>JAOQMM010000173.1:14895947-14919570 GCA_027563515.1 Erythroxylum platyclados | reverse complement strand
CAAATTGGGATGACATAAGTGAATCCGAATGTAAGCATTCGAAGAAGTGATAGCTCATACGTTTTTTTTTTTTTGGTTGGGTCCTCGCAGACGATAGACAACACTAGCAATTGGCGGAGGAGATTGGCTGTGAGTGACGAGGTGGGGGGGTGGGGGTTGGGGGTCTATTGCCTGCTAGATCTGGGATTTTTCCAAATGAAGTTTGATTCTGTTATGTTAATTTTTTTTGTGTAATTTAGTTTCTAAAGTTTTTAAATTTTATGGTACCAACTAGTATTTGATCAATATTTCAAATAGAGGTCAATACAAAACTCTCCAATTTTGTACCATTTTTCAACTTGTAGGGTACGAAATTCATACCTTTGCTTTCAACCCAAATAATATTGTACATTTCAAACTTTTGAATTTTAGCTAAAAAATAGTCACTTCTCTCGCATAACCTCAATAACATTGCGGAGTTTAACAACGAGAGAAATTGGTATTTACGGTTTTCATTTGCTCGTAGCCATTGGAAACAAGTTAAGTGCATTAGCCAAGTTTCAACCTAAACTTCTTTCAAAAGAGAAAAAGGTCAACAAACCATCCATATTATGTTATCTACACACGGTTAGCTGAATCCCATATACTAACCTGAGTGTTACTTTGAGACAAATCCGGGCTGATTCAATATTAATGAATGTCGATGAGATAATATAATTTATTGAATCCCTTCATGAAGGAATTGTAACCAAATCCTAAACTTAACGTGTTTTGAGACCTTCAAAGTTTTAGGGATTTTAATATCTTGAGAAATGATGAAACTTCCCGCCCCATTAATCACTGTATTCAGTCCTATTGAGCCTTTGGTTTGATGCCCACCTACTTGTTTTAATAGCTTTAGAAACAAATTCAAGGCATCCAATTTGTGAGGAACGAACTTACCAAATGAAGGCATCATACTCAGTTTTCAATTCCTAATCGACAGATAACTGCTTAGTTTCATAGAGCCATGGTACTTAACCAAAGAGAAAACTTATCATGTTTCACAAATCACTCGATTGCTTATACCTTGGAAAAAATTGCATTTCTAGATTTATCATGTTAAAGTCATTCCAAATGAGTCTGGAGAACTAAAACTAACATCATTTTCTTTTGCCCAGTATCAGCAACAGAAGTCCATTCTAATTATGATTAGGAAAGAATTCCAGATGTTCATATAACGGCTTTAAAAAGAGAACTAAAATCATGTCTGGAGGAAGAAATGGCATTACAAATTAAGGGGAAATAGAAGGAACAGAATCAGGATTTATGGGGATAGTAACCAAGTGCTGAATACACTGCTTGTAAGGTTGTAAGAGAAAGAAGCCAAAAGCCAGCAATTAATGATATAATTGTCCATGGATTTCTGCAGTAGTTGCTTCTCAAGTCTGCTTTGTATTTGTGCCAGGGTTTGTTATAGTAGGCGTTCACTTCCTCGCATAATCCTGCAAAATGGAAATCCCTCAGGCTCACTTGCTTGCAGATGTTGTTAAATAGGTCAGATACATCGTCGCTTCCACCCAAATCATTCTCAATGATTCTTTTGTGCACGAGCAATTCAACATCGCTAGCTGTATCGATCAAACGATCCATGAGTAGAAAATAAGACGTAATGTACTGTGCACTGCATTGGTAGCATTGCTCAAAAGCAATGAGGTTGCGGAAGAGCGAATCGGTTGTATCGTGAACACACAAAGGTGGGATTTTGAAAACCCCATCCTCAAATTTGAGGTCGAGCAAATTTTTTGATAAATCCTTCCTGAATTTGATTCCAGCCTTATTAAGTGCAGTTGCGCAGTGTATTAACTCCAACGATTCTCCCTTGATTTTTGGTTCTACTTTTGAAGAAGATGGTGAGTAGCACTTGTGTATCAGATCCAACAAATGGTGGCAGAAGTGAGCACCACTTGTGTTGAGTGTTTCTTCGCTGATGTTCAAATTTGATTTGAAGAAACGAAGTGCAAGCACAGGGAGGGGAACTAAAGATGGAGAAATAGCCTTCTGCCTCATGGTCAGATTGAACAGCCACTCAAGCACAAAGAATGGGACCTGATTCTCTAGTAGTGCCAAATCTCTCTGGATGGTCGAAAGCATCCAAGAGGTGGTGAAAATAGGATCGTTTTGTTTTTTAGGATCAGGCGTGCAAAACCTGTGAAAAAGCTCGATTATGAAGCAACCATCTCGCAGCAAAATTTTGGCAAGGTCCTCTTTGCTGTAACCAATAGGCTCAGCGTAGCAAGCTCGAACATTTTTATCGAAATCCAGAAAATCTCTGCCAAAAGCTTCCAAAACCTCCGCCGGATTCTGGGTTCTGTACAAAAGGGATGACATGTATTGAGTTTTGAAGTTCTCCATAGATACCAGGTTCTTAGATCCATAGTGCAGAGGTCCGATTGATACAATTTGCGGGCTATAAGCATCAGCCGCTACTTCTGTCTTGGCATCTTTGTTTTTGGTCCTAAGCTTAGCTGGGACCTTGCAAATGCTCCAATTTGACGATAACGGAGGCAAATCTTTGAGATCTATGATGATGGATTTCAGCCATTCATTGGCTACAATTTGAGCTGCAACCTGCGAATCCATAACGTCCAACCTAGCTAGATCACAAAAGGAAAATGAACGCAATCATTTGAAGAGTTTCATTAGTCATGGCCATAGCGCATATTTGAACACAATTTTCACAGAATCTAGCTGCAACTATGAAAAACCCGGATAGAACTGCTCAAAAAGTTGCAAATTTCTTTTAAATCTGTTGCTGTAAACTTACCTCTCAGCTCTCAGCCCGGATGCAGACTATCTTTCAAGCGGAGCTCTTGGTCGCCGCTCTGACTGACTCACACAATTTTAATATATGACGCTTGCCGCAGTCACTTTATTTTAGTGGTCAACTGGATAAGCACGCCCCATGTCGAGTTGTAAATTTGAGTTTTGCTTTTCCACTTATAACTTGATTGTTCACCAATTTATCCTTCAATCACTGATTGACAATACATTACTGTTTCGAATAAGATCTATTGTGTGTAAGTACAAGATTTACTAAAAGATATTCTAATTTTATATTTGTATTTATCATTACTGTCTAATTGTCATATGAGATAAAATAACAAAGAATGCTTTTGTAGATAGGACAATAAGAATATCATATTTTTAAAGTTTTCTTTTTTGAGTTGTAATTAGTCACGTAAGTCAAGATATACAAGTATTTTGAATTAACTTGTATAGGCTTCTTATTCGAATAGTTTTATTGATAACCTACAATAAAATTTAAATTTATGAAAATAACATTTAACAGTTTATATTAGTAGTTCTAAATTATAAAAATTGTCAAAATACAGTATATAAGAGATGACTAGTTTTTTTCACATTAAGTGTCTTAATAAAAGATTTTTTTTAGAAGTTTAATAATTCATTCCAAAAAAGATTTTAAATGTATAAGCAATCCTTATAAAGGATATTACAATTGTTAGACATTAGCAATGTAGCAGCAATGACATGGACATAAACAAAGTCCTTAAGCACCAACAAGATAAGCCAAGTTAAGGTGTTTTTAGTTCGGAACATTGCATACACTTGTCTTATAGCCATTATCTTTCATTAAGCAGTCACTTATTATGCTTGGGGAACTAGTAAAGGAACCATTTCAAAATTATATCTGAACCCATTAGACCCAAAAAGCCTACTTATTAGATAATAATTCCCTATATTTTGCTAGTTGTAAGGGTTTTCTTATCTAATGCCACATAGATAATACTCCATCCACCAATAATCTTAGGTTTGCTTACCTTAGACCATTTAACCTAGGCATAGTATTTCTTGTTTGATTCACCAAACCAGAGAATTTTTAAAGCATCCTCTCAATAACTTTGAGAGGAAAATATGAGATGACCAATAATTGTGGTAGGAGTTTAGAATAGAGTAGATCAATTAAACTCATCCATCAAAAAATAAAGCTTTGTTGCATTAGTTATTGATGCTCTTTTGAATCTTCTCTAAAGTTTAATCTTTTGTGATAATTGGGATAACTAAATAGAGAGGATGATCCTTGAGTTAAATGTTTGTGATTGAAGATAACTAAGGAACTATATCTATTTCTCTAGCTACAAGTAGCTTATAGCTTTTCCTATGGTTGATTGAGAGGCTTGATAAGAATTTAAATGAGTTTAGTGTATCCATTAGTAGCCTTATTAATTTATTCTCAACTTTGTAAAATAAAAAGAGGTCAACCAAAAATGCAAAGTTGAAAATCCCTAGTTTCTTGCATTTTGAGTGAAACTTAAAGCTCATATCTTATTTTATGGACATTTTAATCAACCTAGAAAATGAATCCATGTAGAGAATGAAGAGGTAATGGAATAGAGGTCCCCTTGCCTGGGCCCTTTCCCTCATCTAAATAATTTGGTTAGCTCAATAGTAATTAAAACCACAAAGGATGTAGTGTTAGTTCATTGGTTTATACAATTAATGAATATACCAGGGAATTCAAACACTTCAAGCAAGTGAAGAATGTAGTTCTAATGTATTGAATCAAAAGATTTATAGAAGTACATTTTAATGGATAATTTTTGTTGGAATATTTCCTTTCATAACCCTTGAGCAACTTTCGTGCCAGAAGAAAATTATCCCCTATCAATCTTCTAGGAATAAGGCACCTTGAGAGCCTTATATGAGAGTTTCAAACATAATCTTTAATCTTAATGCAATCATATTAGAAATGATTTTATAAATAGTGTTCCAATAAGAAATAAGTCTGAAATCATTGAGGGAGCTAAGATTTTAAACTTTTGGGATCAAACAAATATAATTTATGTCAATTAACAACTTACCATTAATGAAATATTTTAGAACTACTTGGTAACTATATCTTTGATATGAGACCATGCTTTATGGAAAAATAAACTATTCAATCCATCATACCTAAAGGACATACTTGTGTTGAGCTAAAAAACGACTCGTTCCAAATTATTAGGGGTGAAAGTTTAGATCAAAGCTACAATATCCTCTTCAAAGATTTAATGTAATATAAATGATCTAAGTAATTGTATAGAGGTGTTCATAGGTCTTGTTGAGCCTAAGAACTTTAAAAATAATCAAAGGCTTCCTGCTTTAGCTCCTCTTGGGTTTAAAAAAGACTTCCATCATATTTTGAAAGATAAGTGACACAATTTATGTTCCTTTTAGAAAGATAACTCTGTGGAAGAAAAAGGTATTTTATCCCATTTATGTTTCTTGAGCTTCCCTCACATTGTGTTTAACCATGAAGGACAAATTGGCAACAGTGGACAAGCTAAAAAAAGTATCTTAACATACCTAATTAGTGTATTCTTTGCTAAAGAGTTGAAGAAAGCAATAATCATCTATTTTTTCAATGTGAGTTTGTCACAACCATTTGGAGATCACTATTACATAAGTGCTACATTCAAAATGCTCCAATTGACTAGAAATCCATCAAAGCATGGTGTGTTACTATTAAGCATCCTAACACCACGATCAGGTGGTGCTTCTATTTAGTTTTGTCCTTCTTTTTCAAAGACATATGGGATGAGAGGAATGCTCACATTTTTTCTAATAAAAGCCTAATCAAGGAGCAATTCAACAATAGGATCCTCCTACAAATCAAAGGCTATATTAGCCTATACAAGTCTAAATTTCATAATGTTGATTATTGTAACAGATTTTGGAATGTGTAATTTGTAATTGTCCCAAGTTCTAAAGAAGGTTGAACATAGGATTAGTCCTTAAGATATTTTCCTCATAGTAAACTCTTGTATCTCTTGATTGCCTTTAATGACTTAATTCATTACCATTTTCTCAAAAAAAAGAAGAAGAAGAAAAGAACATGATTACAAACATACATAGAAGAATGAAAATATTGATGAGAGCATATAAGCAAGTCCTCATGGGAACATACACATATTTTATTTACCTCAAGTCTAATTATTATCCATTAAGCCTCTTTCTTTTATTTTTTAGAACATGATCCAATTTTAAATAAACATTATAAACTAACGTATATGTTGAATTCCATCAAATAAATACATTTCACAAATAAAATTATGATAAGATTGTAATTTTGAGATTTATATTATATTTATATATCATCCCTAAATTATTTTTTATTGGCTAATTAAGATTAGAAATTAATAGAGCAAAAAAATAACACATGTTATTTATCTTCCTTATGAAGGAACTCATTGGTCTCACAGACAAAAGTATGGAGATTTTTAAACAAACATATGAGTGATTATTAAAGAATAAGTTTATTGAATTGGCCCAATTGTGTAGATCTTGAATAGTATATTACTTATATGTATGTGAATTTCTTCAATATAAAAGTTATGAATTGATCCTTCAACTTGAGATTACTACGGTATCTCATATAGGAACTATTATATTTTGTGACTACTTAAAAACCTATTCTAATCAAAGTAGCTCAATCAATAATATTTGGATATAGTATGAACTATATAAAGATAGTTAAGTAAATCAATAAAAGATTGTAATTAGGTATAATGTTCCATTATTCTTAATTGGTAGTGATTAAAGGAATTATGTGGCTAAAGTGAGTTAAGATTTGAAAAGGATATTTTTCAAATATCAATTATTTACGAATTAGTAAGAATGAACATAATTTGATTCAAATAAGTTAGACACTAATTACATATTTTATATCCAATTAGAACATCAGATGATAAAAGGATTAAATTATAAGTTATAACCATGTATCGATATGCTAAGTAAAACTAGTTTGACAATTACTAATATTTGGCTGGTCATGACATGTTGTTAGATATCAATCCTGATTATAAATTACTTAATTAGAGAATCAAAAATAAATTAAAAGGAGTTTTAATGTATCTAATTTTATTTATCAATAAGAATTATAATTTATAATCTTTATTAATATATTAAGATTCTAAATTATCTTTTAACATTTTATTTCTTTTTTCATATTTTTTAAATTATTTAATCCAAAAATTGTAAATTCTTTTTTTTTTATAACATATGGCCAAACCCACATACTCTATCACGTTGGTATATTAAGTTAACTAGACATCAATTTAGTGCAATTTAAGATTGATTGAAGCATGCGAGAGTGGTTGGCGATAGACCCAGGCAAGATGGCGACTTAAGCGAGAGTGGCTGGCGATAGACCCAATGTTCAAGAGTGGCTGCCGATAGACCCAGCGAGAGTGGCTGGTAGTAGACCCAGGCAAAAAGGAAGGTAGTAGACCCAGGTAAGGCAGTGACCTAGCTGAAAAACTTGGTAAAGTGGAAAGACGCGATCCAGATTTGAAGGACCCAGCCAACATGAGCAGCAACCCAGATCTGAAGAGCGACCCAGCGAGAGGGAGCGGTAACCCACGTGCAAGTTGTTTCTTCCTTTTTCGGAAGGCCTTCTTAGGCCTTGCGAATGGACATTGAGGGAGACCCACGTCCCTCAAATTTGTCCGCCGATAATTTCCCAACCATCCCTTCCTCGCAAAATGAGAAATCCCTTCCCCCTACTTCGAAACCCTCGGTTGGAGCCTGGAAATCTCACGCACAGACTTAGTACAAGAGGGGAGAGTTAAGACATTTCCAAAATGTCATGAAAGATGGCATACTAACGCCTCCTGTAGAACTCCTCAAAGCTGGAGCATCGGTATGGTCGTCGGCACTGGTCGGCATTTTCTGGAGCAAGAAGCTGGCTTTCCGGTAGTGCAAGCTTAGGCCATGGCTCGGTGGGGGAAGAAAGGGTGAAAGTGATGCTCAGGGACAACAATTCTTTTATCTTCAAGTTTAACATTGGAGCTAGCATCGGTGATATCCTGGAAAAGGGGTCGTGGCATATGAGTGGCCAACCCATGTTCATCCAACGATGGAAGCCAGGTATCGAGTTTCATTATGGTAATATTCAAACAATTCCGTTATGGGTTCAATTTCATGATGTTCCGCTTGAGTTCTGGAATGTGGATGGGTTAAGCTACCTTGCAAGTTCTCTGGGCAAACCCATAGGCATGGATGCCCATACGGCTAGAATGGATAGAGTTTGTTTCGCTAAGCTCTGTATTGAAGTGAAGAGAGACTTTCCTCTTCCGGACCATTTACCAATTTGGAAATTAGATGAAAGTGGAGAGTTGATAAAATACAATGTGACTATCTCTTAATCGTGGAAGCCACATGAATTTAAAAAATACTGGAAATCGACAGGACATATGTTTATAATCGGTAGTCATGAGGAGTTAATGTGGTCAAAGAATTTGAGAAGACTTCTAGGAAAGCAGTGGAGGCATCGGAGAACTTAGCCAACATCTACTTAATGGAATTGCAGCAGAAGGATATAATGGAGCAGCCTAATGATGTTGTTGTAGATCTGGCTGATAAGGAACTAGAGCAAACTTTTTCTATTTCTCAAGAATTGCACAAAACTGAGTTGGAGAGCCATATTGTTAAATGTGCAAAGGTTGATGTTACTGGTGTAGTTTCTAATACAACCCCTGTTGAGGCTGTTAAAGATAGTCGTAGTGATGTCACCATGGATGTGTTTAATAGAGTTGTGGATGTTGTTAATGGTGGTGTAGTTAGCCTACAGGTCCCTACTGCTAAAATAGCCCAAGTTGTAGATAATGGTAAGCAATTAGTTGGTTTGAGGACTGAAAATATTGTTATAAATACTTCCTAACCCCAGGGACATTGTTAAATGGATTGTGCTCAGATGAAGACTCCTTTAGAACATGTTGAGCAAACTAAAATTGTTGCTGCTAAAGTATTTCCGGCTCCACGTGCATATGTAGAATAGAAAAATGTAGAATAGAAAACTATTAACAATTTCAATGCAGACGAAGCAAAGAGTTAGGACAATGGAGTGAATGACTTCACCTCCAAATATTTGGAGCATTGTCAGATGGATTGGGTCAATATGTTGACTCCATTAACAACTATTGGGAAAATTGAGAATATTGTTGCCAAGACCTCTAAGGCTAAGATGGAGTATGCACAAAAATTAGCAAAGATAAACTCCAATGATGACTATATGGCAAGTCAGGGGATAAAGGATACCACCTCTCATGATGCAGAAGTAGAAGAATGTGATTCTCCATTAGCTACAGCCCAAGTCCCTGACATCCCAAAAGATTTTTATGTGGCAATCTAAAAATGCAAAAAGGAAATCAGTAAGGAAGAGAAAGCAAAATCCCAAATACCTAGGGGATTTTTCCAAATAAGGCAGCCTTAGCGTGGAACATTAGAAAGTTAAATGACCCTCATAAACAAGAGATGATGAATAAGCCTTTCATGGAAATAAAATATATGTGGTGCCTCTAGTTGTTTCTTCTTGTTGTCTGGTCTTGCAACAGTTATACTGCCTTACTCAGGGAGTTTTGGTCATATTATAATATGATAATAGGCTTAATGCCTTGAACTCATTATAATGTCATTATAGTTTTAACTGTAATTATAATTCTTTTTCATTTTTCAAAAAAAAAAAAAGATGCTTTAAGTCTCGTAGTGTAATTTGTCGGTAAAAGATTTGCTATGCGAAGTGCCGGCTCCCCAAAAACCCAGGGACCGCTTTCTCAGGAGATTAAGTTCAACCATTTGATACGACGAAACGAGGTATATGCGATTGCAAAGTTGAGGACAGGAGGTCTGGTACATTCTGTACTTTTTCTTATGGTGGAAGGACAATTACATATTTTTCTATCTGGACAAACTTTTTTCTTTTGTTTTGTGTCTTTTACTAGTTTCTCTCTGTTTTGTATTTGATCGTTTTTCTCTATTTTGCTGATTTATAACTGATTTACTACTCGGTTCACTGTTCATCTTTATCACTTGCCGTTAAATAGCCTTATAAAAACAAAATCAGTCACATAATTTTAATCACTTTTTAGTCTTTTGTGAGAATGGTTGTCTATGAAAGCCAACAGTTTGCCGACTGCCGACCATTTAGTGTTTTTCTAGGAAAAAAATTCACCTTCTAGAATCTCTAATCATAAATATCAATAAGCCCATTTTCAGCCCTCTTAGTACGACAGAAACGTAATCATTTTTTTTCAATCGAAGAAAGATAAACGTATTGGAATTGCTTCAAAAGCCTTCCCATCCCATAAATTTATCAGAAAGGTATTTAGTCCACTAACAAAAAGCAAGTATTTAATTATAGACTAAAGCTATCTAAAATAAGTTACAGATAAAAGATATTCAATGGATATTTTTAATTCTGAAACAAAACGAATTTGCTAGTTGTATGATTTACCTTTAATTATATAATAATTAAATAACTATTAGATAATTATATAATAATTAAATAATGATCAATTAATTATTTTTATTTTATTTCACTTTATTTTCATATTTACGGTTAGTATAATAAGTAAATGGAATACAAATTATGACTTGAGATGTTCCATGAAATTATGGCCCAGATAGAAGTTAAGACTTTGTAGTCATAAGTGAGGATTGGAATTAATTCAATGCCTTGGAAATCACTCTTGAAACAGCAAATCTATCCATTCTACAAGAAAATAGAAATGCAAGTGAACCCTTCTTGTTCTACACACCACTTAAATACAGGCTAAGGCTTAAGCTCTAAAACCTCTGGTCTGCAGATTCTCTTTCTTTAGAGCCATGAACTTTGCTGCTATATCATCATAGTCAGGCAACTTAGGATGGACATGGTTGGGAGATTGATTAGGAAATGAGCTTGACCTCAATATATTTTCCGCCTTATTAGACCTTTCTTGAGGCATAGTCATAGCTCTGGAATAAGGAGGCTTATTCACTTTTCTTACCCGAGGACTAGACGTTGGGTATGAAACATTAGAAGCAAAATGGTTACCCAAAGAAACACGTCCACCCACCTTCTCTTCATTGTTTTTTTCCATGAAAGAAACTCGATCTTGACAGGAGAAAACATCATATAATACGGTATCGAATTCACAGCATCTTCTCCTTGGCCTTGGAATGGCATACCCCTCCATTTCTGCACCAGATACTCTAGTTGGAGACCAATGACATTGATGAATGTTTTTTCGAGCTTGGTTTTGTTCAGGGCTTTGACTAGTTGATATTCCTCTCTTGTGCTTCCAAACTAGAACTTCGTCGTTGTCTCTTTCATCAAGTGTGCAAAAGTAGCATGGATTGTTCAAGTAACAATCATCTGACTCATGCCTAAAATGACATTTTGAGTGAGATTTCCTTTGTCCTAATTTTGCAAAACTTGGCTGTTCACAATCGTTTCTGTGATGATTGCTCTGAGAATGCAATCGATGCTTGTGAGTTGAAGATCTCTTACATGGTGTGCCATAATAAATAGCACAATCCATGTCCTTGATGTTTGCTCTTTCTCGAGACACAGATCTCCTTCTTGACCTTTTACTGATTGGTTGGTCCTTCTTTCTACAACTATTTGAGTTGGAGCTCTCATTGCCTGATTCATACTCACTGAGGTACTTAACATCACACCTTTCTCCAATCTTACTGTATTTAGACAAGAGAGACGACTTGAACTTGAAAACTCTCTGATCTTGGCAGCTTTCTTCGTTCGTTGTGGGGGACCTAAGCTCCTCAATGTCATCGAGGTAGACTATCATCTCGTCGGGGAACTCAGGAAAACGTTCTGAAGAAGAAGCCGTTGTCTTTTGTTGTAGCTTGCATTCTTGGTTTGTACCGGAACCCATATCATTCTTTCGCGTCTCTTGGTTACCTGAGGCAATGAATTTTTGTTCATATTGATATCCAAAAACCTCAGTTTTCTCTGCTAAGTTACAGAACGGAGAATCCGGTATTATATCTGGTGAAGATTGTTTAATCACAGAGGAGCTAACTGAAGTACTAATTACTTCAGAATTCTGGAGAAGATAAGACGGCCTGGTCGGACTCATCGGAACGGATGATAAATCAACATACATGGCTTGGCCGTTTTGCATTTTGAATCCCCCAGGCTGGCTCGCAGAAATTTGTACGCGTGTATCTAGCACCTCTTCTCCAAAATGTTCCTTTACCTGCGGTCACATGGATTTGGACTAAATATGCCCTTCAGTAACACCATAAAATTAGATGCCAGAATATTTGACAGTACCTCCCCATTCTGCACAGGACTGTACTCGAGAGCCAAAATCTGAGGTCGCAGGCAGTAATCTCTTGCAATCTCATCCACCATTTTCTGCTTTAAATCATCAGAAACAGAAGCCCCAGAGAGTTTCTCCTTTACCTATTGCCAAGACGGAGTTAAAGAGTTCGTGACGAAGCTCCAAGGTAATGAATGTCGCAAGTATTTACTAGGAGTCAAAAGTAAACCTGATGGTTGACCAAGTTCCCAGGCAATAGTTCAAGAGCTGTCAGTTCAAATCGCTTGCCGTAGCGCTCCCCGAAGAGTTTCCTTATCAAACGAAGCTCTGGTAGATCGCCACACCTTGCAGAGGCATAAATAAGACTCGAAATTGCTTCATTAATGTCATTGGGACACTCCCTGAAACAACAATAGAGTGAGAGGTTCTGGGATCACAGGAATTCCAGTAGCGCAAGTCATATTTACTTTTATGGAAAGAAACTAATTAGCAGTTGATTACATACTTGTGCTTGCGAATGTAAGATAGGTGGATAATGACGAATTCGCAGAAGTCGTCCAATATATTATAGACTTCCACTATGCTTTCATCTTTAAGCAGATGCTCGGCCTGAACATTGATAAATCAGAATTCAGAATTTACAACAACTGAGACACGACCATGTTTAGTGCTTCAATACTTTTTTAAATAACCGGAGGACTAAACATGGTCATAATCAAATAACACGTTTTCAGAAAGAATACCACCTAAGTTCATCTCTTCAACCAAGTAAAACGAGATAGGAAATCAAATAAGTAAAAGTTTTGCTTGGAACTCAAGTAACTAACAAAAGGCAAACAATAAAAACGACCAAATTTGTACTAAGAAAATAAAGTTTAAAAGTCATCAAGCTCCGGATAGAACAATTACGGACCAAAATTAGGATGAAACAGTAACTCAGAAACA
Organism: Erythroxylum platyclados; assembly: GCA_027563515.1. Classification (NCBI taxonomy): domain Eukaryota; kingdom Viridiplantae; phylum Streptophyta; class Magnoliopsida; order Malpighiales; family Erythroxylaceae; genus Erythroxylum; species Erythroxylum platyclados. The sequence goes on along the minus strand of JAOQMM010000173.1, from coordinate 14,906,560 downwards.
GGGGAAAACTCAAAGTTAATGCAAAAACATGTATACAAATATACCCTGGTATGGGCAACATCTTCACGGCCTATCTTGATGAGTTGAGCTACATCCTCTCTCAACTGCCTCACGATTGAATATCTCTTGTTCTTCAACAACTTGAGCCGGCACTGGACTTGCTTGATCAGCTTCTTGCTGCAACAAAAGAGTAGAAATTTTGATTTCCCAAGAAGAAATATAAGGGTAGAGAGTTGGAGCTTGAAGATGTTCAATCACAGACCATTTAGAAGCTTTTCTCCACCCAAAGAAGAAATTAAACATAGCGAAGAATTGGAAAGGGTATTGAAAGACCACAACACATGTTGTGTAGGAGGTGTGTACTGGGCTTTAGCAAGTTACTAAGAGTGGTGGTGGGAAGTTAGTATTTAGGAGGAGTGGGTTTGAAAACGAGGGATGATAGTGGCGTTAGAATTCTAATTAAATAACTGCTCATCCTCATCACTTTCCTTGGACACTTGTCTTCCTGCTCCAAAAATTCCTGCTCAAGTGGATAAAGAAAGGGATTATTTGAAATCTACTGCAACTAAAAAATATATATATATTTGTATCTGTGATTGGCCACTGCATTTCTTTTGTGCGCCAATTATGAATTCAATCCAAAATGTTGGCAATCATATCACTGAAGTAAGAAAATTACCCCTATTTTATTTATGATTTAAACACCTAATAATCCATTCCAATCCCTTTCTAAGTATTCATATTTCGAGTGTTTTCACATAAAGCTCCATCCGATTGGATTTTTGTCCAAAAACAAAGCATTGGGGTGGGATTGACACGTAAGTCAACTTTAATGACTCGTTGGTGGGTCCCAAGGCAAAGTTCAAGAGCCAAGAGGGGATGGTGACCAACTTGGTTAAAACCCATAACCACCAACCAGTTCCCCCACGTTTGTCTAATCACGATGTGAACAAGGCCTTGTATTTGTACTTAATCGTCATACCGAAATTTTGAAATTAAAATACGTAATAAATTGAATGTATCAGGTGTGTCCAACGTCAGATTGCAAAAATTTCTCATATACTAACAGAAAACTGGGAAATACAACAGCGGAAGGTTAGACATCTATCTTTGAAAACCATGCTAAAGTTTGATATAAAAAACATCCAAAAGAAAACCATGCTAAAGTTTGATATAAAAGATTCCAAAGCGACCAAAAATAGAGGATATCCGGCGTCGGATAACAGCAGAACACTAGAATCAGATTCTTAGGAAATTACAAATCAGAAAAATACTAAATAACAAATTAACAAAGTAGTATCGAATAGATTACATAAAGTTCTATATTATTATTTTTTCACTAATTACGAAAAAGTTCAATTTGGTTCATTTTATAGCTATTTTTTCATTAATTACAAAAAAGTTGAGTTTGCCCTACTAAATTTAAATGTTTAGACGTATCATTAAGCTTAGTATTTACCTAAAAAACAAGAATCTCAATGCAAGATTGGATTCCCATGTTCGAAATTGCTCAACAAATAACCAACCTGAATATATTTGAAGCTTTAGTGGACAACTCATTTTTGCAACATTAACTCTGTAATCATACAATTTGGGTAGGATCGGTTGAGGCAGTTAAACCAACCTTAGCTTTCAATTTCGTGTTATGGGTTTAGTAACTGGCTTTGACAATTGGCGCTTTGTCTGGGGAAAGCTCAAGCACAACATAGACACCACGGAGTGCATGAAGAAACAAATTTTATACCTGCAGTCAGAGGAACAGGTAATCCAACCCAATCCTCCATTTCTATTGTCTCTTTCTATATGTCCTACTCACACGGGGAAAATTATAAGCCTGTGCCGGTGACCAACGGAAAGTGGGCAGACAGCCGAAATTATCGTGGGGTCGTTATTCGAGCATGGGGTTCTAATGACGAAGCGCAAGGGCACTGACTTTCAGTTCACTTTAATGCCCTTGCTTTTATAGGGGATCTGACAGAGTTGGAGCCCAATTATACTTTCACAATCACTATTCTCCGCCTACTTCTGTCATAATTTCAAACAGACGCAGAATATCGTACTAATATTGTTATCAGATTTAGTTTTAATACAAGATTTAATCTTACTTTTTTAGATAATATTTAAAATTATAAAATAATCTTTAATATATTGTAATATAAAATTTATAATTTTACATCAGCTATGTATATAAAAATTATAATAATAATAATTTATTTTAAATATTAAAAAATAGAATTATGAGATTTTTTAAAATCAGTTTAAAATTTTCTTAATTCATCCAACTTGAATTTTAAAATTTGTATATTAAAACTATTTTATTTTCTTTATGAAACAAAACTACATCATTTTTATATAGTCGTTGTTAAATACACTCTATCTATCTCTCTTCCTAGTTTCTCTTCTCTTTTGAACTCTTAACTTTTAATTGTGTCTCTCTTTCCACTAGCATTTTGTGTTGACCTTAAAAAATGATGTTTATATATAAAATAGGGAGGCTGACAACAATTAAGTAGACAGTTCTGGGAGACAGCTTTTTGCGGAGTTGTCTCTTATCCTATCAGTAAAAAGTTCTGATAAGAAAAAATTAAGGACATAGAGCAATACATACTAGCTTTTTGGACGTTATTATCACCATTTTTTGTGATGGGAAATAATGAACTTCTTGTTTTTTCTTTCCTCCATTAATACTTTTCAGTTCCCTCTATTTTTCGCTTTTCTATTCCTCCCGACAACGGAGGAGGGACCTGCTACTTCTAAATCCACATGCCTCAAGCTTACAGTCATCACTTTTCTATTCTGTTTGAAATTAGCCTATCACCTAAGTTTTTCATTGCTACTCGTTGCCTTATTTTTCTCGCAGTCGCTGCCAAGTCTTTCTTTACAAAGTTCATCTCTTTTTATTCCCCAATCCAAAGCATGTAAGTAAGTTAAAATCACTGATAAACTTTTGGTTTCTAATGAGAGTTCCCCACTCTCTCTCTCTCTCTCTGAGACATCCGACTTTGCCTTCTATTTTCTCCTGCAACATGTGTGTTCCCATATGTGGAGATGTGTGGTGCGATGGCGTGTGTTAGCTGGTGACTCGCGGGGTAGCGGTGGCTGGCAGGGCTAGACTGGGCACAATGGTACGCGAGCTGGAGACAGAGAGGCCGACTGGAGAGTGGAGAGATAGAGGAGACTGTCGAGGGTGGGCGGTGTGGGGTATTTTTTAAATTTTTTTCAAACAAGTCCTCGACTTTTTAAAATTTACAATACCTATCGATGTATTAGACAAAATTGCCGATACTGACCTGGTATCAAACAACCAAATTTTTTACAATTTTTTTGGTCGATACAGTACAAAATTCAAAACTTTGGTATGAGGCCAATACCCCTAACCATGTTATCCGATGGCTTTATCATAAAACTCCAGGATAAAGTAAATTGGAGTTGAAATGGTAAAACAAAAAGCAAAAAAGCACGATTTTTCGATTATTATTAATCAACTGTTGCTTCTATTGATGGGTTTGCTTAAGAGTAAATATTTTGTCCAATACGCTATGACTAACAATGGTTTAAATCAAGTAAATGTAACTAGGATTTGAAGAGGATTTGTTTAAAGTCAATGTGGTACACTTTCTGGAAAAACTCATTGTCGAATAACAGGTAGCGTTTCTGAAAGGCAAAGTTGTGGGTTTTGCCTTTTGAGAGATGAGAAAAAGATGGGCATCGTCTTCGTTTCATTTCCTTATGTTTAGTGGAGGTGATATGTCATTTAGAACTATAAAAAAATGTCAAGTATCATAAGACGCGTTCACTCAAATAGAACTTGTGTTATTTTCAACTTGTTTTAGATTGTTTTATATAGATCTTAAAATAAGTGTAATTTGTGATTCCTTTAAAAAAGTCGTACCCCAATGCACAATGCTCTCTGCTTTGTGAGAGTTCGGGGGAAAGTTATCAATATACGCAACCTTCTCTTTTTAATTTTTATAAAGAGACTATTTTTGTGATTTGAACTTATGACCTAATAAGTACAAATGAGCATCTTTTACTAGTTACTCCAAGATTACTTTTTGACAATTATCCTTAAATAAAATAGCAGCCTACTTTTTGGTGAATATGATGATATATTTATGAGGTGAATTAAAAGCAAATTTCTTCAAAGAACGGCGCTATAATTGTTTTCAAGTTCAATAAAAATAATCTTGCTATTATTAGAAAGCACTAAAAAAAAAACAACATTGCATGTGAACAGGAAATTAGAGTTCTGCAACATATTTTGAGTTGAAGTGCTTTGGCAATTGTTGTGGTTGTGAGGGAATGAACAGATGTCATACCTACTAACATATTTTTTTTATTGGAATAAATTAGGCAATTGTAATTTGATGTTGGGGAAAAGATCAAACACAAAGTGTGTAAGCACACAAATGTAAGTAATAGAATAGTTTTTCTCCTCCATAAAAAAATAGTATTGGCTCCATAAATATACTAAGCAATAAATAATATTTACAAACAATGATCAGTAGATAAACAAAAATATAAATTAATAGGTACTACAAATTTTAAGGTGAAAAATTTCCAATGTGAGATAAAAACTAGAGGATCCACCCAGTAAAATAACCTTTACTATTATAAAAAGAGATATTTAATCCTAAAGTGTTCAACATTTTAGGATTTTTTAATTCAGTGTCTAAGCTTTTGAATTTTTCAAGTGAGTTATCTTTAATGTTTATGACATATAGATGTCCACTTGAAAAAATTAAAGCTATGGTTAGAATGCAATAGAGAGAAAATTTTCTAGTGGCCACCTACAAATCATGAACAACAAAGCACTGGATTGAAATAATCTTAAAAGGTTGTCAAGTTTAGCACTATTTATCCCTTCTAAAATAATGGGTACACTAACTTTTAGTCTTATTAATAATTAGGGATCATCAAGCACCAAAATATCACCAACAATGGTAGATAACAACATAATAAAACTCCTAAATTATATCTCAGGTTGAGCAACAAGAGGGAATAAAATAACAAATTACTTACACCAAAGTGTAGCTTGCACAGTTAGGAACAATATACTAAAATTTTATCTCAAATGGAGATCTTTAATTCCTCCAAATCTCTTATTGATGAAATTAATTTTCCCCTTTTCTTTTTTGTTTTGACGATGCCTCTTTATCCTATTTTTTATTCTCTTTCTTATTTTAGTCGCCTCCTACTTTTGATCTCTTTTAATCTTTACTTTTTTTTAACATTTATATATGATGGGTCCACTTAAGTAGTGACCCACCTAACATAATGCGCTTGAACAGTAGGATGATTTTTGGAAGAACTCTCCATCATAATATTTCTCACTATTTGAGATTTTCGAGAGGTATCTGGTCGTAAAGAAATATTATCTGGAGTAAAAGCCTTTGGCTGAGATATCTATTGAGATATAAGAGATTCGGTAGACTTGGATTCCTCATTTATCTGATCTTTGTTGAGCAATCTATAAAATTTTTGCTTAGCATAATTAAAATGATTTATCTTGGCTTGCCATATATGACAAAAAGAAAGTAGTAGTTCAACTATCTTATGATATATTGAGAAAAATTTAGCAATATCTAGCAGATCTTTTATCTGTGCTTGACACATATCTATATCTTCGGACATTTGATTTAATAAGCCAAATATCTCATCTTTAGGGATGACCATCCCTGGTTAGAAAACTACAAGAACATTATTATTAGATTTAATTATTTCAATATCAAAAGAATATTCAGCTAATAGCGTTTATCATCTTATATATCTTTTTATATTCAGGCTTAAGAGGGAAGATTATTTTGAATGAATGCTTTCACCTGAGTATTATCAGTTCGCAATTAAAATCTTTTTGATAATAAAAAATAATAAATTTTTTTAACAGCTTTTGACTACTACCAATAACTCTTTTTCATTTATATGATATCTCTGCGGACTATCTGTAAAAGTCCAAGTATACTTACAAAGAAAGCAAAGATATGGCAGACTGAAATAAAATTTCTTGGAATGGAAAAAGATGATAAAGGAGTTAAACTTCAACCACATATTCTTGAAAAAATTTCTCAATTTCCAGATATATCACAAGATAAAAGCCTAGTTCAAAGTTTTTTAGGTCTGTCGAATTATAAGTGAGGCAACTACGTACCCCCGAAATCAGCATTTCCTTTTTAGCCTTCTAATGTGACAATTTCACTGCAAGCCACTACTCAACGGTACCTCAAATGAGTTCTATAAATTTCTGCAATAACCGCAATGTCACCATTTAAGTGCGTAGGACTATCATCGGTTCATGTTGAAGAGGACTTAGAGAGGACAGTTCTAAGTATTGTCTGGCTACAACAATGCTTCAGAGGATTGCTGCACGAATTGCATCTTTCAAATGTGTTGTCGCCTGTCAATGCAATTGACAAAAATTAGAGAGAAGAAAATATAAAAGCTGAGTTTGGACATACTAACTGTTCCAGTTTTCGTCACTAGTGGCTCAAATGACAGTATTCTGCATTGATATTAAACAAATTGAAGTTATGATCTATGAGAATCCGGTGTACAATTCTTAGCTAATTTGATTATGTTCTTATATTTTAGTCTTTTTTAAATTTTCCTTTTACCTATATTCCTCTTTGATGTAAGGACACCTAGGTTTGGTTTTCATTATTGGCTAGGATACTGTCTCCCTATTATAGACAAAACTTTTGCAGGACAATACAGCAACAGATATTCTATTTTAAATTCTTCTATTTAAGAAGGTTTGTCTATGAACCCATTTTCATTTATTTGTTCCAGTTTCAATTAACCTTATTATAATCCTAATTTGTTAAAACATAACAGCCCTAATTCTTTCTCTACGTCAGGACATCTGGATTTAAGATACATTAAGAGGAAGTAGTATGCGATACCACAAAAAGATAAGAGGTGAAGAATATGGTCAACAACAAATTCTAAAACCATCATGATTCATGATGCCTCCTATTTCATCCAATATCCAATTCTCGTCCTCTAAGGTGTCTTGAAGCTACGAGAATTACATAAACAAAACTCAATTAATGATGTCAAAAGCCAAGGGAATGAAATTGTCAAGCAAGTTGCTGAATAAGATGCGATTTTGAACTCAAACAAACTGTTAATGACTTAGATACTGTCAAGAGCGAAATTGAATGCATCCGAAATCCTTGTACACAGAAAAAAATTCGAAGTCCTTGCATTTCACGATCCGTGTCATTGCAATTACAAAGGTAAATATTAAAGGTTTACATGTTACAGTACATCTGCAGAAGTAAAAATCAGAGTATAAAAGCTCAACCTTTCTGGTTTAATGTTCATAACTCGCATTCCTAGTGCATATGCTTAGGCTACATAACAAAACACAGAATTTTGACATCAAACGTAAATAACTGCAATTTTGTTTGCTGAGAGAACTACAGACAAGTACACAATGCTCCAATTTCAGAGATATCAACAATGATGGTTTAAAATAGGAAACGTCCCAGTGCTGAACTACAAACAAGTACACAATGCCTCAATTTCAGAGATATCAACAATGATGGTTTAGAATAGGAAACGCCCCAGTGCTGTTACTAAAGCTTTGGGAGACATACCTGAAGCGATGGCGACATTTGCCATAAAATTTGCAGAATATTTGACCAACGGGGGAGGTGTTTCTTGAACCTGTGATTCAGAATCTATTAGTTGTCGTCCATCTGCGTATGATTCAGTCCTCGTTAATACTTTGGAGGGTTTGTTGGCACGAGTTGGCCTGAATTCATTTACCGCTTTTGGCAACTGAGATATAAAAGTTACAGCAGAATACTTGGAACAGTTTTCTACTAAAGATTCATCAATGTTCCCGAACTTAAATAGAAACTTGGAAGATCCTGATGCAGGCTTTATTGTGGGCCTTTTCTGCGAAGACGCGCTCTCGACAATCTCTGTGCTCCGGTCTTGTGACGATTGAACTTGCACAGACGAAGATAAATGTGTACTCGGGTGTTGCTTGAAATTGGTAACAGAAAGAGCTGCATCAAGATAAGACTTCTTCACCGCTGGACATTGTACTTCCGGCGGGGATGAGGAGGAAGACGGCTCCGATGTCGTCGAGGAGGAGGAAGAGCAGGAAATCAATATAGGAGAAGAAGAAAGACCATTTACTAAGTTATGATCAGTCGAATTTGTAGTAGAGTACTGAGCTTTGGAGTCAAGAAGCTCCTGGAAGTTGGGTGGTGCAGATCTCCTCCCATCAAGTAGTAACTCATCTAAAACAGTAAGATTAGGATAAGAAGCACATGACTCGGGTGTTATTGAAAATGAATTTGCGGACGGAAGAGATTGTCCAGATGAACGTTTCTTGTGATCACTATGAATGGCTGTGCCGGATTCGAAGAGTATCTTCCAGTAATCGGACTGGTCATGTGAGCGAGGAACAGGACTGAATTTAGGAGACCCGAATGAGTATTTTCTCTCTTGGTGATGATTGGAGGATGACTCCAAGATGTTTCTAAAATATTCGTTGGGGTTGCTTGACGGAGGATGATGGGGGTGGATTTGCCAAGAAGATCTGCTGACCGTCGGAGATGTAGGGTTCGAAGGTCGATCATTTTGTTGCGGGGACTCTCTCTTCACCATTATCGCTTTTTCTCTGTGGATTTTTGACTTTTGCTGATACTGTATGGCATAATGCTGAGGTTTGTTTGTTTAATTTTATAGATTATTAAAAATGCTGGAATGGAGTCGTTCTTTATTGTCACAGTCAGAAACTAAACTAAATAAAAACTGAAGAAGCATATTTCTGGAAATGAGAAGGAAGTAGCCGCTAGGCTTCTCGTCCCCAGATCATGATCATGCTTGCAGATGAAATATCTTTATCTTTATTTATTTCACCTTCTTGAGTAAAAATCAGGATTCAGGACTATTCAATATCATCGAATTTCAAAATCTGTTGGGTGCTATGGGGTGATTGAGAATAATTGTTATTAAGCTATCAGCCGGGCGAACCAGTGGTACTTTCTACTACACCTGTGAGCCGCACAACCATTCAACACTATTACACGTAATTTGATGATATTGTTCAGCTTTAATGAGAATTTTGGCGAATACTACTTAAAAAATCCACCTGATTTAGGTCATGCTATGGGGCAAACAAAAGGTGTTCGCCCGTTAGTGAGGGGCAATTCTTCTCCGCCAATGCATTTTTTACTATCTTATTCTATTCACTTGCCAAAGCTTCATGCCACTAAATTTAGGTTTTATAAATAGTTTAAGTAAAAAAAATATATTTTTAATCACAAAGTTTTGACTAATATATAAGTTAGAAATTAATATTTTATAATATTTTAAAAGAACCATAATAATATATGCTAGACATATATTACTTTTAGTACTATTTCCATAGAATATTGCTTGCATTTTAGATGGATTTCAAAGGATTTAATGCATAAGTTGAGATGTATTTTCATTTTAGATCTTATTTCTACCTAAATAAGAAAAGAAGAAAAATTAGAGAAGAATTGAAGCAATTTTTTTAAGAATTAAAGAACAACCTTAGAACACGGCACTTACACACCCCCATGTTAAAGATCTTATTTAAGTTGGTCACTTATGTTTCTCCTATGCGCCTACACACCCCTATAAAAAAAATGAAGATATCTAATTCAACTCATTTCGACTTCTTTTATTTTATCAATGTTGACTCTTTGATGATCAATGCATTTTCCTATATGCTTCTATGTAATTCCTATGTTGGCAATGATCTTTTTCAAGGAATTTCCTAGAGAATACGACAACTATATAGACCTATGTTTGGAGCCATGTAGTTCATTAAAGTTAGACTTTCAAGTTTTAAAGAAAAAAAGAGACTGAAAAGAGGGAATTCTTTTGGCCTAGAAACATTCCAATGTCATTTTAAAGTTGCTCAATATTGGTTTTGATCAAGGCAACATCATTCTTTAAGGATAGATCAAGATGATGAAACGAATTATTTGAAAGATTCAAGAACAATGATTCCTTTATTGTTTTTGTGTTGATATTCTTTGTTTGATTATGAAATAAATTAGAATATAGATTTAGGTAAATTGAACCTAGGTATAATATAATTTTATTGATGTCAGATTTAGTAAACTACTTAGTTTTATTGTAATTTATCCATATTTTTATATTGATTTAATTAAGGGAGTGAAGTGAAAGATTCAACTACTTGATTCATATATAAACATTCAAGAGATGTGATATTTCTTTAGGTCACAACACGGATAAAAAGAGTTAAGTGTGAGCTATTTAAGTGAAAGTTGTCAAATCATTCTAGGTTAGGGTAAGACCTATCAATAGAATTCCTAGAATAAATTAAAGCATTCTTAGGTTTTCTAGATTCAAAATGGATTTCAATCGATTAACATATGAATAGAAGTTGTATGTCTCGAGAGAGAATATGACCTAAGTTAGAAACTCTTACTAGTCCAAGAAGCTAGAGTAATTCACTAAACTAAATTTAATTTCATTGATTGATACATTCTTGATAATTTCTCTGTTTAGTGTTTAGATTTTTTATTTATTTTATTTTCTTATTTAATCACCTATAATCATTGGTCTAACTTGTTAGGTTTGTGAATAGTAGGTAGTTA
>JAOQMM010000173.1:14765145-14777891 GCA_027563515.1 Erythroxylum platyclados | reverse complement strand
AAAAATGTGTTGTTATCATGGGCAACTAAAGTCAAGGTCATCATGTAAGACAATTTTGCCCCTCAAAGGCATTGTTTAAACATTGGCCAATACCATACGAAATTTCCGGTACCGACTAATACTAATGAGCTAAGTTTTGTACCGTTTTTCGATCGATACAGTACGAAACTCTTAACATTGGTTAAATCTCCAAGCAATTTGGTTAATAATGGCATTGTAGTTAGTAATAAATTTAGAGTTAAATTACGACGTAATGGAATTTTTTTTCCCGCAATGAAATGCAGTATTTTAATATTTTTAGCTTGAAGCCTGTGCTATGAATCCGTTCTACTGCGTTATGCTGGCAATTTGGTTTAAAGCAAATATGTAAAGACTAAATAAGCTTTTGAAGTTACAACGAAATCTGGTAAGTTGATCATCCGAAATCAACTCACTGGAAAATAGCGGTGGCAAAAGAATTAATACCAAACACACGAACACACACAATCTTGCAATCAAATTACTGAAAAGAGCATTTCCAAGAAGTTAAATGGTCTCTTAGATTGTTACTGCGACGGAGACTTATAAATGTCGTTTGTAACTGCTATTATCAGGCATGAAGCTAGCTAGACAGCAAGAGATACTTGTTAATCAACTAGATTTGGGACTCGTCTGCTCTTCCTCTTCAAATCTTTCTTCAGCATGTATCCCTGGCTAAAATCTTCAACTCCTGTCTGTGTTATCTTAGGCCTTCAGTCAAGTTTCATTTGGCAAACTTTGTTTTTCTTTCTTTCTCATGCTTTTGAACTTCATCCGAGCATTTTTTTTTTTAGGCATTGCTGATAGAGATCGTGTCTACCACTTTGTCATCAATGCCAGCTGAGAATTCCCTATCATGAGATGTTTGAGATCTACTTATCTCATTATGTTTGTTGCTATCATCTTTAGCAAGTTTGTTTATCAGGTCTTCCGAGCTCTCAAGGTGTTGAGGCTCCAATAGTTTGGAATTCACTACCTCTGTTACTTGATCAGAATCTGATACATGTTCTTTGTCTATGACTCCCTCTTGAGCACCACCAGGAAATTTTCTATTTCTCAAGCTTTTAGCTTCATGATTTTCATAGATCTCCTTAGCCAACCACCTATTCCGGGCAAGCATTCTCCATTTTTTCCCTTTCCGTATGCTGCCAAAATCATGTTTGATTTTACCCCTGGAACCTGCTGCACCTGTAGAATCATCTACCGATTCCATCTTCAACCTGCCCTTGGAAGTGAACTGATGGGTAGAGTTCTCAATTCTCAGCTGTTTATGTTGGGTAATGTTTTTGTCTCTATTCATGCTTTTTGAATCACTATTCTCCTCTCCTGTATTTGATGCATCTCCAGCTTTGTGCACAATTGTTGCATTTCCTAAATGGTTCTTCACTACCACTTTAAGAGCACCCTTATCTTCAGTATGGATGCTTCCATTTTGGTCATTGTTACCAATAGTTTCCTCTTCATCAACACCTCCGCTTCTGGCTTCTTCACGGTCGTATTTCTGTATCTGCAGAGTTTGTTCTGTGGTCACATTCCTGCTATCAAATATTCTTTCCTTACTCTCACCTTCCCTTTTAACTCCAGCCGTCTCACCATTTGCAAAGTTGGTGGCTATTATATCAATCTGACTACCTCTTGTTGAATTCATGACATTTTGAAGTTCTTGCAATTGACCATTCTCTTTTTTTGGAATGACCTCAACCTTGTCCATATATGCTGTGTTTCCATTGTCTGTTTTGTTGAAGGGTGGGTTTGATGGATCATCTTCGCTAACTGACCATATCTTAACTGATTGATCAAGGCGTCGCTTCAGCTCTTCAATTTCAGCTTCCTTTTGCTTCAATCTCTCTGTCATAACTATCATTTCGTGAGTTTCTTTCTCCATATATCTGTTCGTCTCTCTTAGCAATTTGATCTCATTATATCTCTCCAGTAGTGCAGACTTCATGGTCTTCTGCTCATCATTTAAGGAATCTATGGTGGACTGCATTTCCAAAATTCTCCTTTCAAGTTCCATCTTGTGTGTTCTGAGTATGTATATCTTTGATTTCATCCCTTCAGTCTTCCTTCCCATTTCTGTGCTATATTCTCTTTCCTTCTGTGCAACAGATGAAATTGATACTGTCATTGTTAATACCAACATGTCTTATTGGCTTGAAGTTTTTGTGTTCAATTCAACTAGGGTGTGTGAACTGCGCTGATATTAGCTAGCTTACTGCACCTGATGAGAATATTGTTCAAAGAAGAGTGAACTAGTAACTCTAGCTTAAAGGGAAGTCCAGATTTGTTTTGTTTGCATGTGTTCATGAAGGTAACGATGACCTAAATAGGCAAAATTCTTTTTCCATTTTTTGTGATAAGAGACCCACTTTGTGTAGACTTTGTCATCAGTGTCTTTAATGAAATTGGTCGTGTAATATGAACTTGACCAAAATATAATACCTGGTACCTACATTTTCCATTTGTGTTAATTTGGCAATGAAGTTTTGAACCAATCAACTTTTGGGTCTATTGATAAACTAATTAGTGAAGAGGATTACTGATCATTTTAATTGTAATTTTGGGTCTTTAAATTTAAAGAGGATATGAAATATCTAAAATATCCCTCATTTTTTCATAAGTACTCTAAATAGAATTCGGATCTTCTGTCCAAACTAACCCTATCAAACCTGTCTAATGGATTAGATAGGGTTCGACAGTCTCTAAACTCATTTCCAATGCCTAAAATTACATTGAACAGAGTTAAGCAGTCTCTAAACTCAATTCCAATATCCAAAACGACATCGTTTTGAACATTAGACGTGGTTATTTTGAACAAAGAATCAAAATTGCTCTCAATGATGTAAACTTTTTTAATTTGGTTTATCTAACTTTCAACAATTCAGATGTAACCTTTCAGTAAAGTCGTATTTGAATGTTTGAAAGTTGCATCTTGTGATTGAAAAGCTACATATATATTTAGGTTAAAGACATTTTAAATATTTCCTATATCTCTTTTAACTAAAAACTCATGCCAAAATTACGATGGGTAATGGCTTTCTTTATTAATTAATTTACTTCTAAAAAACTGTGAACTTAATTGTACCTAACGTTTTTGTCATGTTCTTTCACCCAAATTTTGTTGTTGGCTTTGACTAAAAAAATAAATGACTGTTTTCAATGAGATGAAAGAAACAAGGGGAGGCCCCATTTGGATCAACAGTTACGTTATCTAAGACAGACTGGTGCAAGATAAATATAAAGTAGAGGTAGTCTTAATTCTCGATCCAATCCTAGATCAGTGCGAGTTGCTGTTTAAACAAATCCATTTTGCATCGCAGCAACACGCTCCCCAACAAGCTTTTCGTCAATACTATTATTTAACAACTAGTCAACTAATTTGCTTTCCTTGAAAAAATGAAGATGCCAACACATATAAAAATGAAAATTTAAAGGTTAAGTGATAAGTATAATACTAAACTATGATCAGTAATTTGCTTTTAGGCAAGCCCCATTGTAGGCTCTGAATCAGGACATGCACTTGCTATAACGTCTCCAGGTGGTTCCCAAGAAAATATAAAATTTACATGGACTTCTTAATGGTTTATTGATTATCCATGTAAGGAACTGTATGGGGGCACTTGAACCAACGTATCATTTTATTCCACATACCTAAAATCTTCATCTGTTTATTAATTGTGTGGACATGCAATCTATAATCATGTATCAGTACTGCACGCCATTAGAAACTCAAGGTTTAAACTTTTGAATCATATCACACGCATATGTATATAGTTAATTTCTGCAACTTGTAATCCATTCATTCATTGCCCAGTTAGACCCTGAAATCAAATGCATGATGACTTGATGGAAAATTACTGACTTCTGAAGCAAAGGGAGAAGGAGAAGTAAAAGCTAACGAGAGAGAAAGACCTGTAAAAGGAGTTGAAGAGAGAAAAGTTGTTGATCCTTGTCTTTGATGAGAAGGTTGAAGAGGCGCTTCTCTCTGAGCTTGTGAATGAGCATAACACCAAGCAAAGCAGCCCCAAATGCTAAAACCAGCATTAACCCATATCCCTTGTTGCCTCCACCTCTGCTGTGATTCCCATTTCCATTTCCTTTGTTAATGTGAGAACCTGCCATTACCCTGAACTCCTAATCTCTCTCTCTCTCTCTCTCTCTCGTTCATCCAATCTAGCTACGTATAATGGAACACAAACACAAAAGAGCGAGTCTTGTTTTGTTTGTGTTGCGTGTCTAGTAAAAAGAGCCATGCATGCATCTATTCATATATATATATCGTTCTAGTGAGTAGACAACGGAGTTGTCAATGCTCTGTAGTCCATTATTACTACTGTATAACTAAAAAGAAAGCAGCATTTAGACCGTTTCCATGGCAGCCCTGATTTTCCGATTGTTTCCCGAGTTCCTATGCTCTTAACTACTCTCTTTTTACCTTATTACCCTTCCTTTTGTTTTCAATTGGGTAGGAGAATTAAGAAAGTCTATCGTTTTTACTAAAACTATAAAAAGAAAAAGAAGAACAAGAAAGGAAGGAAGTCATTCCCTAGAACTCACCACTTGTTACTTGAAGGAAAAAAAGGAACATTTTATCCTTCTTCTGTACTCTTTTTGTCTACTAAGTTTTATTGATTGGTAATGCTATTTAAAATCTAGAATTATTGTATGAGATCGAGAGAGCGGGAGGGAGAAGATAATTACCTAAATCAAATACCAAATAAATGTATAGAAAATGAACCATGATTGACAAACTATTCAAAAATTGGGTCGAAATATGATCCCATTATGAAACTTTTTCGTATTTGATTTCTCAAAAGTCATTATTACAAATTCTTTGAAATGATTAACTAATAAAATTAAAAATATATATATGAATCTTAATTCGTGTTTTATTCTGAAACTTGATCATATTATTGTTGTATCATTTGAATCATTTCTGAAATAAGTTCATCTCAAACACCGTAACTGCACAAGTATCTAACCTCTAACGGTATCTACAAAATAAGTTGAGAGAACTCTACAACTATTGCAGAGAAGTTTAAACCAGGAGTGCTAGCTCTATTAGAGCTTAGGCCTATTTATAATAGATTTTAGACATTTTAGTGATTTAATTGAAATTAAATTCTAAGTTCAATTAAACTTTAAACATAATTACAAATAATTTCAATTAAATACCAGTTATGCCCAAATAAGATCCAATATCTCATATTGATTCTTATTTATTAAATATCTCATATTTAATTATAAAGTTTCTCAAACTTTACAATTAAGTACAATTTGATTAAAAAAAATTTCTCTTTTTAATGAATTCTTTATGTGTAACTTATTAGGCTCCTAAATATATTGGCAAAGATATAAATTATAACCCTAAATCATATTTAGGATTAGATAAATTAAACTCTTTAATTTATCTTTAATTCTCTAATTAAACAATTTATATCTATAAATCAAGATTGACTTTAAGCATCACATCATGAATGACTATTTTGCCTGTTTATGATTTTTTCGTATAATTCAGTCATTTTATCATATAATGTTCTGATTAGACATAGAGCATGTAATTAATGTCTACTCTATCTTGAATCCATATTAGTTCTTTGTTATTAGCTATTGAGTCAATTAATGGCATTTGTAAACTATTTACAAAACATTATTCTACCTTGACCAAAGATTTCCCAAATCAATACTAATAAAAAGCAATGAAACATTCTCCCTAATTACTTTAGGGTGATGACTCCTATCTTAATCACTCAACTACCTTTTTATAGTTTATGCTACATCCAATGACTACTGATATTGAACTACCTATAATTAGAATAGGTCATAAGTATTATCAAAATATAGAAATCCCTATAAAAGATAACTTTGGAGACCTTAAGTCAAAGGAATACTTATATAAGTATCATAATGAGAATTTTCATAGACATGTAAGTAATGTTCAAAATGGATTTCTCATATGAGGTCAGTTCAATGAAGTTGTTCTTTAACAAGCACTCACACATTTGTTTAAGTATCGTCATACTTTATTCTGTGAAATTAACTATTTCCTTCATAAGAAAAAAACATGACATGTGTTAGTCTTCTTATGCCTTATTAATGCGCAATCTTAATAGAATAATGAGTAAGAACAATTTAAGGATAATACATAAATGTAATATGAATCTTATAATTATAATCTCATTATAATTTCATTTACAATGTATAATTATCCCATAGACTTTATCATATGCATTTAAATATATACAAGTTAAAGAATGCCCTTAAATAATTGTTACTATACTATAACCAATTGATTGGTTGTAGGACATAAACCAATAATCTCTTACTTGCACTAAGTCAATCGTTTAAGTATCTTATACCATATCCCCATATATCAATCAATCTTTAATCCGTGTACTACTTAGAAAATAGAATTTTATAGGTATATTCAATGTGTTATCTCTATTGTTGAGGGTTTATCTCATGAGCCTCCTTTTGGGGATGTAATTTCCATTATTTATCAATTCATTTCTTTTCCTTTTTTCTAAAAAAAAAAGATAAAGAATGTCTTTAAACAATTGTCATTAAACTACAACCAACTGATCAGTTGTAGGGCATAAACCAACCCAAACTTCACTTGATAGCCTTAGCTAATTGAATGTGAAGGATATGCAATGATATATACCGACATAAATCCATATTACATGTAAGTTATGGTGCAATTGCAAGACATTTAAGTTACGTGTGATTGCCTCTAGTGACTTATTTATTTTTTATGGTAGTTAGAAATTGACAACTGTTGTTAATAATGTAAAGGAAACCTGTAAGTAAGTTGTCCTTAAGCTTTATAGAATTCACATATCAAATTAGTTTTATTCTTTATGGACTGCTCTTTTATGAAGTTTAGTAAAGATGCATGAATAGAGTCGCTTTTCTTTTTGTTGGGAAAGTTGAAAATTTTTATAAGGAATACAAAATTACTAATTTCGAACTATTGTCTTCTATACTTCATTGTATTTGCCACCATAGAAGAGAATAATTCGTGGAAGAGGAAGGTGAGTTCAAAGCTTTAATACTGATACACTTACAAATAAATGAAAAGAAGCAATTTTCATTCTTAGGCAACCTTATATTGTATTCGACTCTGAATTCAACATCAAATTGAAAAATTAGAACTCTAGGTAACTATCAAGTTTCAAAATTCAAGAACTTTACACATCATCCATAAAAAAATGTAATCATTGTACTAAAAGTTTCATAAAGTGAAGCTTATGCTTTTATTTTTTATGAAAAGGTACATTAAGAGTATTTCATTTATCTTGTGGACAATTGAATTCTAAAAGATTGAAACTATTGCCCCAAAAGAACAGTTTTTTTGAATTGATTCGCTTGATTTATATGAGCTTGAAAATAAATAAAACAAACTAGTCAATCCTTTCTCTGTTGGATATCCATGGACAGTTTTTACCAATATTTTGAGAAATCGGTCGTTAGTGAATAAGAAATAAAAATTATATGAAGAAATAAAAATATAATATAGATATAAATACTTTATTAAAATAAAAAATAAAACACCAATGTTTGACAATATATAATCAATTAATAATAATTTTAATAATTCTAAATAAAATTAAATTTAATATAAAAAGTCTAAAATAATAGTAAGAATTGAAATTTTATTTTTGAAAGAGGATGCATTTCAATATTTCTAAATTTTCGAGCACTATTAATAGTAAATCACATTTTCATTAAAAGTATATGGATTAATATCTTATACTGTATTAAATAAATTATAAATTAATAATGTATGAAGTTATTTTCTGTTTTATGAGTAACGTAGCATCATAAGCTATGAAATTAAGAAATTCTAACTTAAAACTATTAATTAAGGACTAATTATACTCCGAAATATAAATTATACTATATAAATTAGTATAAGCAAATTGACAGCATAAAGTTAAAATGGACAGGCAGACACTAGTGGCTAACAAAAAAAAGATCAATTATTTCATTCTTGTAATAATTGATCCAACATACAAACATCCTTTTAGTCACTTATGGTGTAGAATATTGCAGCACAAGAAAGGCATGGGGTCTCAAATGGAAGGATTGGATAGATAGATAGGAAATCAGAATAAAAAAGAAAAAACAAAAAATAGGGATTCATTAAAAGCATTTAAACAATAATGTTTAAAATCTAAATACTAATTTATTTTGATAACAAATTAAAAATTTATTGAATTAATTCATTAATAATAATATATCTATTGGTAGAATATGATAATAAATAAAGCCTTTCATTAAAATTTCATCTATTAATTAATGATATGATATATTTTTATTTTATTTATATTTATAAATAATAATAATGAATTAGATTCATTTTCTGTTAATAAATAAAATTGTACAACTTACTTTTATTTTATTTATTTATTATATTTATATCTCATTACTTATATTACAAGGTAAAGCAAATATTTAATATGCATGCTAATTTACTAATAATTAATAAGATATTAATTTAGCATATTTATTAATAATTAAATTAATATATTTAATATGATTATAAATTAAATCTATAACTAAAATTTTATTTTATTATGTCAGAAGATTAATAAATAAAATGATAGTTTCTTATTTTTGTTTATCATTTATTTTATATAAGTAATTGATTATTAATTTGATTGATTTGTTATTATTAGTAAATGCAAATTTGTGAGGTTTCAAAGACCATAATACATTTTGTGAGTAGTTAATGAGATAAATATATTGGTTAATTAATCAAGGGATATGCGATTGTCCATTGAGAGATAATAGTTCATTACGCTAGTCAATTTTGATTGATACAAATCATATAATCTCTAAATAATTGAATATGTTAATTTCGTTGGTCCAAATCATATAAGTATGTCATAAGGTTTGGAATGAAAATGAAAATATATGGTTTATTACCTACAAGTTTGTTGTCTTATCGAGAGCTTAAAAGATAAAATAACAAGGATGCTTAGAGGTAATGCACAGGGCTTTAAATGAAAACAATGAGGTAATGTCATAAGGCTTAAAATAAAGGTAAGGATGCTTAAAGGTGATCATATGTTTTGAAATAAAGACAAGGTTGCCTATAGGGGAACATAGGTCTTGAAATTAACGAAGAGGCCTAAGAATGGGTGGTTGGTTTTGAATTAAAATGAAATGAGACTAGGTGTCTATCATAGATTGGGGGCTTTGAAATAAAAACAAAAGGCCTAAAGTGTGTCTTATAGTTTAGACTTAAAATGAAATAAAATAGGATGCCTAGAACGGATCAAGGGATTTGAAATTAAAAAAAAAATCAAAGAGCCAAATCTAAATCTTGAAATTAAAATGAAATGCTTTGAGTTGAGTTTTAGGCATTGGAATTAAAATGAAACACATAAAGTTGAGTCGTATTACTTGAAATTAAATTGAAATGTAACGCCTAGAATATATTTTAAAACTTTAAAATAGAGAAAATGTCTAAAGTTGTATTTTAGCACTTCAAAATAAAAATAAAATAAAATAAATGGGAATAGCTAAGGTTTGTGACTCAATACTTGGGACTTCACTTAAACTTTAAAATTTTATAGGTTTGTAGTTGATAAATGCAAAATTGATCATATTTATACCTTATATTTGATACATTTTTGCTTGATATTTATACTTTTCGATAGGTGTAAATTATACCATGTTTTACTAGATGTTTAAGTGTGTTTTTAAGTAATTCTTAGATGATTATCATGTATATACACTTAAAATTAAGTTATTATTAGTGTTTGTATGTGTTCTAAGTGTTTATATAGTTTATAGCAAGAATTTAATCTTAATTATATGTCTCAAGAGATGTTTGACATGTTTTTGAGTGTATGAAAACATGAGATTGAAGAAAATTGAAGAATTGGAAGTACGGAAGTAAATCACGATCGTGACAGCAATTCTAGTAAATTTTAGCTTTTCCAACTCATGTGTCTTTTTGTAATTTTAACATTTTTGGGCTATTTTTAGAACCAAATTAAGTGGGGAAACCCTAGAAAGAATAGAAGCCTCAAGAACTATTTAAAAACAAGGAAAAAAGAAAACACAATAGCAATCATACTATTTATTATTATTATTTAGATTTTCTTTAACAATAACCTAATCTTTTGACGCGAAGGCAAACACCTTATCATGAATGTCCCTTGGTTACTCAATTACGACATGGTTTTTATTTAGCTTGATTAGAGTGTCATTCTAGCCTTTTAACGCGAAAACAAACATTTTGTCGTAAATGCCCCCTGATTATTCAGCTATATCACAACTCTCAACTGACTACTAGCTCTATTTTTAACCCAATTATTTTTAAAAAAGGCCAATAGAATAGAAATGTATTTAACACACTTTTTATTTTTTATTTTTTAGCCTACCTCATTTCTTTTTCGGCAATTATTCTTATAAAAGTGTACTAATAATGCTAATCAATTCAGTTGACTATAATTATAAATATATACAAACAAAAGTCATAAAGTGAACGAATAAGTGTCATCCCAAAGATACTTAAAACACAAAGTTCCTAAGTTACTTTGCCATTACAAATAAAATGACCGTGTTCAAAACTAAACTAATTCCATTCAATTCTTACCATTGACACATTCGCACAATGCACACATATGCAACAAAATATTTACACCATGTCAACCTAATAATAATAAAAACCTAACTCAATACAAATGCCAATTTACATACACAAATGACATGCAAAACACTTTTATCATATATTTGGTACTTAATTCGCTCCAAGTGTGTTTATAGAGTACAATTGTCTTTATGGACTTAAAGGAGAAAAATTTGGAAGAAAAAACGACATAAGGAAAAGATTCGAAGCATAGAAGGGATGCATGGCCGTGTATTAGCTCGTGCATGTCTCCTAGGCCTTGCATCAGACCGTGTATTGGCCAAAACCCTAAAATTTAATATAATGGACGTTTTCGAAGGCAAATTGAAAGAGAAGACTTATAGAGGCTGTTAGTGTAGTGCTCTAAAGGCAATCGCCTTAAGCATATTGTACAAACTTTATTTTGATTAATAAAGTGAAAGGCATTTGTCATTAATTTGATGTTCTTTTTCTATGAATTGATGTTTGTCTTAAATCAAATTAATGAAGTCCTGGATACAAAACATAGCATGAAGGAAATCATGAAGAAATCACGATAATGAGATTCCTATCATGTGAAATTATGTTAGTATCTAAATTATCCCAAGTCATAGGATTAATGAGACAGGGCACTGTTAATCCGGATAGACTTGCACATGTTATACTCCTTAATTTGATCAAGCAGTGGATCTCATAAACTGTAAACATGAGATGTTTAGAGTTAACATGTGGATGCTTACTAAGTGTAGTAAGTACATCGGATGACCCGCTATGAGATTATCATATGGATGATCTATCTAATGTTAGTGATTAATCTCATCATAGCAATAGTTCAAATATCCTTAGACTTGAGGTACTCAAGGATATCTTGGATATTAGTCCTGTACTTTGACATCATTCCTTGTTGCCTTTTGATGAGGTCGCTCATAGGGTGGTGATTGGGTACAGCTATTAGTATTCGAAGATAATTGGGTAGCCAATATAGGATTCATCACTTCTGATAGAAGGAGATGATGCCCATGGCCTCTTGTCGAGGTCACTACTCGGGAGTCTCTGGCCAGAGCAATTATGTGTCATGAAGAGTGTCTTTAATGACACATAGAGTAATGAGATACCCAAGATAAGAACTAACATCACTTAGACTAGATTCGACATATTCAGTCTAGTGGGAGTTGACACATATCCCATACTCCGAACTAAGTAGGGTATAGGATGGTGAAGGGTAGATTGCACAGATATTGACTATGGAAAGGTTCGTAAGTCAGATAATTAACAATTGAAGAGTTCGAATGTTAATCCACTTACATTCTAGTAAATTGGCATCATGAAACCATTCATGATATGCTTAGATTAAGAGTTAATTTAAGTGCCAAAATAACCGGGAACCTAAGGGTCACACGCATAAAAGATTGGATGAAAAACTAAGTGTGCTTAGTTGTTTTTAGGTTGTCCATGATCATGAATGATGCAAAGATCGAGTATATAAATGAGTTCTTCACTTATGTACTCAAGAGATTAAGCCATAAACACATATGAGAGTGAGGTTAAGGTTCAGAAGGGTTCTGAAACAAGAGAGCTACAAAAATTTGAGACTTGTTCATGCAAATTGATTGCATGTAACTAGGTCTTGATCTCTCACACTTGAGCATATACTAGAACCCATCTAATTTGGTGCTCTAATCACCCTTAAACATTATTTATTCTCCATCTTTACGTGCTTGAGAAAGGAAGAGGAAGGGTTGGTTGTTTGTGACAACCCAAACTAAGGAGAAGATTCAGGAAAGGAGGAGATTTACAAGGTATGAAATCTTAATTTCATGTTCTTATGGTTTTGATTATGCATGCAATGTGATTTTGTGGTTTCAAAGATGACGTGGAGTCAGAATTTTGATTCCAACACTTCCGCTACCTAGCCATACATCTGATGCATGGATCCACGACCAAACCCAACATACTTTTCCAAAAACACCTCTTATCTTAGACTTTGGTTATTTAAAAAATAATGAAAAAAATATATAGTATGAACTTCAAACATGGACTAATCAAATTTCACTGATATAATAACCCAACTCAACTTTTAAATCCAACCTGAACGAATTATATT
>JAOQMM010000173.1:14751473-14765045 GCA_027563515.1 Erythroxylum platyclados | reverse complement strand
GGGTTTGGTGTTTGTGACAACCCAAACTAAGGAGAAGATTCAATAAAGGAGGAGATTTACAAGGTATGAAATTTTGAGACTTGTTCATGCAAATTAATTGCATGTAACTAGGTCTTGATCTCTCACACTTGAGCATCTACTTAAATCCATCAAGTTTGGTGTTCTAACACCCTTATACATTGGTTCTTCTCCATCTTTGCGTGCTTGGGAAAGGAAAAGGAAGGGTTTGGTGTTTGTGACAACCCAAACTAAGGAGAAGATTCAATAAAGGAGGAGATTTACAAGGTATGAAATCTTAGTTTCATGTTCTTAAGGTTTTGATTATGCATGCATTAAGTTTCTGGGGTTTTGGGGATGTCGTGAAGTCAGAATTTTGATTTCGACACTTCCGCTGCCTAGCCATACATGAGATGCATGGATCCACATCCAGTCCCAACAGAGGCTATTTCAGACATGAAGATCATTCTCAACGGACAATTTTGATCTAGAGAAGTAAAAAACATGAAGAATTCATCGAAAAATCCATCAGAATACAAGATCAAACCTCTATTTACATAAGAATATTCGATAGAAGACATTCAGGGAGATTTAATATTATGAATCCATTATTTTCAATTCATTTTTCTTTCTATTTATATTTGGTTTTGTGTTCAATCATATATAACTAAACATCTTGTTAGTATTTAGGTTAGATGAACCCTATGTTGATACTTTAATATGATTTGATTATTTTATTAATGCAATTGGTTGATTGATATATTGTGATCCAATTACGTGTTTTATTTATGTTCTAATATATTCAGAATATCAGATTATAACTTGATTTCATACATAGAGATTAAGAAACCCTGTTTATGAATAGATTTAACGTAATTGGAATGAGTTGATCGCAATCCCAAAGATAAGATGACAAAAAGCTTCCGGATTAAGGTCAAACCTAATAGAGGGATTCACAAATTGGTGAAGCAATCATATAAACTTTAACCTGAGTAATTCGGTTAAAAATCTTAGGATTGGTTGTTAGTAGATTCAAGGTCAACTATTAGTATACCATTTGTTAAAAGTTTAGGGAGATTCGAAACCTAGATACTAATTTTCTGATATTAGAAATTTTCTTAGTGCTTTCTTAATTCTTTGATTCAATCTTGCTACTTGTTTATTTTATTTGTTTAAGCTTTATTTTCTTTTAATTAAAAAATCGCAATCAATTCGTAGACTAGATAATAGAATAATGATAACTAATGGTAATCACTGCCTTTGTGGGATTAACTCGTATTTGTCGGTACTAGCTATAGCTATGTTATGCACTTGTGGTGATTTATAATTCACACTTAGAAAAATGCAATCAAATTTTTAGCACCATGGTCGAGGACTTTGATATTAGGAAAACCTAACTGCTATTACTCTAGTCTTTATTTTATTTTATTGTATTATACTATATTTGTGGCTTATTTATTTAATTATCATTTGAACTTCTTTACTTGATCTTGAGTTTGTAGTTTATTGTAAGATCTCATATTCATTGTAATAACCACAACTCACAATGGAAGAATGAAGTAGACAATGTTTTCATGGAAGCTAGGATATATCTTTGCAATATATAACATCACCAAATAGGAATGAGAGGTTTTCTCATATGGTTTTAGAGGCTCAACTGATGTCTATGTCATGTTGAGACAATTATGGGAGTACTTACTACAACCATGAATGTCGAGCATGAACTTACATATGGTAGCAATCGAGCATGTACAACCAACCTCAAGATGCACTATATGGGAATAACTACAATTTAGAATGGAGCAACTCTTATGCCTATGGATGGAACGATTACGCCTCAATTGAATATTTATAGCACCAAGTACTTCTAGTTAACGAACCAACTCTAGAAGATATGATGACCGATTTCATTTAAGAATCAATCATAAAGCATTAAGAAATAAATACTCGTCTACAAAATTTGATGAATCGGATGGACCAACTAGCAGAGATACTATCTGACGAACATGGAATGACAATCAACCTTAGTAGTGAAAATGAGATATTAGAGGAAGAAGAAGAAGAAGCAAAAGAGGAAGAGAGTATTTCAGATAAATTAATAGAACTCCTTGCCGATGTGAATTTCTACTCTTAATAAATGAAATTTTAAACATTCTTATTTGATTTATCATATTTACATAATGTTGACATAAGGACGTTTCATAAAACGTGAGAAACTTTCACATTTTAAAATAGCTAAGATTTTGGTGAAATGTAATAAAATTATCAACTTTTACCCTTTTAAATATTTAATAAATATAAAAGATTATAAGCAAGGAAACCTCGCTTTGCATTGCATGGTTGTCGTTCGTTGTTGATTGATACTTATCATCTCAAAGCCGTTGCCGTTGCCGTTGCTGTTTGATCAAATAGTTGGTGACGCCGTCCAGGTGAGTAACCTCAGCTAACAGTCTATATTAAATATCTAATACAATAATTTGACGAGGGCAACAAACAAAGATACCTCTTCATGCGGAGTCCACGGAAGATCTCTCCGAATCATCGCTCAAACTTGAGGATGCCCATTTCAAACAAGGTTAAAAGTACGGGCCAATCTCAGGCAAAGAGAACGCACGACATGTCGATCTCTCAAGACAGGCTTCGAAGTGGGTGAAATTGGAGTATGATGGTTTCTCAAAGCCCAAAGAGATTGAGTTTTGAGGAAGAAATGAATTTTTTTAGATTACTTAGGTGTTGGGTGTAGCCATCAGTTGTTAAGATGGATGCATTTTCTCGAGGGAACAATGCTTTGCCAGCATTCGCCATGTTTGATTGTAAAGCTAACAGCTTTTGATTAGCTAAACTATTCTCCTGGAGTTTGCATTTATGTTTAAAGATATTAAATCGTTTAAATATCTTTTTGTTTTTTGTTTATTTTGGATTATGATATCGGCAAATAGGTGGATAACGGATGACTACTTAAACATGGAGTTTGGTAGTTCTTTGGCATGCTAGATTGGTTAATAGGAACATTCCTTATGCAGACTGTTTCAATCTAAATGCCATTATTGGTTGAGTAGAACTTGTTAAGTTACTGAACTTTCAAGACTGATTTCGCCTGAAATTGTATCACTGAATATTACGTGGTAGAGACTTTTTGAGTTCCTTCAAATTGTAACCACAAATTTCTAAAGTCTGTCTCTCATATCCCACTTATGTTCTTCTGCAGCCTGTGGATGGTGGCAGAGAGGTGAACTATGTTGAAGTGCATGCTTGCTTGCTGCAAGGTATACATATCTGAGAGCCGAAACAAGGGTGCATTGGAGGCAATTGAAAGAGCTGCGAAACAATTCCTTGAAGCCCCTATTATTAATAAGTTTGAAGATGTCATTTACAACAGAGTGGGTTATACTCTAGTCTCCAGTTTGCCTACTGAGCCATCTTTAGAATCAGAATCAAGTCCTCTGAAGAGTGCTGTGCATGCCATGGTTAAAGCTGCTTTTGAAGCTATTGATCTTGAGTTGCATGTTGGAAGCCATCCTCGGCTTGGTGTTGTGGACCACATTTGCTTTCATCCCTTGCCTCGTGCTTCTTTGGATCAGGTAGCTGGGATTGCAAAGGCATTGGCTGTGGATGTAGGCACCAGCCTCCAAGGTCTGAGCCAATTGAAAGTTTGCTCAATACTAAGTATCCAGATGAGAAATCTAGGCTCTAGATACTTGGTTGTTCTGTAGAAGCTGCTTTGCTAAATCTAATTTGCAGTAATGAGGATTTTCATATTTGAGATTTATCCAAAGTAACGTTAGATCATAGATTCCCACTGCTGTCTGCTTTTAAATTTCTTATAATCCTTGTGCCTGTTTCCAGAATAGGAGTTCCACATATTGCCTGTATTCAATAGCACTATCTATCTTTGCCTGTATTCAATAGCACTATCTATCTTCTTGCAGCCTTTATGTTCTATTGAGACATGATGTTGATGAAGATTACTCTAGAATTCATCTTTTCTTTTACTTACAAGAATCTGAGTCTGTTATATTACATTTCCTCTTCATTCTGGGAGTCCCATTTTTGTGAACTGAAAACTATACTAAAGATGTGACGCAGAGGCAATATCAACAGTTGGAAACAGGGTAAAAGAACAAAACAAATGATTTTACATGAGAAGGCAGTGTCCTTACTCTTAAGTGGAAACGGTGAATTAGCTTTAAATACTGTAAATCTTTCTTAGTGTTCTGGGGTGTCAAAACATGGAATCTTTGTGTTGGCATGGTGATTAAGATGCAAAGTGCATCATATGATGATATATCATATGTTATTTGAGTGGCAATTAGGTGAACTGGCATGAGGCATTCAATACTTGGCTAATGATGTCAAATGTGGCCTGCAGTTCCTACATTTGTATATGGAGCTGCCCATGAAGAAGGGAGGACATTGGATTCAATAAGGCGAGAGTTGGGTTATTTCCAGCCGAATTCAGGAGGCCATTGGACAGGTGGACCAAAATCGAGGTCATTACCTTTGAAGCCAGATCATGGTCCAGCTCAAGTTACTGAAGCAAAAGGCGTCATTGTCATTGGAGCAACCCCATGGGTTGATAACTATAACGTGCCTGTCTTCTCTACAAACATTGGTGCTGTTCGTAGAATTGCAAAAAGAGTAAGTGGGAGAGGAGGTGGCCTTCCTTCAGTGCAGGCCATGGCACTTACTCATGGTGATAATGTGATTGAGGTGGCTTGTAACTTATTGGACCCTGCCCAAGTTGGAGGGCTTTGTGTGCAACAAGAAGTTGAGAGACTTGCAAAAGAAGAGGGTATGGATGTTGGGAAGGGATATTTTACTGATTTTTCCCAAGAGGCAATAATTCAAAGCTATTTGAAATCAGATCCTTTCTTATAAGTAGTCTTATCGTCCCCTGCAATCTTGTTTCATTGACCTTTATCCAAATGTATGAATGTCGCATGTTCTTACATTATATTCACAATCCAGTTTCTATTTTGTAACATCGAATTTGAATTACATGTCACTAATTGTAATTTTAAGTCAATATTTTCTTTGTTATTTTTTTGGTGAGAATATTTAATTTACTTTTATTTTTTAATGATGCCTTCTAATTCTATTTTCCATAATTAGTTTTCAATTCATCATGTTATTGCAAAATTAATTTTTTATTTTTAGGAAATTTTGGGACAATGAAGAATTATTTGAAAACAGAAAATTCAAAGGAGCTGAAGATCAATTTCAAGTGAGGAAGGGTGGTGAATGAAAGAATAAAAGATACAAGAGGGCCACTGTGTAAAAACAAAAAGTTAAATCGCAAGACATGGAAACATTTAAAGCATAAAACAGCAAGGAGAGGAGAAACGGGGATAGTGGAAATGGCGTTTTTAAGGAGTTGTGGACGGTGAGTAAAATGGATGGAGAATAAAAGGAGTAAAACTATGAAGGAATGGATAAAGGATTATAGTTCAAAACGGAATACACCGCCTTCAGGGAGAACAAACATTTACAACTACACATCTTGAGTTAGCAGAAGGCACATACTACAAGCTCAAGAAGAAAAGTGAAACGCAACTAATTACCTCGCAAAACGCAAACCACAACCAGATTCTGGTAAATGAGTGTTCTACAATGAGAAATCTGCACTGGCAACAAGCAAGAGTTACCCCGCCATTTTTTGAGGGCACGTGGCTGCTTGGTTTTTGCCCTATGACCATCTCCCTTATCAGCCGTGGATTCAAAGTTGGAAAATTGACCTCATTTACCATACATCCACAATAATCTCAACCGTCCATTTTTAACTACCTTAATGTTGTCCGTTTCATTTGGATCTTAATCTTGAAGTGGTTGCTAATCTAATCACAGTCAGGAGCCGCTACTACTGCAAACAGGGGACAGGAACAGATCCTCTGTTCTACTCCCCTGCAAATAGACACCTTTTCCTTTTTAGGACTTTCAATGCCTTGTTTTAGTTTCTTTTCCATAATTGCTGTAGAAGAAGTTTTTCTTTTTTTTTTCTTTTAATTTATTGTTCTAAATTTTGATTACATATTTTGTGTAATTGATTTCAAATATAATTTATCCTATAATTATATATAAAAAAATTATTGAGGTCTTCGTTTCAACCATTATTGAATTTATTAAAATTGCCCTCCAAATAAAAGATTTTAGCATTTGATTAGATCTAATAAATTTTTTTTTTTTTGGAGCAAGCAACAGAAAATCTAAACAAAGCTGAAATTACATTTTCAAAAGACTAATTTAGTGGATAGATAAAAGTAGAATTGGAAATTATATACCAGATGAATATTTGCATAGCGCAAAGGACTGGTTGGCATTTAGAGGTTCAGATAAAGACGCTAACTGGAACCTTTTCCTGAAGGTGTGCAATGGATGAATTAAAAGACGAGAGTTATCACCAAAAGCGAAGCTAACAAGAATGCGTTTCTCCGTTCAAGCTTTAGCATTACTTGTAAAATCAGTGCAGGTCTGGCAGCTGCAATCTGAAAAACGGCAGAGTTCACAACCAAAGCAAACACAGGAGGTGCAGCCCTTGCAAGTTGGTGAACGAGTGCAGCCCCTGTACACCCTTCGACTGGCACGTTCTTCCTCGTGATCACATGTTATTCTGCATGAGAAACGCAATCAGTCCTCCTAGACATTGCCAGAATTCTATGCACCACACAACAACATTAGAACTCATTAGACACTACTCTTCTCAATTAAATCAGAAAGCACTTTGCAGTGACCAATAATTTTCACACCCTCGATAGTTTTAAGCACTAAACAACTTAGCCATGCATTTAGGACAGGTAGATACAAGCCACTCATTTCAAATGTTATCATTTCACTAGGACGCTGTTGGAAAAGAAATACAAGGAACTTAGATTCAAGGTCGTTTGCTTAAAAAAAGAATGAAAGAGTCAAGATCAAGCCATGGCAAATGGCTAAAAAAAAAAAGTAAAGATGAAACGCATTGAGTACATTCACATTCAGCAGATTCAACATGAACTCATCTGACAAATTAGAGAGGAAACCAATCTGATAGTTTCTCTTTTCATTTCTCTCCAAACACCTATTTCTAAAAACTCACGGGATAGGGAACAGCAAGAACTAGAGCGCACCATATGCAAGCATAACTAACGTTTCAACTGCAGATGTCAGAGGTAGGAACGGAAGATCATCTAATGTTCTTACAAAGCTTGATGTAGCTATCAATAAAGGGGGATAATTTAGCAAACTAAAGAATTTTCTTAATAATTGAGCACCAGTGGATAAGAATGGATACTAAAAGCAGGCACTGGAAGGCATTCCTCTCTATTTTAGGAGATGTGACATTTGCCTGATTGAAGAACTAGAAAGAACTATAAGAGAGTCAAACTAACCCTAAACCAACAAACCTAAAATTTGGATTTTATCTAGACATGCTAACTATAGCAAATTTTCACACAACATAGTTAGCATATGGAAATTCGTTGATAATTATAAAGAAAACTGGATTTAAAGATAAGAAGTCTAGCAGAGAAATGTAGGGCGAAACCTTGGCAGTCCTATCTTTTGTTACTTTCACAGGGAAAGGATATTAATAAGTTTTCAGTACTTCGCACCATGCCTTTTGACTTAGGTCTACTACCTATTCTTTTCCTTCCAAGTATAATTTCGAAAAGTGTAGAAAAAAAAGGAAGAAAAAGAAACTAGAATGGTAAAAGATAGCAGGTTAACGAGCAGCTCTTGTAGCCAGTAACAACAAATTAATTTAAATCTTTGCTTGCCAAAAATTTTCCCCATTTCTTGATGATTCTCCAAATTTCCTAGAGTCCAGCTGAGAATAGAATATGCTACTTGGTAACAAAAAATTTACTTAATATTTTTTCTAACCAAAAATTTTCCCTGTTTGTTGATAATTTTCCAAATTTCCTACAATCTAGCTGAGGATCAACTATGCTACTTAACACCCTCCTAAACTTTCCATACTGTTGCCGTATCTACTTAAACCATATCCAGTCCTATGGTTAAAGTAAAAAATACATCTCTCAGTTTTCAGTTTATAAAGTCAAAACTATTACAAGAGGTGGCTTCCAACAATATTTCACATTTGTTGCATCCAGCTATGGTTGAAGTACAGGAATTTGTAATATCTTTTATTTTCTTAGATTCTGTGATTCAAAATTTTCTGTAAATCCTGCCATTGTCTAAAGTTGATGCAATTTAAGCCGCTAACCATATCGGTATACTGATGGATATATTATAAAGTAAAATAGATTTAGATTTCGAATTGACCTTGTACCCATGGTCATTACACCAATGAATATTGTCAGGAAACAGATTTGTAAATATTCAGCACTAACTGGAATGCAAAAACACCTTCTACATTTACACAAACAAAGACACTTCCATTCTTGCAAAGAAAGTTGGTCCATAAAGTATAAGTAGAGGACAGAAAAGGAATGCCAATTGTCAATGGTGACAATGTCATGCTTCATTATCTAGGTTGAACAATAAGCAACATTTGATAATCAAATTAACAAACAGAAAATGCATGCAACATAAGTACCGAAGAAATAATATAAAAATCATCTACAATTTCTCTGGTTTCATGAATATGTCCACTTTTTCCACCTAAAATTTCCTTTTTGTCTTCTTCCTGCTGGCAGAGCTTGCAATTGAGGAATAGAACAATAATAATAACAATGCAGCAGCAGCAGCAGCAGCAGCAGGAAGAACAACAACAAAATGTATTGCAAACATTTCTTATATTTTGTTTTTGTGCAATATGGAAGGCAAAGCAAACATACCTGTCAAAGGGCAGATCAGAACATTTCCAATTTGGATCAGCCAAGGCATCATGGTGAAGTCGACACTCCTCCTTGGTCCGTAATCTAAACCTGCGTTCCTTATTACATGTAGTACAGCGAACAAACTCATCACGATGACAAACTCGCCCACTGGAAGACCTATGGGATCCATTCCCATTTTTTGATGCTTGATTATAATACTTGAGCAATACAGTCTTTGACAATGGAACCTTCTCCCCATTGACTATGATCCAAACATTATTTTTCCATTTTCTAGCTGTCTCTCTACCAGAATGCTTCTCAAACGCAGCTGGAGTCATCTTGCCTAGTCATTGCAATCACAACTCAACAATCAAACATGGAAAACAAGGGTTGAAATAGAGCATTATGCTATTTTAGTAACAACATGAACTGAGACAGAAAAGATCCTGTCCTACCAACAACAACAATCACATGTAAACTAAATATAAACTCGGTCAAATACTTAAAGGGGAGTAGGGATATTGAGGATGACATTCTGATTGTACATGTTACACCATTAAAGGTTATCAACTTTCTTTCACTGAAGATCGGTGTAGAAGTCAAAATGACAGAAATTTAGGCATTACTCGATTATACTATATAAAAGGACACCGAATTCTTTGCATGGGTCACAGACTGTAAACTATACGCTAAGGAACAACTACAAAATCTAGTTCCAAAAAGTTTCCATGTGGGTCCACCAGATACCAATTGGACAAATGAAGTACAGGATGACTATTTGTCTTTCCATGCTAATGACGATTGAACTTATAAACAGAATAACCCCTACCAATGGCCTAGTTTTCTTCGTATGACCAAAGACAATTTACAGTAACGCAATACATCCCTGAAATCAGTATGACTATTAGTATCACTGGCGTCTTTCTCTGAGAGTCTCTTAACCAATTTCAGCATCTGTTGTTCTACCAAGCACCTTCAACTTTTAGGAGATAACATGAACTCATAAAACAATTAGTGGGAGTGACATACACAAATTAAACAGCCATTATTGCTGCATGCTTGTAAAACAAAATGCACGACAGTGCAAAGGAGGATATACTGTGAACTGCTAGGTGCACCCCAAGTACCATGTAAAAACTTAGTCGTAAACAGCGATAACGCATGCATACGAAACACAAGATAATAACGCATCCTAACTCAACCACTATGTGGTGGTAAAAGGTAGAACTGACCGACATCATTGAGACTTGAAATGTAGCCCTTTGAATAACGTCAACCGTGAAAGGGTTAACAAATTGCAATGAAGAAAAATGCAGCCTCGGGGAGGGTGCTGTACAGTACAAAGAGCGAATGACATATGATTCCACAAAAGCCTTACTATGACTGACAAGAACAGAAGTGTGGCTTCAAAAGCCAAAACCAGGTGTAGCAAGTTAAAAAGCATTACAAATATAGCCACGAAGGAGGACAGTGAATGCAGGAGAATATGCACTTGAAACCCAAAAAAAAAAAAAAATTAATCAAGACAGAACCTTTCCTGCAATGCGACGCAGAACATACGAAGTTAGAAAACTATCTTATTGTACAGAATGGCAAACAAAGCTCACTCATTGAGACAAAACAACATACACTTGGAGTCTTATACTGTATAACAAACGAAACATCGATACACCGTTCACACTATCCAGCTGTTTGACTTGATAAAACAGAAAGCGACAACCAGCAAGGGCAAGGCGCAGTCAACATGCATAATAATCAAACCCATAGCTTCATAAGCCGCAAGAGAGATAAGAAAGACAAACAGAAGGAGAGAGACACCTTCATTGCAACCAGGAGTGCATTCGCAGGTGATCGCAAGATCACCATTGATAAAAACCCTAAGCCTCCCAACAGCATCACCATATCTATGGCTGGTACAACCACACGTCACCTCTATGTAATCTACACCTCTCTTGACCCCACAAATCTCTCTCAACTCTTCATCGCCAAACAACACCGTTTCTTCAACCCCATTTGCCATACCCTCTATCCCTTTGAACTTGTTACACAATATAACCAAAACCAAGAATCCAAAATGAGATCTTTATGCCAAAAGCAACGAGAAAACGAAATTTTCGGATTACTCGGATATGGAAGATATCTGAAGAGGAAATATAGTCGGAAATTAAAATGGAATTAAAAAAAAGAAAACAACGAAAGACAAAAAGATTGCGATAAAGAGGAAGTCTCTCAAAAAGGGCGCATCATCGAGAGATCTGGAAGAGCGAACGTTGATAATGTCGCACATGAACGAGAGAGAGAGAGAGAGGCAGAGAGGGGTTGGTACTTAGATGCTCATTGGGAGATGAGAGAAAGAGGGAGGGAGAGAGAATGAGCTGGCCAAGTGAGCCAATGTCGTGAGAGACCTTTTTCTATGATAAAAACTGTTTTTGTTTTGGGGGTTCTTAACTACAGCTTTGATGCAGCGCTGCATGACATGACGCGAGAGAACTTAAAAACCCAAACATAAATATAAGGATTGAGGTCCAGAGATTGATGGGCATTTCCATGGCAGTAAATTCCTTCTCTCACGGGACTAGCCGCGCCTCTTGGTGGCTTTTAAAATGTCCCATTCAAGGTAAAGAAGGTCAGAAGGTGAATGGAAAATTTCACCCATCTTTGAACTTAGTTAACCTAGTCTCATTAATGCGTAGTTAACCTAGTCTCCTTAATTGTAATTGTTAAAGGAAAAAGTGAATTTTGATCGTCAATATTTACAATATAATATAGAATAAATTTGAACGTTTTAAAGTATTTAAATTAAATTTTAACGTTTTTAAAGCATTCAAAACAGATCTTAAGTAAATGAAAAATTTAACGAGATTAGTTCTCTGTCAGTTAAACACCACGTCAATGCTAACTTGACATTATTTTATTTTTAAATAAAAAATAAACCTTACTATCACATGACAAGTGGAACCTTGTCTAAATATATATAAATATAGACTTCATTGCCATATGTCAAGTGGGATTGACAGTCTGAAATATATATACAATGACCTCATTGGCATGTGATTATAGGGTCCACTTTCTAATTAATATAAAAATAAATTATATGATAGTAAAGCCTACTTTCTATTTAAGAATATAAAAATAATGTTATGTTAGTATTAAGTTAACATGACATTTAAGTAACAAAGAGTTAACCTCCTCAAATTTTTTGTTTATTTTAGATCTGTTCTAAACTTTTTAAAAACGTTATGGTTCAATTTGAACGCTTCAAAATGTTAAAATTCAAGTTGCATTATGTTGTAAACGTTGACGCTCAAAGTACAATTTTGGCGTAACTGTTAAAATAGCCTGAATGTTTGTAATATGTTTAACTTAAAAAGTTCTTATTATTACTATTATTTTCTCTCCTTTCACATAATTAATACTAGATCTATCCAACTGTATGATTGCACAAAATCAAGGAGATAAAGTGTAATATGATTCTACCCGCTTAATCCAATTTACTTTATTTTTTGTTCTGTAATCTTTTATATTGATCTTTATTTCCTTTTCTTATCCTCAAGTGAGTATTCCGTATTTTAAATAATATTTACTTTATTCAACTAATAAATAACAAGAAGAATTGAAACTAATTAAATTGAAAATTGCAACATAACTTAATATCTACTATAAAAAACAAAAATCTTGATCAATACTCAAGGCAAACTTTTTGTACCCAACTATAATTGAATGACGTAAAGTTAACAAAAGGAAAATAACTTATTTGATATAATACTTTAAAATTGTTGTAAGCACGTTAAATTACAATCTCATTGACCCTTTTTTTTTCTCTATCATGAATTACTAGGGATGACAATAGGCCGGGCAACCTATGGGTCAGCCCGTTGCCCTTACGGGCCAGTAGTTGCCAGCCACTAACTAGCTTGTGGCCCGCCCATAGGCCGATGGGCCATAGGGAGGGTCGGGCCAAGTCGACCCGTCCACCCTTTTTTAAAAAAAAATTTAACAAAACGGCGTCGTTTTGTATAGTGGAAGCGAGCCACCGGCCAAGCTAGGCCGGGTCGGCCCGTTCCTTTTTTTTAAATGTTAACAAAACGGCGTCGTTTTTTTAAAAAAAAGGTCGCTTTGTACATTGAAGGCGCCGAACTGGGCTAAAAATACCATCCCTACGAATTACTCTATCTAAGGTGAGATACTTTTCTTGGGGAACTTAAAAAGGATTCAAGTTTTAGTGTATTCATTGAAAATTTCAATCGTTCTTTAAATTATAGAATCTCTCATTTATGGTATCTCCAAAATTTTTCCCTTCACTTTTACCATATGAATATCTCTCCAATTTTATACATTTTCATTTCGTTATATCTAAAATATTAATATCTTAAACTCTCAATTTCATTTCTCTTTCTTTTCAGTTTTGTATTTTTGATAACATTTTTTGGTATGAGAAAAGTTTTATTTTTCTAGTGATACTAGATGATTTATGCAAGATTTTTGGAAGAAGAAGATTTGGATCATTTTGAAATATTTTTATGGAAGTTTTGTAAAGGGAAAGAGATTGGTGGTGGTTGCATTAAAAAAGAGAAGAGAAAAGGTGAGGTTGTAAAAAAAGACAATAAAAAGACAAATAAACTTTAAACAAATTACATTAGGTTGATCAATACGACTCAAATACCAAGAAAACTCCACAATCTTAAAAAAATCTGATCATATAATTTAATTCAATTGGACTCAAATAATCTTATATTAGGTCAAATTTTAAATCAATTGAACTATGTTATCAAAATGAGTTTTTTTTTAACAATAACAATTAAGACTAAGTTTCAAATAA
>JAOQMM010000173.1:14666653-14678209 GCA_027563515.1 Erythroxylum platyclados | reverse complement strand
CAGCAATTGAGGAGTCAAAGGATCTGTCAGTCTTCACTGTGGATGAACTCATGGGGTCACTGCAAGCACATGAGGAAAAAGCTGCTTTTGGAGCACGGGTAACTAGTCGGATAATTCTTGGACCACTAATCAATTGTTAAAACAATTTTTGGTTTGATAATTGGAATAATTTCCTACTTCTACGTATGCTTCCTGGGTTCAACTTATTTGGACTCTCCATTCCAGCCATGACAAAAGTTAAAGGTCTCGTTTGATTCATGGCTGATAAGCTGAAAATAGAAAGCCTCCTACATACTAACGTGTTGGACTACCGGCTAAAATTTACAAAGTAAAAATATACTTGTGCCCCTTTTGTTGATGCTTTATTAAAGGATAATAGGTGAGTTTTAATGATTGTTGTAGCTGAAGCAATGTGCTTGTTGTGGGCAGACAAGTTTTGGCGTGAATGATACTTTAAATTCTGCTTTTCAAATTTTGGATAATGGGTGAGTTTATTTATACACTCTTATCACAGGCGTTGATAATTTTCAATAATAATAATAATAATAATAATAATAATAAAATGTAATTAATTAAAATAAAATTAATACATTAAAATATATAGTTTTCTGTTGATTTATGTTAATAATTTTTGGTTGTTATTATTATTGTATGTTATATATTTTAAATTAAAGCTATAAACATAATTTTTGTAAAATTAAATATCTAAAATCTAATTTCTTATGAAATTTTAAGTCATGTCCTCATAAGTTATTTTACATATAAGCAATTTTATCAAATTTCTTATTAGATTTTAATACTTTAGGTTATTATTAATTATTGAGTTGAATTAGTATCCAAAAGGATGAAAGCTGGAATAGAGCTACTTTTATAAGCTTTATTTTTAATAATCATTGAGATAATTTATTTGAATGAAAATTGTATATTATTTACACAAATTAAGCCTAAATGTGAGGTTTTGAGCTAAGAGCAATACTTTGTTATTTTATGCTCTTTTATTCTTTGTTTTGTGTTTTATCATGTATATTTGAATGATTTTAAAACTTGTTTTTATTATTCATGTTGAGACCATATTGCTATATTAGAGGCATTAAAATGATAAAGGAACTTGGATTTAACTAGTTGTTTTAGCATATTTTTCTTTGATTATTATCTACCATGTTTTATTCCTTAAGAGTAATTGTGAGATTAAACCTTTCTTTGATTAATAATAACCATATTTATAGACAATTATCCTAGTTTTCTTGAAGACTTTTCATTTATTTTTGAACCCTAAAAGATTTGCATTTACTTGATTACTTAAAACTTGGATTATATTGAAGAATTATAAAGAGAAGATTTATTGTTCATATGATTATTGATGCTTATTAATTGTTAAATTTGTCTCTTTCTCAAGTGCATTGTTGTTACAACCTTATATTCTCTCCAAAATGGCTCCAAGCTTAAGTTAAAAAAAAGAAAAAAGAAAGCTTGTGGAGTGAGAAGAATTATTGTTTGCTAGTTGAAATCTTTGCTTAAAGGACTTATGTTATGAAGAACCAAGTATTGGGTTGTCTTGTTTATGTAAATTTCCTCCACCTTCTTAAATTTTTTATTATCCTTTCCATACATTTACCTGAGCCCCATTACTCCCTATTGAAAAATCCTTTTGATTTTTGCTTCTAGTTTACTTATTAGTGGTAGAGATGTGATTTTATTACAAGCTTATGGTTAAGATTCTTTTTATGTATTGGTTTGAGAGTTTCATTATATTTTCCACCCTAAAAACTTTTAGTGAATAGAGTGAATACTTTGTGAGGGAGTAGAATTTTGTGCTTTTGATTTTAAAAAGGTTGTTAATTTGGTTGCTATTGATATTCGCTTATGGAAGTTAGCTCTAGGATTGCTAAAGTCTAGTTATATGTTAATTTGATTCACAAAATATAATAATTTAAGTTGTGGATGGATAAGTTAAGATTGAATATTATAGATGTTTTGCAGTTTAATGATTTGGATTATGATTTACTTGAGGACAAGCAAATACTTAAGTGTGGGGAATTTTGATAAATGCTTAATAACTTAGACTTCTAATCCCATGTTTAATATAGTTTGTTTGTTTATTTAAGAGTTTTCTTTTTATTGTTTTGGTACTTAATTCATTCTTAACATGTTTTTAGGTCCTAATTTCCTTCCTGGATTGAAAGAAGCCAAACAAAATTGAGACAGAAAATGGAAGAGTTGAAGTTGTTTTAGAAGGACACGCCTGTGTTGGTAAAGTACACATCTGTGTGTGACTGGGACACGGTTGTGTGAGAGAGACTATGTAAGTCCTTACAACCATGTGTGAGTTAAAAGATGCTATTTCATTGTGTTAAGGTAAAAAGTGTGAGTTAAAAGATGCTATTTCATTGTGTTGAGGTAAAATATGCTCGTGTAAGTCTTGTACATCTTCATGTGGAAGATCGAGTAAGTTGTTGAAACCGTGTTTTTGAACGACTATTGAGTTTTAAAGTAATTTTAAGTGACATAGTCAATGTACACAATTGTGTAGGTGATCATTTCCGATGAAAAAACCCTAGTTTTGAAGTATAGAAAGCAATTAAAAAGGGCAATCTAAAGGGTTCGAGCTTTAAATCATAGTTATGAACTTTAGAGCAGTAGGGAAATATAGATTAACTTAGAGATTTAATAGAGAGCATAGTTCCATTCAAGTTTTAGTAGATTGTATTATAGAAAAGGGGATATATAATGAATTCTCTTGTTTTCAACTCCTCTTCTAAATATTTGGTTATGTTTTCTATTTTTATGAACTAAATTTGTTTAATACCTAGGTGGGATGAACCTTAGGATGGATTTTGTGATTTAATTCTTTATTTAATAAAATTTGGTTGTTGATTCATTAGAATCAATTATGTGGTTTGATTCTTAAGTTAATATTTTTGAGATATTATTTCATGTATGATTTCATGCAGTTGAGATTGAAAAATCTTTTGCATGAACAAATCTAGTATAATTGAAAGGATTTGCATGCAATGATATAAATCCTCTAAACTAGGGCCAAAACTAATAGTGAAATTCACAAATCTATTAATGCAATCTCATGGGTTTTAATTAAGAAAAAGATTTTAGTTCATCAACTTAGGATTAGGTGTTAATAGTCTTGATAAAAATATTAACATAATATAGAAATTTCCACATGCCAATGATCATTAATTAAATTGCATGATAAAGGGTTAACGACTTAAGAAGTCCCCAGGAGATTCATTACCTAGATACTGTTTATTTGATTTGGTTAATTTTTGAGTGACTTATGTTCATGGTCATTATTTGTGTTGAACTTTAGTTTAGTTTTTTTGTTTAAATAAAATCACCACCTTGTTTTATTGGTTAGATAATAAAAAAGAGGTAATTACTAGTACATGTGGTCTCTTTGGGTCGACACTCGATATTTACCTACAATATACTATATTTTATCTTTGTGTATTAGTTCCAAACCAATTTCTATTACGGATCTAACTAATGGTGACCTTTTATGATTTCCAAGCATGATTGGTAAGTGAACACTTCAGAATTCTGTGTAATATAGGCCATAAATTCTTCCATTTTAGAGAGAGATGTTAGAAATTCACAAATAAAGTTATCCTACATTGAAAAGGTTCATAAAGATGAAGTAAGTTATATGAAAAAATAAAGCTCATAACTTATTCTCTTATGGTTTTAAGTTGAGATATAATACTTTTATTGTATATGCACTCACTTGGACCTAGTTCCGTCAAAACCCTTTATAACTACCAAAAAGACGGTCTTTTTGTTTGAAAGAAAATATAAACTAAAATAAGAAACAAAAACTAAAAATTATAATAAAAAAATATAAGTAACAGCAAATGGATAAGCTTTAGGCCATGGAGTTGAGTTGAATTTGCTCCAAACCGTATAAAACAAAAATAGAGATGTCTTCCTTGTTAAATAGAATTAAGAACACCATTCTGGAAGTAAAAACCTAAATTTTATATAAAATTCAAACAAAAGAAAAAAGAGAGAGAGAGAAAAGAGAGGCATAGATGAAAAACGGTGGTACCTAATAAAGATGAGGATGTTAGATGAAAATGTAGAGATTGTCTTAGATGCGTCATCTCCTTTTACTCCAACAGTAGTCAACGTTTTAGAAAAACTATAGAAATAGTAGTGACATCTAGATTCGAAATTTTTAGAACAAAGATGAGTTCTACTTCACATTAGCATCACTCATCAACATAAATTTGAGTTGAAGTTCTGGAGATCTTAACTATCATTAAAATTCAGTGCAACACCATATATATATTACACTGACCAAATATGTGTTCCTGAACACAACTCTATCAATTTGACTCAGTTCCCTTTTAAAGCTGACTTGCAACATTCATGAGGCGCACAAGAACAAATGCTTGTAACACTATGCATCATACTAGAATGAATGACTTCCCTTACATGGAGCCTTGCTGAAATGCAGAAGACAAAAATATAGCGTATCACATGTCTTAGATTTACATAGGATGATCATGGTTTGGTTTTTCCTCGGAAAATCTGGGAAGTTGAACAAGCGAGTTAACTCGGGTGACGCCTTCTAAACCTGACCAACTCTGATCTTCAGCAGCCATTGTTTGGCTACTGTCTTTAGCTTCAACTGCTACCCTTCCATAGCTATCATTCTCTTCTGAAGATCTGACCGTAAAATTTCTTTGCAAGCACGGCTCTGACTTCTGACCATCATCTGATTCAACCGCATTACCAGAATGATTGCTCTGAAGAGTAACTGAAGAGAAGCCTTGTTCCTCGTAATCAGACTCTGAATCCATCTTTCCGTCTAAAAATAAGCAAACTACTGCACAATCATCCATCTTTGAAGTTGGGTATTTTAGCTTCCATTCACGAGCTGCTGAATCCACCAGGATTCTAGCAGCTGATGATCGTGTTGGAGCTGATGAAACAATTTCAACCACCTCTTCATTGCTCAAAACATCCCAAACCTGTAGCAATATTGACTCAAGGATTTTAGTGCACTGGGGTCAAATGCAAGGACTACCTAGTAAAGCACACTTCAAGAGAAAAGAGCAGTTGAGGTTTGCAAAGCTGTAACCCAATGAAATAATTAAATTACTAAAGCTAATGCAATTCAACGTCACACTTTTTCTTCATGAATTTCTATATATTGATGTCAGTCATACAATTTCCAGATTTTGGAAGTCTGAAGAAAAAGCTTTTCTTTATCTCTTTGGACATCATCCCATGTTAGAATACCCAATTTAAAGCTAGTAATCAAGGCCTCCTATGTAAAGGTAAAGAAACTAGGAAAATTGAACAGAAATTTGA
This sequence comes from Erythroxylum platyclados, assembly GCA_027563515.1. Lineage (NCBI taxonomy): Eukaryota > Viridiplantae > Streptophyta > Magnoliopsida > Malpighiales > Erythroxylaceae > Erythroxylum > Erythroxylum platyclados. The sequence continues at coordinate 14,672,881 of JAOQMM010000173.1, read as the reverse complement.
TCTGGTATTCCACATTCATCCTGATCTGAGAATTAAACAAGGATCTGCTTCGTTAGAACAAAGAGTAGCTTAAGTTTTACCACGAAAATCCCGATACTGGGTCAGATCATTCTAACGAACTTCCTAGATGAGATACCCAAGGAATCACATATCAACTAATATTCATCACCAACAATAGTAAATCTCACGGAAAACAGCAACCATATTGGGCATCATCAAGTCATTGAAAGTACCAAAGAATCTCTATTGTCCCACTTCTCAGTCACATCCATCTTTAGAATTGAGTAGAAACTCAAAATAAACACTTATTATCCTTTACAGAATACAGCTCATGTCAATGCTCACGCATTTGCAACATGTTAAGACATGAAACCAGCATATCTGTAATACCATATCTAAAACATCTGCAACTGAGGCATCTAAATTAAACTCCTACAATGTTAATATGGAACAGAAAACTAAGGTGTTTGCTTTGGACTTCAATATAGCTATCAAACTACATTGAGTTCCTACATGAATATGTAGAATGACACTTGCATTTATTATTAAAATCCTAAACAAAAAGTTTGTACCAAGGACTATGTGCCACCTAATTGTATTGTTCGAATCTATCCTCAAGTGCCAACTGGACACAAGTTTATTTTGTTGTCAAGAAATATAACAGTTCAACAATATATTACTATCACATTGCCACACCGCAAGCCAGGCACAGAGTCTAATCCATCACCCTGTGGCTCACAAATGCAATTAGCAATATTTCCGAGGTCCTGACTTTCAACACTATAATATCTCAGTTGAGATATTATGGGATGCAGTTCAGAGCCATCCATATAGAAATTACAAGTGCTGCTTTTTAGAGAATTAGACAGAAATATAGCCTCATAATTATCAATGTATCATCTCAAATTAGAAAAGTAATAGGAAAATAAGAAAAGAAAATCATACCCCATCCGATGCAAGAACAATAAATTGATCTCTCTCTGTAAGTAAGCGGTGAGAAAATTCAGGCATTGAGATCACACCATAGTCCTTCAAACAAAAGTCACCAAATGCCCGAGCCATTGCTAGGCCAGGAGCATCATCAAAAGGCAGCCAAACTCTTTGCACTTCAGGCTCATCTTGCATTGCAAAGACCCTTCCCTTACAGCGCTTAATTCTTTCAGCTTCCCCTGTAATAATTTGACTTTATATCAACTGTCTCATTTGTACAAAACAACAAACCTGCAAGAGAAATGATAAATTGAAACAGTATATAACATACTTGGCAGATCTGGTTTCAAATCAACAGTCAACTGGACTGCCACCATTGAATCATTGTTGTCTTTAGATCCTAAGATTGCACGAGAATCCCCAATGCTTCCCATAAAAAGGTTGGAGCCCTTTAATGACAAATAACCATGAACTATAAGACGTGCTAAATGAACTAAATATTTAGAGAACTGGCAGTGAATCCTGAATTACCTGTTTTACTATTGTGACAGCAGTGCTACCACTACAGAAACAGTCCAAATTAGGATGAGATCTTAAATCTTTATCCATCAACTTATATGATTTCAGGAATGCTTCTCTCCATAAAGAACCCAATTTGTCCTCAGTGGAGCCATCCTTATCAGAATATGCACCATCTGGTTTCTTTGAATTCGTCTTAAAACAGGCTTGATCAAATCCATTTTGCCTAGACTGATAGGAGTGCAGAAATGACAATAACTTTACAGGTAGAACATCTCTCACCTTGCGTGCAACAAGATGGCCTTGTGGTCCATGACCGTCAAAGACTCCACAAAATGTGACATCATCTGACAGGAAATCCTACAAAGATTCTAAGTCTCACTAACAAGAAAGAAAGCCACAAGCATTAAAAGCTAGTGCGAATCAAAACAATCGAACTTACTTCCCACACAACCATGGCATCCTGGTTTATGCCCTTACGACCCTGTTGTGTGAATATACATGAAGTTCTACTCTTTCCGTTACTGAAAATCCTGTTGGGTATGGAAGGTAAGTGCTGAAGTGCGACTACATGGTCGGAGAATGTTCTCTTGGTTCTTTTTTGCCTGCAAAATCCAACATCCAAGCAACAGGGAGTAATTGGCTCTCCATTGCTCTTGCTACTACTAGTACTCTGACTACTGGTTGAGATGCAGCTCCCCATTTGATCAAACCCAGAAAGAGGAAGACATCTACTTTGCAGTTAATGGACCAGTTTCAACCTTTAGAAAGGACAGATCTCACATGAAAGTCTGTAATTTGCCAGAAAAGTCAACAGATAGGAGACTATCTGAAAGATCAAAGATTCCCACACATGCAACAACAGCTCATTTAGACCTCAATATAGAAAAATGGGATCTTTTTTAACCTTATTCAAATACACCCTATTGGCAGTTACGTTAGCAGACAACGAAACAAGCTGAAAACACACAAGAAGAGATCAATTAATTAAATTGTTTACAACACATTTCTAGAATCCAGAACAACCCGCTAACATAAAGAACTCCCAAGAAATCCAGCCAAGCACATATTAAAACTATTTCATGTGACCTCTGAATAAAATATACCTAAAACCCTGTCCTAATCCCTTGTCCTTCATGAGGATTCACATTACCTAGACACGGTTGAAGGAGAGTTTCAACCAATTTAATATCAAAGTCCATAGAAGACAGAATAACCAGGAAAATCCGGATCAAGAAAGAAACAAAAGAAAAACGGAAACAAGAACCTGTCCATTTTTTCAGACAATAAATTAGACATCCATGGCTCATAATAAGTAGCTCACAGAATTAACATTCATCGTAGAGCTAAAAAAAAGAAGAAGAAGATATTCTTTAATTCTTACCTTTAATGGTTCAGCATATAACAGAGAACAAAACAAAGGATGAAGATAAAAGAGTTCTTAAGAAGGATAGTAGCATCGAACTTAAAAGTCCTAACAATTTGTTAAAATTTTGCAAGAAAAGAGATCACAAATTTCAAACTTGAGGGCTTGTGAATGTGACCCACGAAAAGAAACTCAGATTTGATGTCCTCCAGAAAAGAAAAGTATCTCCAGAGGGAGAAAGGGAGAGAGAGGGAGACGGAAAGACAGAATTTTGACAAACTTTGAATTCCCACTAGAGCAAAAACCGAGAAGGGATAAAGCAGAAACAGAAAAGCAGAAAAGGACGAAAGAAAGGTATGATTTTGTCAAAAAAGAATCAAATATGTACTTAAAAGCACAAAAACGTCAAATAACTATTTCGTAATTATCATTAGTTGGACGATAGAAGGAGAAAAGGCTGAAAAAGAAGTGCCTAAGTAAAACAATACCACCTTCTTCACAACCCGAAACATGAAGTTCAAAAGGGCAAATTATTAAGATCAACCAGTAAAATACACGTTGTTGAAGAACATGAAATGAAGAAAAGATCAAATAACGTGAAAAGAAAAGAAAGGAAAGGAAATATATCACTCAAGCAACTGAGCCCCTTCAGCCACCCAGTGTGCAAACGGAACTAAAGTCTGTATCTTTAGGAATAACAACGCCAAATACTTCACAGAAAGTTTGCATTTTCCTTCTATTTCTCATCAGTTCCACAAGAAAAAGGAAAATAGAGAAAGGAAGTACGATATGAACTTCAACCAACCGGAGAAGGTATACTTGAAAGAGTTGGATCACACTTTTGTTCAAAACAAAGAGGCAGACAATGATCTTCGAAAAGTAATTAAGCAACAGCTAGAAAGTAGATGGTGGAGAGCATTCAAAACTCAACGAAGGAATCCATTTGGAAAACCAAAACGGCTAAAAGACAAAAGATTTTACCTTGGTTTAAAAGCTGTTGAAAACACTTGAAGGATCAGAACCCAGAGACGGGAAGAGAGAGCGGATGTTGAGTTGAATAAATAGTATATATAACAGAAGCGGGAGAAAAGAAAAGAAGAAGAGCACAGGATGGTGTGTGCATTAATTACATACAGCAAGGAGAGAGAGTTGGGCCAGCAGTCTTAAGATGGTGGAGGAAATGATGATAGGCCGAAACAACTTTTTGTTATGACCACGCGCGCATTTTGCCTATTTGGTTGTTACTTTCTCAGTTTCTATAATAAATCATTTTTTCTTCTTTTCCAGTATTTGACGTCTCTTTCTGTTTTAGTATTTACTTACATATAGTATGCATGCAATAATAATGTTCGATCGCTGGGAGCGTGGCTTCAATCCCAGCCTAAAAGAAAAAAGAAACGATATTACGTGTCTGTTTGATTTCATTATCCTTTCTCATCTTTTATCGTGATTTCCTTAAATAAAAAAATTAGACTAAATTTTCAGATTTCTTTCTAATTTCATTATTTATAAAAACTTATATATATATATTAAACCTTGAAAGTTGATTCAATCTTGAAATTAAGTTTGATGTTTAGACAAATATCATATTTTAGTTACGCATCCAACTTTTTACTAGGTTAAAATAGAACTGAAAGCCTTGAATAGAAAAAGATATTCCAACAACTCTAAAGTAGCTCATGAGGCTAAGGAGAAACTTGATGGAGTCCAACTCTCACTTTACAACTTCCTTAACAACATAAAACTACAAGATCATGAAAAAGGACCTTGTCTCAATACATTGATGTAGTAAACATAAACCATTCTCTAATCAAACAAAGATCTGGGATGCTTTGGTTGCAAGATGGTGACAAGAATGCATGGTATTTTCACAGAGCTCTATTGTCTAGGTAAAATGTGAACATAATTGTTTCCTTACAAGATCAAGGAGGGAGCTGGCTGTTTTCCAGGAATAAGATTCATCAGGAAGTAGTCTCATACTAGCAAGGTGACTTCGGGAAAAAAGTTTTGGGCATCATTGTTTAGTGATAAACTCGGCTCAAACACCACCTTAATTGGTTCACTTTCTTTCCCTTTCTAGTCACCCACCAACATTCTTTTCTCCCACCTTATCTTCCTTAGAAATTTTTTACCATCAATGGTTCGGAGACTACATATCCCCCTGAAACCCTCAGCCCACCTCCATTCTTAACCTCCTCCCTTGATGCCCCCCACCCTTCTAGGCTCCACTCCTACTCATAAACCTTTTCTCTAGAGCAAGGAAAGGTTTGTTTTAAAGGAAATGCACAAGATTTCTTAGAGTTAAGTGTAGTTGATAATGGGTATAATCCTCTATTAAGCATAAGATCAGTGATGGGAAAAAAAAAAAAAACCTTGTTCTGGTTTGATCATTGGCATGTTTACTAGACTTTTACAAGCTAAAGAAGTTCTGTACACTAAAAACACTCATTCCTCCTAAGACCAGAGTTCAAGACCTATCAAAGACAATGAATGGTCCTAACCTCTTAGTGAGATCATTAACAATCTGCCTAGCTATGCTCTTAACTCCTCTTCTCCTGTCCTTATCGAATGGATAACTAATAGCTCTCTAAATTTCACAATAGAATACTATAAAAGGCTGGTGCTAGGGCCTTTGAATCTGATGAAGATGTGGTGGTATAAGTTGGTTTAGGACTCAGGCTTCTGTCCAGCTCACTCGTTCATCCTCTGGCTTGTTATTGGAGGCAAATTAGTTACTAAACATTCACTCAAGTTCAATGTTTCTGGTATGAACTATGAGCTATGATCAGATAGATAGTATGGAAAATCTCAACCACCTATTCTTTAGTCGTGACTTCTCTTTCCAGTTATCGAGCAAATTCTCTTCTCGCCTTAAAGTTTAGCATAATAAGGTAAATTGTCCATAAATAATCCAACGGGCTTCAAAACTCAAATTTCAAAGCAAGGGGGACCAAAAGCTATTCAAGATATGGTTTGAGCTTTAATCTACTATATTTGGAAAGAGATAAATGGGAGATTATATGCAGTTGCTACATAGATGCCAATGCTATACACCAAAAGATCTTGATATACATTGGAGTATCAATTATAGCCAATATTTTAAAAACCGAACCGGACATTTAACTGGTCAAAGAAAAAGTTTAAGGTTTAAAGGTTCGACCAGTATTAAACCGCTATAAAATCAGTATATAATAATAAGAATTAAAAATTATAAAAATAAGTAATACCTATTAATATATAATAAACTAATAATAAATCTAATAATTTAGATTAAGATTAAATCTAATATAAATTTTTTAAATAATAAAAATTATATCTCATATTTTATATTAATAATAAAATAATTACTACTGTCTAATAGTAAATATTTTAACAAATTCTTAAATTATCTTAAGCAAAATTACTTATATATA
>JAOQMM010000173.1:14649825-14666553 GCA_027563515.1 Erythroxylum platyclados | reverse complement strand
AAATTCTTAAATTATCTTAAGCAAAATTACTTATATATACTAATTAATAATTCAATTTAATAAACAAATTCATGATAAAACAATAATTAGTTTTTAATAATAATAATTTAAAAAATTTTAATTAAAATATAAGGAAATAAATAAAGAACCTAAATTTTGACAAATATAACTTATTAGTGAAATTAAATAAATTTAGTATTTTTAAGGATAAAAATAACAATTTATTTTTTAACAATAATAATTTTAAAAAAATTTAAATTAAAATGTAAAGAGATAAATAAAGAATATAAGTTTTAAAATATATTTTATTAATTAGAATATGTGATAATTGAAAATTTTTTATTAAAAATTTATGAAATTTACCTATTAAATCTCAAGTTCCCTGTAACATTAATGTATTTTATAAAAACTAAAAAAAAGTTTTTGAAAAATAAAACTCAAAAAAATAGTTGGTGAAAGAAATCTACGAGTCTATATATGTATGCACGGCCCACGTATTTTTTAAGAAGAGAAAAGGAAGAAGCTTTTGGTGGGTCCCATATGTTAAATGATAGTGGGTCCTATTTGTTTAAAAAGATGGCTTAGTTTTTATTTCAACCGGTTTTAATTAAAACAGACCGTTTTTTAATAAATCGGCCGATTTTCTATGATTGGGGTTTTATAATACAACCAGACCGAAAATCAGGCCGATTCATATTTATTCCGGTCGGATCGACCAGTCCAATCTAATTTTTAAAATACTTATTATAGCCGGGGATCAAAATTAGCCCATAAATGAGGTATAAGTGAACCCTAAACCCCGCATCTTAATGGACTCCTACCAAGTGTTGTTGGTGTAAATGAGATAAGAGGGTACTTGTAGCCTCCTGCTATCCTCTTGTAACTTGCTGGATTTAATGCATATATGGTGCTTTCCTTGGTCATTGGTATTGATGTTTTTGGTAATGTACTAAACTTATTCTTTAAATGCAATTTTACTTGTCTTCTAAAAAAATCAACGATAGGGAAGTATAGATGATATAACAACTTGTATTTGTATCAATGTTGATAACTGAAAACTCACTTTTTAAAAATTATTTATCTGTTGAATAGCTTTGGTTCTATATCTGTTTTCTATTTTAGTTTTTAATTTTTGTTTCATTTATTTAGTTTTTCTTTAAAAAATAAAAAAACATGTTTGGATGAGATTTTAAAAAAATACTGAAAACAAAAAATTATTCAGTTGATATTTGTCAAAAAAAAACTGAAAAGAAGAACCTCTTTAATTTTATTATCCTACTTTGATTTTTTTCTTACTATAATATTAAAAATGTAATAGTATACATATTAATATTAAATTTGAATTTAATTCATTTCTTAATGTCTCAAATTCTTGTGCTAAATGAATTAATTATTATCATTATTAAAAATATAAATATAAATATTTAATATAATGAAATTAATTAATTATCATAAATAGTTGAAATGATTTTGAATGCTTATAATACTTTGCAAATGAAAAATGAGAAATAAACTTCCTTAAAATTATAAGTTATGTAACATGCTATGCTTTCAATTCAAACGTAAAATAGAAGTTAAAGATCATATTTTCAAATAAAGACGGAGGCAATATATTTCTTTTTCCCATTCCACCACCACATAAGATTGGTTTCATTCAAATTTTCTTTGAGAAACTCAAGAAACCAAGTGCTTAACAAAGTATATGACCAATCATCTCTCTGTAGATTCAGAAACAAGACTACACCTTTTTTTCTTTTTAATCCTAAAGTCTAACAGTACTTGGACTGGGGGAACTTAAGTCCATAGTTTTCTTCATACACTTTACCATTTCTTCAGTAACAGTATTGCTCATTTCATTAATTCGAACTAGAAACAACTAATTATGTCCTTAACTGTATCTGTGCACAATGTCCAAAATGCAAATTAGATGACAAGTAAAAACATTAACTGTAACTGGACATAATTGTGAGGTCGCCATTAACCTCATCTTGTCCGTAGATACTGGGGTTGGAAATAGTCATATCTTACAACAAATTAAGGAGCTCACGAGTAGGGAGTGGAGAGTGAATTTCAAATTCTTGCCTCACGAGGCTAATACTTGCATAGACTTTCTAGCAAATTGCGCTCGTCGGTCGGGTGCTGCATGGTTTCTACTTGTTGTCTTTGTCTTTGCTTGGGCTAGGTGAGAGGCTGCTGCATAATAGTATCCTTTTGGTTTCTGTTGGATAGCCTTTAGGCGTTTTGTTTTGTTTACATTAAAAAAAAATCAATTCAACCTCAAATCCAATAGGTAAATGGACACACAAAATAGTAAGTTACCGTGAGTAATGATAATGAAATACCCGTTCTTTTCAATTATGAGAATCTAACTAGCCTAAATCGTAACTATAGTTGACTTCCATTTTCTTGCTTGAAGCTCAACCTATATACCATGATGACCCACTTCATGTAATCAGCCCCTATTACTTTAAGCCCAAATCCTCTTAAGATGATATCAGCATATACCAATAAATATTCTTCACCCCACAAATCTAATCCCATAAGAAAAAGAAAGATTCTAACAACCATTTGTAAGGATTTCCCCGTCTCTTCCTACTTCTTCATGCTCCTTCCAGCTTTATCTATTTTATATAGTCTTTGCAGCTTCATTTTTGAACTCAAATTACTAAAGACACATTTTAACAACCAAAATCATAAAGAAAGAAAGTATTAGAATGCACTTGCATATATTTTGTGCAGCTCCTGCGAATCATAAGAACCAGTAAACTGTAATTGTAAAAGCATCATTCCTTGATATTGAACCAGTGGGGAAATCAACACCACTTTGGTGGATTTAGCACATATTCTACATCCCCCTCTTCCCTGTCACTTGATGATAGCGTGTAATCAATGGCTGCCTTATTTATCACCCCAGTCATCAAGAAACTATATGTGTTATAGTCGTGAAATCCAACAAGAGAAAAGGAAAATGCTTATACGCTTTAATTGTTCACTTAAAAACAATCTTGAAAAGTTAAGATTGTACAAGTAAGCATGAGATATATCCCACCAAGCATTAACGAGGATGTTTGGATAATTTATTGGTCTATTTGCCTATAAACAAATACAAAAAGCTAAAGGATGTCATCTAGCTTATCTATTTACTGTTGGGTGTTTATTGAAGTTTTCAGAACTTGTACTATTTTTTTCCAAAGACAAGGCCATGGACCCAGTCCCATTAAAGATCCTGATGCAGAGAAAGACATGAAAAGAGAAAGTCCAAGAAAATTAGAATTAAAGAAGAGAGGAGAAAGAAACACGTATCATTCATATTCTTATATGACAAAGTGACAAAGAGTCTAATAAATGAGAAGATAGATCGATACATTCATATTCTTATATGATAAAGTGACATGAGTCTTATAAACGAGAAGATAGATAGATGCCTTTTCACGAACACCTTTCCCTATTCGCTCTCTCTGTTTTGTCAAATAATTCAGAAACGGTAGCTTTTTCTATTCCAGCAGGATTTGGATTTAGAAGTAGTTGTGATCTTATCGTTTCTCTTGTTTCTTTATTAGGTGTTAGTTTATCAGCTGGTTTTTGAGCTCTGGTTTTCTTTTATCCTGGAAAATTGATTCCTTTTACCTTTTTCGTTAACGAGAGGAGGCATGGCATTCTCATTCTTGATTCGGGCGGATTGCAGTGATATTGAAACCATCAAACTCTTTTATTAAACAAAACACGAGTTTCTGTTGAGAGTCTAAGAAAAAGCGGGAAGAGGTTTTCTCTATCATTTTCTCTTGTTTCCCTTATCTTCCAAAACTCGCGTCTTGAGGGGGTGTCGTGGCGTTTTCCTTGATTTAAAGCGTTTTTGCTTCGTGGGTTTTTCTTCTTTTATTTAACTTAAGAGTTAAGACGTTCAATCTTTTGGGTGTCTTATTGATAAGCGAAGTGATACCTTCAATTTTGAACAAAGCAGAGTAGAGGGCTTGAGGTTTCTTCAAGCTTAGAGAAAATCGAAGAAAAGGAAAGGAAACAGTGAGAGAAGGGAAGAAGAGAGAGAGATAGAGAGAGCATACGGAGGGACGCCACATGTAATAAAGTTGAATTGGAGTAGTACTGTTTACTAAAATTAAGCCAGGAATTGGGGTCGCCGCCGATCGGAAAATTTTGAGAAATTTGACAACATAGACAACTGCCAACCTAAGACTTTCTTTTCTGTGGAGAGAAAGGGAGGGAGGGAGGGAGATATTTTTTGTTTTTGAGTCTCCTTATATTTAGCTGTCCAAACCAAAAAAATAGAATTCTCTTCCGTTTGCTGTCTCTCTATCTGTCCATAAGGGAAATCTAAACACGCCAATCTCTCTTTCTTTAGTGATTCATCTCTGTTTCTCCTTGTGCTTGCTCTGTTTTTCCAGGGTTTGGGGGAGAAACCAAATTTCTCTCTCCCCTCTCTGTCTCTCTCACCATGATTTTCGAAAAGGGGTCAACACGAACGAACCTCGACTTCTTTCTTCAATGCACAACCCCTGTAGTTCAATCCCAATTCCTTCCCATGGTATGATTTTCTTCAAAATAATCTGTTTGTTCATCGCTCGTTCTTCCGTTATTGTAATTTTTGTTCTTTAATGTAGTTGTTTCAATTACAATAATCCCAAGGCTTATGTTTTGCATTTGCAGAGCGAGATTAGGAAGTTGAACCGTTTATGGCACCCATGGGAGAGAGATGCCGTTGAATGTTTCACCCTTGGTGATCTATGGAAATGTTTCGATGAATGGAGCGCATATGGGGCTGGAGTTCCTGTTATTTTGGATAGTGGTGAAACCTTAATTCAGTACTATGTGCCTTATCTCTCTGCAATCCAAATTTTCACTAGCAATTCCTCTTTCAACGGTTTAAGGTAATCACTTATTTGCTTTCTGCACTTCTAAGCCTTCTTTCGGCTGGTTATAGGCATGCTTGGATAATGGAATGAAAACCATGATTTCTCTGAGTTCTTGGATCTATGAACTATATTTAGGATCATGCTGTTTGTGTTTAATTTTCATATTATGAAAAAGTTACTGTTTTCTTATGGTTTTTATTGGTTTTCCAAGGGAAGAGGCAGAGCCCGGTGATGGCGAGATGAGAGATTCGTTCAGTGATTCTTGCAGTTATGAGAGTGAGAGTGACAAGCTATGGAGATGGGATGGGTGCTCTTCGGAGGAAGGGGGATTTGAGCAAGATAATCTTTGGCATCTAAATGATAGACTTGGTTATCTATATTTTCAGTACTTTGAGAGATCAACTCCTTATGCGAGAGTACCTTTGATGGATAAGGTACATTTCCTAGTCTTTAATCATTTTAATTATTTTTTATCACAATTTCATGTTCCTTGCTTTCGTTAGTGTTTTATTTGCCCATGTTTTTGCAAGAATATGGCTCTTCCGTCTATATATTTGTTAAGAATCATTCCAATTCCTTTTCAGGATTGGCATCTGTTAAAGATAAAATTAAACTCTTTTGGTACAAGTAATTATATACTTTTGCCTATTGATGTTTTGTTTTAAGTTTATGCTTTACGTGTTTTACGTTAAACTTCACAATAGTTGTCGGATAAGCATATGTTCATGGACCCGACCTGATATTTGCTTAGCCTTTGCAATTGACATGATATAAGATTTCTTTACTTTGTTCAACACCACTAATTTTAAGATTCTGTGTTGATTGTGATGAAAACTGCTCGTATTCCCTGATTGTTCAAATGGATTCCATTGACATCTTCTTGGCCTTATGTTTTCAGATTAACGAATTAGCTCGAACATTCCCGGGTTTAATGTCATTCAGAAGCGTGGATCTTTCACCAGCAAGTTGGATGGCAGTTGCTTGGTTGGTTTCTCTATTTTTGCTTTTTGTCATCAACTAATAATGAAGCTAGTTAGTTTGTACGTATAAGAAATGATTTCTATCCAATAGAAATAGGGTGAACTGGATATTTTAAATGTGTTTTTGAATCCTAAAGTAGGTTCTGTTGAGTTCTGCAATGCCTTTTTTATTTATTTATACAAACAAATTATATCGGTTTAAAAAGTAGAACAGAACGGGAATAATTTCTTGTTAATTGTATTCAGGTACCCCATCTATCCTATTCCAATGGGAAGAACCATAAAGGATTTGTCAACGTGCTTCCTCAGTTATCATACCCTTTCATCGTCTTTCCAAGGTTTGACTTTATCTGTTTCTCCTTTTATTCTAAGCAGTGGGATACGGGGGCTATCGCAAGTACCAAACCACAATGCTGAGACTTTAAAACGCTGAATTTGGATGTCATTTACGCTGTATCTATATTTATGTCCAAATGTTTGCAGACATGGACCTAGAAGATGACGTTGAGCCTCCTATAAGGAAGCGAAAAGAAGGCGAAAGCATATCTCTCCAGCCATTTGGTTTGGCCACTTACAAGATGCAAGGAAATTTGTGGGTCGCAGGCAATGGTGGTGTGGGCCAAGAAAGGCTGGTTTCACTCTTGAGTGTGGCAGATTCATGGCTAAAACAACTAGGGGTTCAGCATCATGACTTCAATTATTTCACGGGCATTAGACGTGGCTAAAACGCTCGATCCTTTTTGAAAGAAGATTTCCTGTGAGAAACACCCTGGAAGTGATCCGTCGCTAAAATCCTCCTTATGGATTATCTTTTTTTAGTTTTTATTTTGGAGAGTCATAACAATTTGTCTGCGGATTGTAGTTGGTTCTTACTAGACTTGGTAATTTTAGGATTTATTTTAGGCCCAGTCTAGTGCATATGAGATCTGAAATAGGCATGAATTTGGTTTGAACTTTGAACGTCTCTGTTTTCCTGTTGATGAAAAGCATTAAACGGGCCTTGTCCTGTAAAGTAATTGAGGAGGTCCAACACTGACTGACTAGAAAGAAGGATCTTGATATTTGTAAATTCTAACTTGTGGGCTATGTAACATTATCTTCTGATAAAATTATGGAAGTAGCTAACATTCTCTTTTGCATTACCTATCAGTTCCATTTGCTGTACTGAAGAAAATAAGCTTAATATCTAATGTCACGCCCCTGAGTCAAGGCACTGAAAGGGCTAATGTGCATGTATTTCGGGTGCGTGGACTAGAAGCGCACTTCTTATGAAATCCATTTACTACTGAAGAGGCAATAAGCCTCTAAAAATAGTCTAGAATGTTAATTGTGGATTATGGCATGGCAGATAAATTGGATAATCATTGATGAGTCAGAAGCAGTTTAAATGATGACAGAGACACACTGATTAATTATTTGTGGGGACATTGAAGAAGTTAGGCATGCTTATTAAGAGTAATTTTAGGAGTGAAAATCATATTATTTGTTCGGTATGTGATTTTTTTGTTTGATATGGCATAAAAATCTCTTTTTTTCCCCTTCATTTTGTTACTTCTCTTTTGCAGATTAATATAAAATTTGATAGTAAAAGTTTCGAAAATGCTAAATTATTTTTGTATGCCACTTAGACATCATATTGGACCTTTTGCATTTAATTATCTAAGTTTGATTATGTTATTTTTAAGTCAACCCCATCATTATAAACATGAAATTAAATTCATTTCTTTAGTTGCATTAAAATATATTGTTTGTTTCCTAATTGCTAAAACTTTTGTAATTCATAATAGATTTAGCATAAAGACAAATGAATTCATTCCAGGGTAAAAGAATCAAATAAAAATCAAAATATTGCTAGGAAAATAAGAAGAGCACAAATGTTTCCAATCGTAAAAAATATTATTATACAAATCATAGCATCTCTAGCATTCTTCATTGTAGTGTATTAGATATCATAACCAAAACATAGAGAAAATGTCTTGCAAGAATATGGTGCTAAAAGTTCCATTACAGAAGTCTAATCACTTAATGTTTTAGTCTAAACATCATAATTTGAAAATTAGAATGGATACAAAATATGTGGTTAGTTTATTAATTACATAATATCCACAAAATCTCAAAATTCTATATTCAGAGTGTATTTGTCTATCGTCTTGTCATCAATCTATCATGGATATGAATTTCCTAATTAATGTTTTCATTACACTAATTAAGAATGATTTTTTAAAAGGATAGTTAACAGAAATACTAAGATTATGTTATTTAATTGATAAATATCAGACCTTAAGAATAGTTGACGAGTTTTGAATGCAATCTGACACTTTGGTTAACATGATAAGATAAAATTTTACAAACGTGCGTGTGCACATCTGCAATGTTAGTAAAATCTTGAGAGTAAGTAAGAGTTAGCATTGGTTGGTGTTCATTCACATAAATTTTTAATGATTAACGAAATTTATATGCGAGACCAATTAAGATAACTAAGTTGTGTTAAGTTCGAGATGGTTCAAATTGTTAATATAATTAATCCTGGATCAATATAACTACACTATGAGTTTGCTTAGATGAACTATGCACCAAAATAGTTAGTGAAAGCATTTGACGAATTAATAAAAAATGATTTTAGTGATAAATAGTAAAAACATAAAGTAGTAGACTAAGAAAGTGGGAGCACTTACTAAAGTCATGACAAATGGGGTAATAATATGACTGAAAAAGTGGGGTATCTTCAAATATTAAGTTCTCCTTTATTTTATTGGAGTTAGTGGCCTGTTCACATAATATTACTATTCACATCAACTCGAATGGCTACCATAAGTCTATCTAAATTCTTCCCCAACATAATGTTGCACCCCTTTGAAATGAGTGCATGCACATCACACCTTCTATGGTGGTTGCTAAAGCTCCAAATGAAATCAAAATAAGTTATGAACTTGGAAACAGTCTCTCTATTATTTAGAGATAAAATTACGTATTACTGGACCTCTCTAGATCTTATGTTTCAGTGAAATTTTTACAGGATTATTGTTGTTGTTGTTGTTGTTGTTATCACCATCTGACTAGCCATCGAAAGGAAATTGTCCACTGTTGACATAACTAAAGCCTATCTGAACATCCCAACACTTTGCACTCTTCATGACTAGGAGGATGAAACTTTGAAGTATCTCTTTTTCCAATATGAATACTCATCTCAAATATAGACAATGACATGTCATACTTGCCATTTCTCAGCTCTTTCCATAAGCTTGAATGGCTTTACTAAATATTTTTGTCAGAATGTCAAAGTTGACAAAGGACATTCCCTTGTTCATAAAATCTCTTTTAGGAAATACAATTCATACTCTTTAGAATGATTTGTTAGAGACAATTTATGAACAAGATGGCACTATTTAAGGAAATAACAAATCTTATAGGAAAGCAACTAATAACTCATAGAATTTATGCTTATTCAATGAATATATCTAGCAACATTACATGAGATAGCTAACCAATGTAGGAAGGCTTCTTCAGCATAGTCAGCATGCAATAGAAAGTATAGTTTATTAATAGACCAGCTAGCAAATTTTGTCCTAATTCATTAATACAAATAGGTTGTTGAGGCCCTAATAACTATCTAGTTTGATTTGATTCCCATTTGGCTTGGATCAAATTATTTAGCTTGGTTTTGCTTGTTTTGTATATATTTATTCTATTTTAATTTATTATTTTTAATTGAAAAAGAATAAAGGCCTCCCTTGCTAAAAGAAACATGTAAAACACATAAAAGGAAGGAACAAAACTATGTGCTAAGAGGAGAAACTTAAACAATTTACAAAAAGGATTAAAAAATGCTAGAATGGCAGTGGAAAAAAGAAGCTAATTGAAAAGACAACAGAATGCTGGGATATAAAATGACATCTCCTAATCGAAAGAAACGCAACAAAGATGGAGGATAAAAGCAATAATAGAAAGGGGAAAAAAGGCACTGAAAAATCAAATCAAAAAGCAAATTTAGAAAATTGAAACGCGGCTTCAAAGAGACACATTTGAAGTGCAATCCTTAGAGCTATATCCAAAATACAACCTAGGATTAAAGATTCCCTTCATATACGTACATTAAGGTAATTACTGTGCAATTTCATCATCATTATCATCAACACCCAATTAAAGTCCTACTGAGATGTGGGGTTTGAAGAGGTCCGACAGTATACAACCTTACCCCTACCTAATAAAAAGGCTGTTTATGATAGATCCACATGCAATGCATCATGAAGATACGACAAAATTATAAATAGATGTACATGCTTATACAATAAATAAATAAATAAATAAATCAATCAAATAAACATAAAAAAACGGTAATAAAAATAATTAAATGCAAAAATGCAAAAAATTCTTAATCTCAAATTTCAGACAAGAATAACCTCAAATTCATAATCCAATTCCAAATTTCAAAACAAATGAATAATTTCAAACTCAAATTCATAATTCAATTCAAAATTCTAGTTCCTATTCATCGCAAAAAGTCATAAACACAATCAATTCTAATTTCTAAGTAAACACCATGATAGTTTTTATGAATGACACATATTCAAACTTTCATTTTGTTGTTCCGCAATCACAAATTCACAATTTACAATGCATAATTCACAGTTCACATTTTACAAGCCATCCATAATCATATTCACATGTCCACAAATCCACAAGCCTACAACATAATCAATCACACACACAGAGAGTTCCACAATCTAGTGATCCATAATTTCACACACATACTATAACAATATGCAACATTGGCTTAAGCTCTCAACACTGCAATTTTAGAATACGATAGAGCAACACAACATAAGATGGTGATAACTGGCAACGACTAGTAACTAGTGGAGGAGAGGAGTTGGCGGGCTGCGATGGGCAGTGACTGACGGAGGAGAGGAGTTGACTGGTGACTCGTAGGGGTGAGTTGTGGGCTGCGACTGGCAATTGGAGGCGGAGAATGGGAGTTGACGGGTTGCGACAGGCGGTGATTGGTGGAGGAAAGGAGCTAATTGGCGAAGCGGAGGGGGGAGCTGTGAGTTGCTGGTGTCTGTGGTGGCTGCAGAGAGACTATGGTAACTGTGGGATGAGCTTCTGACTTCTTCTCGTCTGCTTGACTACTTTTGCCTGCATACTGCGTTTGAATTTATAATTAGGTTTTTTTTTTCCATTTAAGTCTTTAGACATTTTGAATTTTATAGTACCAGTTAATATTTGACCAGTATTTCAAATGCCGACCAATACTAAATTTTATAATTTTTTATTATTTTTTTGCTGACTGCGATACCTTCTGATTGGTACAGTAGAATATCCAATAATTTGATAAAGTCACTTCCTAATTACCATTACTTTTTTTTAAAAAAAATTAAAAATAAATGTATTTCAAAGCCAAAGCCAAAAACCTTACGTAAGGACCTAATTCCTTTGCTTACATACAAAATGTTGTGTTTTTCGGTATTTTCGTTTAGTAATGCCATAAATAAATCGCTTTTATAATTTTATAATTGGTAAACTTTCCCAAAACTGTGAATTGTGTTGCCCGTAACAGGTTCTCCCCATAATCACTATTTGAATGATTCAGAGCAAAACCTTGTCGTTATTCAACCCACAAAACCTCAAAATGTCCAAACTAATTTACTCGATATTTTTTTAGTGAAAATGCAAAGGTAGTTTAAGAATTTCGATTGCTACTTTAGAATTTTTACAATTTAAGCTTTGTAATTCAAAAGAGTTAGTGAATTTCAGCTTGTCTCAACAAGTAGAACAATGTTGAAGTTAAAAGTATTTCTGTATGCATCAACGGTTAACGTAGACAATTAAACAATGAGGTGAGAGTATTTGTTGTCTACCTTTATTTCCTTCATGATGCCTACATGCCAAATTACTTATTTATGTCATTTTCCTTTCTTCCATGCTATGGAAATGTAAAATGTCTAATATACATTAATTTCGATTTTACTTTACGTCTAATTACCAAATACCTATTTTGAATTCCCAAATGGTTACATCTACTAGAAACTTTTGAAGGCTTAAACAGGAAGTTTCACAACCTACCAATCACTTGACCAATGGGCTCAACATTGTGATGACTTTGGAGACGGAGGTGACGAAATCAACTCTAAGAAAAGTAGTAGACAATGTGATAAGGTGTGTCATCGCCGGCTTCCCACTAACATTTGGAAAGAGAACAACGAACGTCCGATGATGCTACTTTGGGAACAAACATAATGAATATAATTAATGACGCGTTAATTATATAGTAATTTCATAAAAATTACAATTTTTTTTATAAACCGTGGTATGTGCTTTAGTTTATTGGCTTACAAGTAGTGCAAAAATAGTGATTAGTAATAAATTCATAAAAATATATACCTTATAATATTTTTCATAGTTTATTAAATGATAATCTTATTTTGTTAATTATCATTATAAAGTAAGCAAATTTAATTACGTATGCTTTGTATGCATACCAAGTTTGTAATGAATATAAGTACATAACGATAACTATATATATATATATATAGTAATTGAAAAAAAAAATTATATATATATATATAGAGAGAGAGAGAGAGACTCACCCTTAAATTGAAACTCTAATTAAATACTTATGGTCCTAATAATAAGTTAAAAATTTTAAAACAAAAATCCTTACAACCAAGCGTAATTCCGGTATATGAAAAACATAAGATATCTAGCAGTTGGGGGAAAAGAAATGAAAGCAAATAGAGATGACAATGATCGATTAGTAGGTCAATTTTGTCAATTTTTTTTAAAATTAAAAATATAAAATATTTTTTTTAATTAAGTTTGTGTTTAGATTATCTAAATTTAAATTTATTTGAGATCTAACTCTTTTAAATAAAATATAATTTCAGATGTTTTTAATTGTCAATTTCATAACTTAGACGACCGAATCCAAATTTAATTTTTTTACATAAAATAATATAAAAAAATTAAATTTAGATTCGGTCTAAACTTGAGCTTAAGTTATGAAATTGGCAATTAAAAACATATAAAATTATTAAATTAAGTAAATCTACTAATCATTGAGGGCTTCGTAAGTAGGAGGAGGTGACTTGCAGCCGCCAAGATAGAAAAACATGGTAATGAGATATTTGAATAATCAAATTCAAACCCAAAATATGAAAAAGAGAACCAAAACATGAAACAGGCCTGAATGTTGATTGATTCAACGTCTCTGTCACTTATCTTTGATGTCGCTGACTGCATAGGCCGCCATTTTGGATCGCCGGTTGGAGACTAGATTTAAAATAATAAAATTTTCATTTCACATTTTATCATGCCGGGTTTGTTACTCATTGTATATATAGGATATTTATATGTAGAAACTTAAAAAAAAGTTAATCAATTTATTTTATCAATTCAAGGTCTAAATCTTAGAAAAAAGCAGCCTCTATAATTACCATCCTGTTTCGGTGTGGAAATCATTTTCAAGGTCTAATTTGTGCAAGGAAAATTTTCTTTACCGAAAACCTAAAATTAGTATTTAGTAGGCAGAATTTAGGATTGTCATATTCGTCCTCGTTGGTCATGACCTACCAACCCCACCCCATTGAAATTATTCATGTATAAGTAAAGCAGAAAACTTTGCAACTTTCCACTCATTGTCTCCTTGTTTATGCTTAGATGAACTCTCTGGTCCGTAGCAGCACCTCCACTTATAGCCGTCGTCTCAATGGCTATGAGCCCCTTGACCGACATGATGGATTGTTCAGCTTGGAAAGTCACAGCCGGAAAATGTTTTCGAAGTCGAGAATTGAGCCTCAGGCCCTGCTCACATCTTTGAGTCGTAGACGAGCTAGAGCTAAACAAAGGCAGCTTTTCCTCAAATCCTACAAGTTATCATCGGGAAGCAAATTAAAGCGGTCAAAGTCGTCGAAACTAAAGAAGGTGGCGGTAAAGGTGAGGACAGTTGTGCTTTCACTTGTGTCCTTCATTCGATTTGGTGCTTTGAGGTCCTGCAATGCCAGACCTGCAATTCATGTGTCCTCTCCTATGCGACCTGCCAAGTGTTGCTGAGACACAACGACTACAAAATTATGGTTTTTCTATTACGCTAATCACTAGCTCCTAAGAAACGTGAACAGGTGGCTGATTATTAATCAGCATCACTATACTAAAGTTTTCAATTATAAACCCTGAAAGGAGGAGGCCAAGTTGGAGGTCTTGATTTTTTCAGAGCATGAATCTATATTCTGACTAGTCTAATGAATGACTAAAACTCATGCAATTAGTGATTTTACCTGATTGCAATGTTCTTGAATCAAGAAAAGCCTTCCCCTGACTGCGGTTTTCTGCATATTTTGGAGCATATATGTCTACTTGTCACTGTTATAGTGTTGGAATGAAGCTTTAATTTCCTACTCTTTGTTACTAAAAGGGCATGCTAGAATTGCCCTACTTATGATTAAATTGTTGTTGAGTGTCTAGCCCTATTCAAAGATAAAAGTGAGTTTCAGTGATCTTAGATATTATCAAGGATTGTTGAAACGATGAATGAGTAAAGTCAAGATGGATAACGGTTGATTTGAAGCCATTATTGAGAGACACGATCGTGTAGAGCACAACATACTTGTGTCCTTAAATTACATGGTCGTGTGTGAAGGTCGTGTAAGAGTTGTGAACGTGTACAAAATAGATGATGACTTAAACGGCAGTGTAAGATTAGATATACCCGTGTCCCTATCATGTACAGTCATGTGTGAATACCGTGTAAGTAACTGCAAATGTGTATGGGTGGATGGTAAGAGTTGAAGACGTACACGCCCGTGTCCTAGGTATATACGATTATGTAAGTGGACCTTATGATTGACTGAGAACATGTATATTTACAATTCCTTAAAATATGGTTGGGACAAAGTCACCTACACCACGGTATAAGTGACTATGTCTAATTATAAAACGATTTTTTAGTTGGGGGGGAAAAGGAAAAAGAAAGAGTGAGAGTGCAAGTGAGTTAAGAAGTCTTTTTCGTTCTATAATTGGTTGTTTTTTTTAACAACTTAGTCTTTTGAGTGGTTGTTTTAGGATTAGATTGAGTGTTATTCATTTAAGTTATCAACTTGAACTCAAACATGAAACTTGGTGGGATAACTTATAGTTGTTTCGTGATCTAGTTTCGAGCAAGGGTCAATATTTTGGGGCCTTTAAACTCTTGGAAGTTTTTATTTGAATTAGTGGATTTGTTTGTAGATTTGGCCGATAATATTTTTTTTTTTATACTAGAGGGTTTTTTTTACATATATTTGGTGTTCGATTTATTTTTCTGTTATATATATTATTTGGTTGTTTATTTTTTGAGCTTGAATATCTTGAGATTAGTTCATTATTCTTGTTTGACGTTGTGGGAATTGTGATTGGAGTCCAACACAAACCTAGTAGTATATTACTTTACATGGATGTATTTTTCTATTAAAATGAGATGTGATCTACTTCAGTTTCTTGAATCTAAGTTGATTGAAGTATAGGGGCATGAATGCCTTTAGAAGTTCCTCAAAACAGGGACGTGATAGGATCCTACCTTTATTGATGCTAATTTCAGGATGGCAGATTACTCATGTTTAGTCCCTGTTCATTTCCATATATGCTTTTAGCTAAAATACTACAATTCTGCCAAAACAACTATATATAGTTAGATTTTCTTATAAAAGTTTCTTTTCTAGTGGTCATATGTATTAACAAAATCCAAAATCAGGCGTACAATCTAAGTATGTTTTCAACAAAAACAATGCAAAATATATATCAGTTACAACCTTAACTGGTTTGGGTCTAAAATAGTAAAGCATATTTCTGTAGCAGCGAAGGGTAATATTCTATATTCCTCCAAATCCACACATTTTCAACAATGTCCATAACCAATGGAACCAACCAACCGAAATTGTACAAACCTTCCCCCCTCCCTCTGCCTCTCTCTCATCCTACTCGTCCAGAGATTTTGGGTGAGGAGGAGAAGAGCCTCTCGTTCATCTTGTTAAATCCCTTATGGACAATGGCCAACATAAGGTCCATCTCCGAGACGTCGAGACACCAATGGAAAATGGTCGCTACCAACCAAACTATGTCATGCTCAACTATACTACTTCAACTGACCTGAAGCCTCCTCCACAGCGGCGTAATGTTCCTGTGGACCATGGCCGGCATAATTCACGAGGACATTGTTGCATTAGATGCGTATGTTGCTGCTTCAGTTTCTGGTTTATGTTAATTCTCCTTCTATCAGGCATTGTTATCTTTCTCTTCACATCCTTGCAGCCCAAAATGCCTGTCTATAATGTTGAACATTTCGTGGTCAATGAATTCAATTTGCATCAAGACTTCAGCCTCTATTCAGAATTTCTTGTGTCCGTGAGAGCTAACAATCCAAATGACCACATTGCATTTGTCTATGGCAAGGACAGCTCAGTTGCTGTATTGTATTCAGGCTCCATTCTTTGCTCTGGCAAACTTCCTGACTATCGTCAACCCCACAACAACGTCAGTGTGATTAATATTGTTTTGAAAGGAAAATCCGAGTTCGGATCCGGCCTTCAAGAGGCTTTGGCGGAGAACAAAAATTCAGGAACAATTCCTTTACTAGTTATGGTATACGTCCCAATCTCGGTGGTGCTTAAACAATTCCCTATGAGAGAAGTTTTGGTTTATGTGAACTGCTCTTTGGTTGTTGATAATCTGTCGTCGAAGAAGGATACTAGGATTTTATCAAGTACATATAATTATAGTGTTGGGTTGTAAGTTGTGAATTTCACTGTTTGTCGGTTCTTTCTATTCTACTCCAGAACCATTCTGCATCATTGACATCGCCACCGTCCATCATAGACATGTCGATGTCATGATTGTCACCTATTAGCGCA
>JAOQMM010000173.1:14613681-14624532 GCA_027563515.1 Erythroxylum platyclados | reverse complement strand
TGAAAGGAGTTGATTGCAAACTTAGAGATAGGTCGACATAAATCCTCTAGATTAATGTCAAACCTAATGGTTGAATTTGATTAACCTAAACATAGTTAGTCAATTATGAATTATCCACGAGTACACGATGTAGCTGTAGCTAGTACTAACAAGTACAAGTCGATCCCACAAAGACGATGTGTATTAATGATTACCATTATCCTATTATCTAGTCTAAGGATTTAATTTTGATTTTTAATCAAGGAAAATAAAACTTAAAAATTAAAATAAAATAGTCAGCAATACTGAATAGAGAAACAAGAAATCATTGAGAATACTATTGATATTAAGAATTAATGTCTAGGTTGTGAATCCCGCTAAAAACCCTTAAATAGTTGACCTTTTATTATGCAATTGTTTTATTGACTATTGGATCGTAGAAATTCCTATTTTATGCTAATAACTCACTTGAGACTACTAACAACTAATCTTAGAATTATCAACCAATATTATTCAAGTTAAAGTTACTAAGATTGCTTTATAGATTTGTGAATTTGACTATTAGATTTGGCCATAATCCAGAGGATTTATGTTAACCTATCTCTAGGTTTGCAATCAACTCCTTTCAATTGCTGTAGATCTATTCATACATAGGATTTCTCAATCTCTATGTTATGAAATCATAATATGAACTAATATTTTGGATTTATTAGAATATATATTAAACACGTAATCAAATCACAATATATCAATCAAAACAATATCATTCAATAAAAGAATCAAAACATGTTATATCACAAAATAGGGTTCCTACCTAGAAACTAAAGATTTTTAGTTATATAATATAAGAAT
Source organism: Erythroxylum platyclados (assembly GCA_027563515.1). Taxonomy (NCBI): domain Eukaryota; kingdom Viridiplantae; phylum Streptophyta; class Magnoliopsida; order Malpighiales; family Erythroxylaceae; genus Erythroxylum; species Erythroxylum platyclados. The sequence continues at coordinate 14,623,701 of JAOQMM010000173.1, read as the reverse complement.
GAAATCAAACATAAACAGAAAGAAAAACGAATAGAAAATGAAGGGTTCATAATTCTAAATCTCCCTTTTATCTCCTATCGAATGTTCTTGCAAGGTAGATGTTTGATCTCATATTCTCTTGGTTCTTTCGATGATTTCTTCGTGTTTTCCATTTTTGTGGATCAAAATTTCCCCTTGAATCACCTCTGAACATCTCTACATGTATGCTCATCTATTTTACCTCTGAATACATCTTTTTATAGTAATTTTGAGGATTTTAAGAGGTACATGGGCGTGTCCTAGACCTTGTATAACCCAAAACATCTAGAATTTGCAATTCTGCACGGCCTGAGGAACTTACATGGGCAAATACATGGTCATGTATCTCTTCGTTGCTTCAAATATTCGTTTTATGTCACATTTTCATATAAATTCTTCTCTATTTAGTCCATGAAGGCAATTATAACCTATAAATTCATTTAGAACAAAATAAGTAACAAATATAAATCATCATATCCTGTTGAATCAAATTAACATACAATTATAGTCAAGTTATCATAAAATTAACTTTTTAAGATAATATTAATTGTAATCACCTCAATAATCCCATTGAAATCAAAAGCATAAACGTTTACACCCTTACCAATATTTCACTCAATGTACTCAAGCGTTTAGGGTGAAAAGTATTCAAACTCTCAAATCAATGCATAGTAAAACTCTTACCATAGGCTTGCAATATTATCAAATCTCCACCACTTATGTATAAACTAGAAAAAAAATCAAAAGGTCTTTATACAGGTTATAATGGGGTTTAGGTATGGTATGGTTGGGAAAATAAAGAGGGTTAAATTGAAGGAAATTTACTAAAGAAAAATTACAAGAAACATGTTTACAAATATACAAATTGAAGGAAATTTACTAAAGAAAAATTACAAGAAACATGTTTACAAATATACGGGTCCTTTTATTGCAACTCCATTGGTATTACATTCTTTTCTTCTTTTCTTATGCTTTTTTTAAAATCAAAACAATTTCGAGCATTCATAAAATACCACAATTAAAGAAATAATGAACCTCTCAAGATTTTCACATTTCACACAAATAAATAATGCAAATAATCTTCAAGGTTCAAAACAATAAAAAAGTTTTCAAAGAAAAATAAGATAAAAGTTAACATGTGGGATTAATCAATGAAAAAGGCTAATGCTCAACTTGGTTATTCATGGAGGATAAAAATATAGGTATGGTAATTTTCAAAAAAATAGGCTAAAACAAATTGTTGAATCCAAGTGCCTTTATCATTTTAGTGATTCTAATTTAACAAATATGATCTCGATATGTATAATGAAAGCAGGTTCTAGAATTGTTCAAGTATGCTTTATAACACACATAAAAGAAATAAATGAGCTTAAAAATTTTCAAAATTTGCTCTAAGGCTCAAAAGCTTACGAAAAACATGAGTATATAAGTGTAAATAATGTGCAATTTTCATTCAATTTGACAATTTCAATGAATACTAAAAATATGACTTATAAAAGTGATTTTATTCTAGCTATCATCCTTTTGCATACCAATTCAAGTCAATATTCAACCATGAAGTAAAGTATTGATGGACAAATTTCAACCAATTCAAAATATCATTTTGTAAATATTATAACCAAGATTATAATAAGCTTAAAGAAATCATTGAAATTCATTAACCCTTTCCCCACACTTAAAATTGGACATTGTCCCCAATGTACACAATATAAGTATACCTAATAAATGAAAAGGTTTAGTGGTACTGTCTTGAATATTATGATTTTTGTTATTCCTGGTCCATCCAAATTTAGACTACATCCTTGCAAAATATAAGAAAAAGGGATAAAAAGAACAACAAGAAATAAAAATAACACAACTGAAATTAAGAAATAAAATATAAAAATGGCATAACAAAAATAAATCATAATCCTTGGGTTGCCTCCTAATTAGTGCTTGGTTAACATCTTTGGCTCGACATACCTTTTATGCTCAAGGTGGCTTATCTAAATTGTGTCACCTTAGCCTTATTGTTGGTTCCAAACGTACAAATGGGCTACCTTCTGATGCTTTCTGCCTCTTTTATCCTTTAGTTTATTTCCTTGAATTTATAACAGTTTCGATGGATCCTTATAAGTAGAGCCCCGTAAAACATCTAGACACAACTTGTCAACCTCAATAACATCTAAAGATTCAAGAGAATTGCTTTTGAATCAAAGACTCTAAAGATCACCTGTTCAGCCCTTACCTTTAAAGTTAACTTGCTTTCGTCAACGTCTATAATTGACTTGGTAGTTGCTAGGAATGGTCGGTCGAGGACTAAAGGTATTTTTGAATCCTCCTTTATGTCAAGAATTATAAAGTTAGTTGGGAATGTGAACTTATCAACCTTAACAGGTATATCTTCTACTATTCCCCTAAGATGTTTTAATGTTCTATCAGCCATCCGAACACATCCCAGTTGCTTTGAGTCCTTTTATTCCCATTTTTTCAAATAAAGTATAAGACATCAAATTTATGTCGGTCCCTACTATTTTCAAAGATCAGTAGTTTTTATTTATTGAAACATCATTTTTATTTTCTTTAAGATTAACCTAGTCTTTTAACGTAAAGGAAAGTATGTTATTGTGAATGTCCCCTAATTACTCAACTATACCACATTTTTTATTAGTTAGCTTGGTTGGAATGTCATTCTAGTCTTTTGATGCGAAGACAAACATTTTGTCGTAAATGTCTCCAGTTAGTGAGTTATATCACATTCTCAACTGGCTACCAGTTCTATTCTTAACCCAATATTTGTTTCAAAAGGGTCAATGGAATAGTTATTTATTTAACACACATTTTTTATTTTAATCACATAGCCTACCTTATTTCATTTTAGTCAATTATTCTTCTGAAAGGTTACTAGTCATGCTAACCAATTCAATTGACTTCTAATTATAAATGTATACCACAAATTTGCTAAGTGAACAATATTGGTTTCATATCCTAATTAACATGCATATTCATCAAAAGATACTGAAAATATAAAATTCCCAAGTCAATATGTCTTTACAAATTAAATGACCATGCTCAAAACTAAACTAATTCCATCAAATTCTTGCCATTAACACATTCACATATTTCACATATATGTAACAAAATGTTCACATAATATCAATCCTAATCAAAAATTCATATATATATGACATGCTAGTGCGCAAACCTCCCCACACTTAGACAACATATTGTCCTTAATGTGAAAAAACACACAACATATATATAAAAATAAGAAAAAAACAAAAACAAAAATAAAAGTTTAAAGAACGAAACCACTTATAGATCGAGGCAGTGACGATGTAGGTGAAGGAATTTGAACACATTGAGCAGTAAAGTACTTAAATATCTTCTTTATATTGTGTCACTATCTTTGTTGTTCTTGTGCCATCTCCTTCAGAAGCTTGTTGTTATCAGAGATCAAATTGAAGACCTTATCCCAGCCTTCCTCTTCATCATCTTCTATTTCTTCACTTATTGAGACCTCTGTTTGCTGTTGCACTAGTGCAGAACTCGAACTAGCTTGTCTTGTCCTATATTTCACATGAGTTTTGGAACTAATATCTTAGAGTTCCATGCAATGGACAGCCAAGATCTTAGCTCGCCTTAAGTGATTTAGAACTCAGGAAAAACAATGGTCAATGCCTCGACATTGACACCATAATAAACAACAAGTGTGATAAATATATCTCATACCATGATGACTGCTTTTCTTTTTAAGAGTAGTAGTTATAGATTGAAAAATATGGGTGGTTGCATAAACTTGAACGTTAGTATCCATACACCATAGAAAGAATAAGTCTTTAACAAAACATTTGTTACTTTTCAATTTATCGAAAATAGTATGACACATAAGCTTATGAAGTAATAGATGTTTAGGACTAAGAATGACATTATTATGGGCATTTCTAACAATAAACTTATCCAACCCCGTTAATTGTTTCCAATACCTCTTAGCACAAAAATTATCATGATTTTTTATTATGTTCAACCTAGGAAATCCACCAATTTCTTCCATAACATCATAATTCAAATTATATGGTTGACCCCTCAATGAAAATCTTGCGGCTCAAATTGTAGAGTCATATAAAATTCAAGGGTTAATTTCTTATACACAATATAATCAAAATTAATAAATTTGTCCCATTTAATTTTGGTACTCAAAATCTCAACCTTATCTTTTAACCCTAGATTTTCTAAAATGTCAAAATCAAAATATCTAGGTGCACTAACATGCGTAGAGTGAAGAGTTTGGAATCGGATACCTTCATCTTTTGAATAAATTGGAAAAGGTGCTCTAAAGTCTGTAGCTTTATCATGTGCACCTCTCCCTGCAATTTGTGATTTTCCCTTTGATTGTGAGCATTTAGCACTTTGTTTCATTCTTGGCACCTTGAATAAGTGTATACCTGCAAAATAAACCAAAAATACATAAAAATACACCAAAAACACCCAGAAAACGTGAAGAGAGAAAAGTTCCATGATATCTTGTAAAAACCACTCTAAAGATGTGAGATTTGTGTGGAAATTACTAGATATGTGTAGAAGGAATGAAAATATAGTTGAAAGATGCAAGAAATAAGTAAAAATCATAAGGAAAATGAAGAGAGATGGGAGAGATTTTTTAGAGTGGTTGCTAAGGTTTTAGAGAGATAAAGTGTGTTAGAAGATGAAAATTGATGAATATAAAGTGTTACGGTTGAAGAAAGAGGGGCTAAATGGGGTTAGTAAGGGTTATTTCATGTGTCTGCTTAGTCTGGCCACAAGTCACGATCATGATCTATCATGATTGTGACTTTGGAGCACGATCATGACAAAGGCTGGTCCTTCGATGCACGATCGTGACATGCTGAAAAATGTCACCCTTGTCTCGTTTCTTCATTTTTTTTCTTCATGTAGCCCCTGAACTTGTTTCCTTAACTTATAATAACTTCAAAACCAGAAATTTAGTAATCCAAACTACTCTAAAACATTAAAATTCGAACCCTAAATACTAAAATTCAAAACAAACCTAACTATCGAAATTTGCTAAGTTAAGGTCTTTAGCTTGACCTTTCATTATTCAAAACTTTACCAGGATCAATTATGAGTGGCTTGTTTCCACTCGTGTTATCCAAATTTAGTTTAGTAGCCTGTAAATAAGCTACATATTGAGAGATAATAAAAAGGAAAAATCAATCATATTAGAAAATCCAAGCAATTTTAGTAATTCTCTTTTTGATAACAAACTGTCAACAAAATTTAGAATGATAAAACTCTATAAATCTTTGATGGAATTAAACAGTTTGTGCTTTAGGAGGATGAATTGCTCATCTTCTTTTGCAATCACCCTCATCCCCTCTTCCGCTTCAACTTCTATAACAGAGACTTCTGTATATTCCTAAAGCTCTATGTCCTTTGTCACCTGTTTCTTATAACTTAATTCTTCAAAGCAACTCTCCTCTTTCTCTTTGATACATGCATCCATTATGTCTATTTTCATGTAAGAGCTGCTTTCTTTCGGATGTTTTAAGACCTTGTTCATATTAAATTCCACATGCTCATCACTAATCTGAAAAAGTAATTTGCCTTTATAAATGTCTATCAACTCTTTTCTATTGTTCATGAATGGCCATCTAAGAATTAGTGGACAGTTCCTATCTTCTTTGAAATCTAACACCACGAATTCCATAGGAATAATGAAATTGTCCACTTTAACTATCACGTCTTCCACCATACCAAATGGTCTCTTCATAGATTGATCTACGACCTGAATAAGCATCAAAGTTGACTTCATATCACCTAGCCCTAATTTTTAAAAGATCGACAAAGGCATAAGATTTATACTTGCGCCTAAGTTGTATAAGCAGTTTGCAAATTCCATATCACTAACTACACAAGGTATTGTAAAGCTCCCTAATCCTTCAACTTGGAAGGCATGTGGTTGGGGACAATGGAGCTACAACTTTCAGTTAGTGCTACTATTTGATTATCTTTCAAAGTCCAATTCCTTGATAATATGTCTTTAAGGAACTTAGCATACTTGAGCATTTGTTCCAATGCCTCAATAAAAGATAAGTTAATTTGCAAAGTCTTCAGTTTCTCCATGAACTTTACAAATTGTGCATCCAATTTGTTCTTATGTTGTCTCTGTGGGAATGGAATCTAGGGGCAACGTATGAAGGGTACTCACTCATTTCTTCATCCTTTTCCTTCATTTCTTAATGCTTTACTGGGTAGGTTGCAACTTGTTTCTCCGTTGGTTGCTTGAGCTCTTTCTCACTTCTAAGTGTGATTGCCTTAAGTTGCTCCCTTTGGTTTGCTTCAATATTACTCAAGAGACTCCCCACACTTCTTATAGACAATGCATTTGCCAATTGGTCCACTTGAGCATCAAGGTTATGAATGCAAGAGGTGTGGTTCTTAGCTACCTGCTTGAACTTCCCTTTCATCCTCTTCTAGGCCTCATCTATGCTTATGATCTTGTCCATAATCTTGTCTAATTTTGAATCATTGGTACTGGACTTATCTTATTGAAATCCAAGTGGAACTTGATTTCTAAATTGATTTCCCATATTGTTAGCCCAAGAAAAATTAGGGTGATTCCTCCACCCAGGATTGTATATGTTAAAGTAGTGGTTATTCCCTCCTTAAATTATGTGTCCATGCAGTTGAGTTGCTCTATATTGTTGTTTTGTATTAAAAAGTAATTAGCAGTAGCATAATTAACTTATCCATATAACTCGCTTCCATGCTAAATTGCCCTAACTAGAGTGGATGAGGAGGTTTGCAGGCTATTAACTTGTCATGTTAAGTTATCGATTTGAGCCTGCATTGCTATCATTGAATCAACAGCAATGACTCCCTTCTAATCTCAAAAAGTCGATTATTTTCTGTTTCTATATGGCTTCCAAAGACCGCTATTATGCACCATCTCCTCTAGCAAATCCTCTGCTTCCTCAACTGTCGTTCACATAAGTGATCCTTTAAAAGCTGCATCTATAGTGCCCCTCGTGGAGGGACTAACTCTATTGTAAAATGTTTGTAAGAGAAATTCCTTTGGTAGATTATGGTGAGCACATCTCCTTTACAAGTCCTTGTAATGCTTTCACACTTCTTATAATGACTCACCATCATTTTGTTGGAAATTAGTAATCTCCTTTATCAACTTCATTGTCATTGTTAGAGGGAAGTACTTATCCAAGAAGTTACGTACCAACTGCTCCCATATCGTGACGTTGTTTGGGTTTAAGGAATGATACCATGCCTTAGCTCTATCCCTTAGTGTGAAGGGAAAGAGCTTCATCCTAATGACATCTTCAGACATTCCATTATATTAGAAGGTATCGCATATTTCTAGAAAGTTTACTAGATGGGTGTCGGGATCTTCATTAGGCAACCTATAAAACTGTACATTGGTCTGCAACATATTCAGCAATACTGGTTTGATCTCAAATGACATTGCTTGCACCGGTGGTTGAGTGATGCATTGTTGTGTAGAGTTGAACCCTGGTCTCATGAAATCCATTAGGGTTCACTGTTGGCCTTTATGACTAAACTCTTTGGCCATTGTTCTTTCGATCTCTTCTTTTCATCTTGCTCTTTGAATTTCTCTTTCTTGTCTTATGATGACAAGTGTTGTAGTTTCTTCAACTTTGCTTGAACTCCAAGTAGTTCTCGTGTTAATGCAGTTGCAAGAACACAAGAATGATGAAAAATTCCTTAGATAAAAGGAATTCAAATAATCCTAAGCTAAATCCCGAACAACGACTCTAAAAACTTTTTGAGCAATTTTTATATCTAATAAAACCCTAAATATACTGTAAGTATATGAATCGTATCTTGTAGTATATAAGGTTATCGTTCCCACAAGGAATATGCAAGGTTAACAATTTGAACCTAACTTTGTCTAAGGTATTCAGAATGTGATTTGATGAAAAATAAATAATAGAAATTCAAACAAATAATAAAACAAAGCAAATAAATCAAATAACAAGTGAGATGTCAATTAATTTAGGGTTTGATCAAGATTGAATACATAGGACTTATTCTTTCCTTATTTTATTTCTTTAACTATTGTTGATCCAATTATGTGTTTGATTGTAGATTTCCTATGGTATTGATTACTCTGGCTCAAGATCTAATCAATTAGCCCTAATTGAATTCAAAAATTCTAGATTTGCAACCCCTTGATTCACAATACTCTCCCTTACATTTTCAATTAGTTCTAAAGTTATCTAATAGATAATTAATTTCATATCTCTCTTTGAATGATTGTTACTTCCAATGATTGTTAATTTGACAATTACAGGTCTATTAAATTGTCAACTATAGTTGCATAATCTAACTCTGATTACTTTTGACTCACTCTCTCAATTTATTATCAAGTGTAAGCATAAACAATTATCACAAACATCCAATATATATTGAAATCAACAATAATCAAAGTCACAAAATAAATCTGAATCTAAAATTTAGAACTTCATGAACATGTTTAACATCTTGGAATTCATATTACACATTAAGATTAATGAAAAAGCTAAAGAAAAGAAGAAAAACTCTATTTAGGTCTTGATCTAAAAAGCTTGAATTCCTGGATGTTCTTCTTGATCTCCCACATTTGATCCACTTTTTGGTGTTGTTTGCTTCATTATTTTTATGTGTTTCACGTCCTTAAATAGTGTATTAGGGTCTTGGGGGTGTAGTTAGGGTTTTCCCACTTTGATCAGTTCCAAAAATACCCCTAAACCTCAAATATATGAAAAAACTTGTGCCTGGATAGTCTTTGTCACGATCGTGACGTGGGAGTCACAATCATGACCCTACGTTTATCCTTTCTATCATGATCGTGCTCCATGAGGCATGATCACGATCGTGATAGATTCCATACAACCCCATGTATGCTAGTCATGATCGTGTTCCTTATGCACGATCGTGACATCCTTCATGTAGCATCCATCCTCCTTGTTCTTCAATTATATGATTTCCATCACTATCAAACACATCAAATACCTCATGAAACATAAAATTAAGATTGAAATCATGCTCTAAACTACACAAACACTTAGAATATAAACAAACACTCACAACAACACCATTCTAAACCTATATATATGATAATCATCTAATAAACACCTAAAAACATACTAAATCACCTAGGAAAAATAGTATGAACTAAACCTATCAATTTTTCTTCGTTCATCTAGACAAAGCTCCTAGTTTTGATGGTGATTGATTGATTATAATTATAAGGTTTAACCGTAAGTGCACTGTGTAGTTATAACTAGTATTAGCAAGATCGATCCTATGAAAACTGTAAGTACTAGTATTAACCCTTTTTCTCTTATCTAACTGTCAAATTGGGTTATGAATTTAATTGAAAATTAATCTGAAAAAACTAAACTATAGTTAACACAATAATGAACTAGGATGAAGAAAGTACTATGATTAGACGATATCAAATAGGTAGCACCTCGCTGATAAATCCCCCTAAGATATCTTAAATATTAACACTTTATCATGCAATTAAATTATTGATTATTGGACTGAGAAAATTCATATCTTGTGTTAATATCTTTCTCAAGACTATTAACAACTAACCTTCAATTGATTAACTGAATTCTCTTTCTAATCAAAACCTTAAGATTGCATTACTTGATTCGTGATTTCACTATTAGGTTTGACCCTAATCCGGAGGATTTATGTCAACCTACCACTAGGTTTACATGTACCTCCTTCCAACTATGGTAAATCTATTCACATAAAAGGATTTCTCAATCAGAATCATATGAAATCAAAAATTTGACTAATATTTTGGATATATTAGTTCAAGAATATAAATGCATCATTGAAATGTAATAAATCAATTAATAAAACTACATTGAATAAAAGCCTATATCATATCATTCATCCTAACTTAGGGTTCATGTAGGTGACCGTGTATCTTAAAATTTCCTCTAAATTACTAATTTACAGGTTGTAGAAGCTTACACAGGTAACATACATGGT
>JAOQMM010000173.1:14601569-14613348 GCA_027563515.1 Erythroxylum platyclados | reverse complement strand
GCTTACACAGGTAACATACATGGTCATGTATGTTAACATAAACTAGCTTGTGTCTTCACACAGTTTTAAACAACATCTTCAAAAGTTCACACGTTCACAATGACTTACACGATCCCTATGCATGGCTGTGTATCTCTAATAATGCTTCAAATCTTCCATTTTATGCCTCAATTTCACCTGAATTCTTCTCCTTTTGGTCTATAAAGGCAGTTATCTTTTAAAAACACTCTTGAAGCAAAATAAATACCAAAAATACTATAAAACTATTAAATATCAAGCAAAACACACTAAATATGGGTATATAAATATAGTAAATTAATCATTTATCAAACATCCCCACACTTAAGGCTTTTTTGTCCTCAAATAAATCATAATCATTATCATCAAACTTAAAAATATTCATCCCTTATTAACCTTAACCTATCCATCCACACCCTAAATCATCATGTCATATCAATCAAATTAATATAAAATTATATTCAAGTCATCCTAAAACCAACCTTCATATGTCAATATCAATAATAATCATATAAATATTCTTTTTGAATTCAAAAGCACAAACTTTCACACCCTTACCAAGGATTCACTCAAATTGTCTAGAATGGAAAGTGTAGGAACTCTCAAATCAATATCTAGGAGGATTCTTCACTATAAGCTTTTAATAAAATCATATCTCCACCACTTATAAGTAAACTAGAAACAAAAATCAAAAGGTCTTGTTACAAGGTTTTGATGATGCTTAGGTAAGCGTATGATAAGGATAATAAATATCAAAGGAGATTGACAAAAACAAGATTACATGAAAATTAGTTTTTTACAACATAGGTCATTCACACCATGATTTCATTAGTATAATAACATTAACACTATTTTTTTTACTATTTTTGCAACATATATTATTATTTTTATTATTTTTAGCATTCACCATGTACCAACAATCAAAGAAATATTGGATCTCTTTAAAATTCTTCAATATAATCAAAATTTCAAGCAATAAAGTAAATTTAAATCCTCTAAGGTTCAAAAATAATGAAAAGGCTTTCAAGAAAAACAAGGTAAAGGCTATTAATATAGTTATAATCAATGAAAAGGCTAAGTCTCAAAAGTGGTTACTCCTAAGGTATAAAATATGGTAGGATAATAATCAAGAAAATAGACTGAAACAAAGGTTAAATCTAAATGCCTTTATCATTTCAATGCTTCTAATTTAACAATTGTGGTCTCAATATGGATAATAAAAGCAAGTTCTAAAATGATCTAACTATGTATAATAACATAAATAAAAGAATAAAAGAGTTTAAAATAGTGATGTATTTTGCTCTTAGGTTCAAAATCTCACAAAATGCTTTATGTGTGTAAATAGTATGCAATTTTTCATTCAAATTAATTATCTTAATATTACTAGAAATATGACTTATAAAAGCAATTTTATTCTAACTTTCATCCTTTTGTATATTAATTCAATTCAATAATAAATAATAATCTAAAGTAGTTTGGACAGATTTTAAATAAATCATGATGGTAGTTAATATGAATTAATAAAAAAGAGTACAATAAGCTTAAGAAATTTAAAGCCTCTTCCCTACACTTAAAATTGTACATTGTCCACAATGTTCACAATAAAAGCACAGATAAATAAAATATCAATAAAAACACCAAAAGTGGAAAAGGTATAAATTAGTACTTCTATGAATAATAAGATTTACAATGTTCTGAATTTGATGAAGAGTCCATATGATATTATTTATAACCATCCTTACAAATATAAGCAACAAGGAATAAAAAGATAAAATAAAATAAAAATAAAGAGCATAAAATAAAATAAAATAAATTTTGCATTATTAATGTTCAAACAAAACAAAATAAAATACACAAATAAAATATGAAATAATAATAAAATAAAGAAAAGGAAAACCAAAATGAAGCATCTATACCATCTCTGTATAAATTATCTTTTGGTGAGTCTAGTATGTCAATAGTCATAGAATACTTAGGTCTCGGAGCCTCATACTATTTTGAAGTTGAAGATGATACAATACCTCCAGAAGGTGAAGGTGGGATGGATATCCCAAAATGTCCCACCATATGCTCTAAGACTTTGTCCACCCGTCTATAATGAGCTTTTCATCTCTCCATCTGCTCTATTAGTGTTGCTTTTTAGACTCAGATAATGCATTGAACTCCTAAGATCTACCTTATGTTCTTCTCTAGCCAAGTTATCTTTAGTAGATTCGGGCGTCCAGGTGGTGTTGACGCCCTGGGCAATCTTGCACTAGCCTCCTCCTGAACTGCTTCTCCCATCTAGGTTGGCAATGAGCCCTGTCTTAGTGGTTGCTCCACTATATAAGGGTGATCCCCATCTGTTCCCAAAGCTACCTACTCATCTAGAAGCCCAATCAGGTAATAAATATCTCCTGCTGGTCTCCGTCTCTTGCATACCATGTGCATATTCTTCATGATGTCCAAATTTAGAGAAATTATGATACCAAGTAGCCTTATCAATGGTAGCCTCCTGAAGACTACCATCCTCCATGCTAATCATGCCACATATGGCCTAATTTAGATAGTCTCTATCTTACTCTCTTCACTATGACGCCTAAAGAATTGGGCCAAAGCATGCCCCAAGTGAATTGACGTCCACTTGTTCGTACTCTAAAGGTATAACCTAGTTACTGACAACTTTGAAGTTGTCACCATGCCCACTCAGCGTATTACTCAAAATCCTATGGATGTATCTGAGTACGGGGTATAAAAGGGTAGACACTTTGAATTTGCTAAGAACATACTCATCCTCCTCATTATCAGTATGTTAGACGTATAGAGAAGACATCTTATGGAAAGCCTATCTGAAGGGCTACATATTCTTGTATCCCCTTGAACTCTTTGTCATAAAGACCCATCATTACTGAGAAATTCAAGTAACTCATCTTGATCATCTCCCCCAATATCCTAAACTGAATCATGCTTGATCGGTCCCAATCATAGCGATCGTTTTCAATAAAGAACATGGATAGCACCTCTAGTGTAAGCACCTAGTATGAGGGATCTATGACCTCAAAAATATGAGAGCACACTCTGACATTGATGAAGTCTCGAACCTATTAGGCTAAGCCTGTCTGTTTCAACTCCTTCCAATTGATACATCTGTCGATCCCAAGATTCTTATCCTTGAGCCTCTGGTATTGCTCCTTATGGGCTCTGACATTGACATGTAGCATGTGGTGTTGCTCTAGTGGATAGGCCATATGTTCGTTCTCTTATGGTTAATGAGATTTAGTTGGGTCTCTAGATGACCCTCCTCCTCTTTGCCTTTTTCTCGAATGTTTTTGTGGGGTTTTATGTGGATAAGGCTTAAGAAGGGCTCTAAAGGTAGGTCGTAGCTCTTGGAGTAGATCCTTGGTAAAGTTCGAGGGAGAACGATAAAATTTATGTTAAGGTTCAAGGTGGTAGGTTTAGTGGTTTGCTTGTAGTTCAGATAGTAGACCGAAGCTACTACTTCTTGTTTTTCGGCCATAGTTTAAGTTTTAAATTAAAAAAATCTTTACTAAAAGTATACTAATCTTGCCTGGTAGCATAAAAAGTATCATCCTGTAAGGATTGGAGTAGTCACCCAACAATCCTTGTACACTTTGTTTAAGGTAAACAATAAGATAATTCACTAAAAGTTAAACAAAAAATAAAAAATTAATAATTACATAATGAAATAAACAACAGTGAATTGGTTGATTAATTAATGATGGAAACTAGGAATTATTTATATCGTTATTGGTTTTTACTTCACCTTCTTGGTTTAATACTACTTGAACCTAGATATCCAGTAATTATGATTATCCTTTCTCAGTATGTAATCAAGTAATCCCAATTAAAATATATAGAAATTGAATTGTGACCTCTCGATCTATCAAAACTCTTCCTTGCTATGCAATTAGATTTGAAGCAATCGTATAGGTAACTAGTAAACAATTAAGATCTCTCATCAATTGCCTATTAATTTGATGTTTATAGGTCTATTAGGGTACCAACTCCCACAATGCAACACAATACAAATGATCTAATCTAATCTCTTGATTGAAATTAAACATAAAGCAATAAACATCATAAGCATATTTCATTAAATCAAGAATGTAAACTTTAACAAATAAATTAAGAGCAATTCCTAAAAGGAATTTAGCAATCCATAGATGTAACTGTATATCCTAGTTGAGTCATCATTAACATTCAATAACAATAAGGAAATAAAAGAAAAGAGTAGAGAATTGAATATGGATGTGTAGAGAATTGAATCTGGATGTCATTGCTTTTTTGCCTTAAGTTGGAATTCTGCAACTTGTGTTCTTCAACATGTTGCTCTTTTTGATCTCCTGTTTAGTTTTTTTCTAGCCATATTTTTTATGTTTTTCTAGGGTTTCACCACGTGTTTTGTTCCAAAAATCGCCCTAAATCACCAAAAACATAAAAAAAAAAAAGTTGCAATTTGAAAAAGCTCTTTGCGCGATCCAACATCCCATGCATGATTATGCATGGCTTGCTCGAACTCTCTATCACAATCGTGCATGCAATGCATGATCATTCCAGAGAGCTCACCAACTTGCTAGATGCATGATCATGCCAAATCTTATTCTCTAGCTCCTTCTTTTTTTCCTCAATTTTTCTTGTCCCCACTCCTCATCAAACATATTAAACAACTCTTGAAACATACAATTAAGATAAAATTCTTGCCCTAAATAACTATCAATCAAATAAAACATTAACAAGAACATAAATTTAATTCCTAAACACATGATTATCACCTAAGAAAACATTTGAAAAATACTCTCCCAACACCTAAAAAACACATTATAATTTACTCCTTTCATAAGCCATTATAATGTTCAAGGGTTGAACAACTTTACTAGTAATTCAATCTATGATTTCAGTCCTCTTATAAAGAATCCAACCAAATACATTCTAGGGATATAAATCTTGAAAGAGTTTTTATCGAATAAGGAGCAATAATCATACGCACTTCCCATCTGAGGTAATTCTTTAAAGTCATTGGTAGGATCTTCAAACGGTTTGGCAAACCTCTGTGTACTAGCTATCAGAGATTCATTCGAAACGGGTTCTTCCAAGGTTAAATGGTGTTAGAGAAAAAGTTGATGTCACTTCGTAACCACCCCCCACCCCCACCACTATATGAACTTCCACAATTCTTACCTTCATCTCCATAGATGTATAGTTTACCATAAAGAACTATTTCATGTGGCATATCCAGTTATTAAGTTTAGCTCCATCGAAAAGGGGAAACTCCATTCCATAGGCTCTAATGGGAGTAATACAACTCTATTACTCTGGGGGAAGGTGCTCTCTCAATGGACATTCTAACTCTAGTGTGATTATAGTAGGGAACTTGAGATTTAGATATGGTAATATATTGTTGGAATAGTTCTCTCAATTCCACCATCTCTTGTCTCTGTTGAGCTTTTACATCCTAGTGCTTTAATTGCAACTCCAACATTTCCTTGAGTTGATTTCACTTCTTGGCTCCTAGTACCTTCCACTATATGATATTGTAAAAATCAATAATATGTTGTATTTAGGTGGAGGAGGGGAATAAACAATAGGGTAGAAATATAATATTTGAGTAGAGGGAGAAAAGATGTGGAGAATATATAGTTATTACTTTTGTTCTGACATTCGAACAACAATGATATATACCGTCACAAAGATTACATGGATTTTAGAAAAAGAAAAAAGATAGACAATAACAAAATCATAATCTTAGAGATATGTTTACTAAAAGGAGACAACAGTGATTTAAGTAGAGTATGGAGATGTTGTATTGGCCTTCTCCTCTAATTTTCTTCGTAACACAACAACACAAAATGGCTAAAGTTAAACGACACTCTTATATGAAAACATATATTAGAGCTCACCTCGTTTTCTTTCAATTTTTCTTCAATTAAAAAGGATTTAAATTCTGGCTACTCAGTAGTCCCGAGCCTAGGCAGGGGCAGGTAGGGCACCTGCCCAGGGCCCATCCTCAATAAGGGGCCCTCTTTGTC
Source organism: Erythroxylum platyclados (assembly GCA_027563515.1). Taxonomy (NCBI): domain Eukaryota; kingdom Viridiplantae; phylum Streptophyta; class Magnoliopsida; order Malpighiales; family Erythroxylaceae; genus Erythroxylum; species Erythroxylum platyclados. The sequence continues at coordinate 14,607,304 of JAOQMM010000173.1, read as the reverse complement.
TTATTCCTCAGTTCCATAATTTTATTTATTTGCATATTATACAAAAAAATTTACATCTCTCTTGCCGTGGGACATTTAATCTCTTTTCAACATTTTTGGCATCTCTTGTCGTGGGGCCCACTCTCAATCTCTTCAACATTCTCCCAATCTCAGTGTATGGAATATCGTTTTATATCAGTTAAAAAATGATATTTTAAATGTTGGTATTGAAATGATAACAAATACCAGTAGGTATTGATTATTTCGTTTTATAGGGCTTGCCCGGCCCGACCCATTGACATCCCTAATTAAAATTCATCTTTGTCTACAATTTTAGGCCATCGTCACTAATTAGGGGTGATATGACATAATCATGTCTTCGTTTACTAATGGAACAGTTAATTATAAAATTTAATCAACTTCTATTTGATTGTGTAAATGACCTAAAAGGATTAGAGTACTTATTTTAAGTTCTTACATGAACTTATATAAAAATGCTAATTTTTACATGTTCAATTCCAACTTACTGATCATTTCATATTTACAAGTAGTAAATATACTTTAATTGGGCATACTGCAATTGAAATTGATATGAGGTTATAAATTTAATTTTGACATATGTTTTTATTTATTTTACAGATAAATGTAGGGAATTTCAAGTACTCATGATAATTCAACCGCTGCAAGTTTAGGATAATTCGATGATCCAACTTGGGCTCATGCTAGGTTAGTTCATGAAATGAAGAATTATAATATTTGTTTGTATTGCAACAAATATTTAAAAGGTGAGGGAATCACTAGATTAAAAAAGCATTTGGCTAGGATCAATGGTGATGTAGATCCTTGTAAGAAAGTGAATCATGACGTGAAATGAAAAATGAAAAATTTGTTTGAAAAGTATCAATATGAGAAAAATAAAAGGAAGACTAAACTACAAAATTGTTAATGGAAATTCTTTTTTTGGTGGTCAAGATGATAGTAGGGATATTGAAGGTAGTATTTTTACCCAACAAGAAAGTAATACTACACTTAATGTGAGGAAGATAAGGATATAGGTGTTTAACTTTTTTGCACATGAACAACTCTTGAAGCTAAGCCTTAAATTCGTAGTGTTTCACAATCTAAAGAAGCGACTCAAAATGTGGACATAGCAATGGATAGATGATGATATGATTTAGGTATATTATGAAATATTAACTATCTTATTATTACTAGTCTATGGTGGATGCTATAGCCTCTTAAAGTCCAGGATATAAAGTTGCTTCAATTGATGACAATAGAGGTAAACTTCCCAGCAACTCTATTTATGAAATAAGTAGTTATTTGGATGAAAGAAGAATGATTTGAGGAACTTATGGGTGTTAAATATCTATGATGGTTGGAAAAATAAAAGACAAGAGCTTATTATCAATTTTTTGGTTTATTATGCTAAGGGGATAATGTTTTTTAAGTCTATTGATGTATATAGCCCTATTAAAAATGTTGATATTTTATTTCATATATTTAATGAAGTTGTGAATTAAGTTAGGCCAAAAAAATATTGTTCAGTTTATTACTGACAACGATTTTGCTTACAAAACAGATGAAAAAAATTATAGGTATAATTCTTTTTATTGGACTCCTTTTGTTGCACATTGCATTGACCTGATATTGAAAAATATAGGAGATGTTAGATACTTTCCTATCATTGATGAAACTGCATAGAAAGCAAAAAGATGACCAAGTTTATTTACAATCATTTATAGGTCTTGAATTTGATGAAAAAGGATTTCCCTAGTTGTAAATATTTATTTTATCAAATTGTTGTAACTAATTTCTTATCACTTTAGTGTTTTATTCTAATGAATAAAGAGCTTAGGCAAATTTTTACAAGTGATAAGTGGGTCGCATCTCAGTATACCAAGTCTAATGCTAAAGTAGAGATCTCTATAATTATACTTAAAGATCATAATTTTGGTCTCAATGATAATTTATAATACGAGTTTGTGAGCTTTTAGTAAGAGTATTTCATCTGGATAATAGTGATAAGAAGGCAATAATCGGTTATTTTTATGATGTCATTAGAGAGGGTGAAGGAAGCAATTAAGGCTAATCTGAATAATAGATCTTTTTTGTACACACCTTATCTTGCAATTATCAATGAGAGATGAAAAAAGCAACTTTACTTTTTATTGTTTGCAGTTAGGGCATTTTTAAATCCTAGTGTATGTTTTAGATCAAGTTTTACAAAAAAAAATTAAAGTTAATATAGGAATGCTATTAACTATTATAATAATTGTTATCAATGAGATAATGTAAGATCTCCTAAGCTCACAAATGAAGGTTTATAAGGATGCTTCTGATGATTTTAAGATGCTAATTGATACTAGTAAAAGAGACGAGCTTAATTCACATACATATTTTTCACTTTTGTTACTTATAAGAAATTATTTATCACTTTATTTTGTTTATAAGGTTACTTTTATTATCTTACAGTTGCTTGATAGGACAAATTTAAAAATGGAGTTTCAGAATTGCAAAGGTTTGCAATTCGAATTCTAAGTCAACGTGTAAGTGCAATAGGGTATAAAAAGAATTAGAACACATTTGAATTCATCCATTCTAAGAAAAGGAATAGATTAGAACACAAAAAATTAAACAACTTAATCTTTATTCAATACAATTTAAAGCTTCGAGAAATGTATGTTATTATTAATATTAAGTTAAATATAATTCTTGTAATTTATTAATAATTTAATTTTACTTGTTTACTATGACTCTTAATAGAACAAATAGTTTTATAAATCTAATTTGCCTTGACCATGTCTCTCTTTTAGTGGATTAATTTTCTAAAGAGCCAAGTTTGATAAATGAGAGTTATTTAAAAGATAATATTTAATGAAAAAATAATAACATATTATTTGATGATGGTAGTAAATAAACTCCTCTTAATGATAAGGATTTTATATCAAATGAGAATTAAGATAAATACACTTTGAGCGAACATTTGATTGAATAAAATTCTAAATTTTTCATTTCTTCACTTCTTTTAATTTCACTTGTATTTGATCCATATATTAATTTTTGTATATGTAATATAAATATAAATATCAAACTTTTAATTGTAAATGCTTTTGTTTCAAGTTTCACTTCAAAACTCTTATTGTAATACTTATGAAGTCATGAACTTTATTACTCTTTCTATTTTATTTTTGGATGTAATTATTCTTTATTATATAATAAAATTATAATATTTTAAATACTTTGCATTATCCTTAATTTTATATAAATATTTTTCTTGTATTAATTGTGGCCATTATTCATATGTAAATATGTAAAATAATATTAATAAAAATAAAGAGATTGCTATTATATTAAATTTATATTATTATACTTTTTTAGATATAATTGATGTAAATTTTAAAATTATATAACTCAATATATTGAAAGACTATTTTGCATTTTTATAAAATTTAAGGACTATTTTATAATTTTAAAAGTTACTCAAAATATTTCCTAGTATTGATCAATACTAATACTAGTGTCGTATCATACCATAACCAAATCCCATATTGATACTAATATAATATTCATTACATTGTGGCTACTACAATGAGAGCAAAAGAAAACTTTGCAAGAGATACAAAAGAATTCCATTTACATACCAATAACAAACTTGATTTCTTATTTATGCTTACTCTTTAGATTTAATTAGCATCAACAATGAATTAATATTTTCTCTTTATTTTTTATTAGTAAATTTTATTTAGAATTTGGACTTCCTTACGGAGGAGGAGAGAGTAAATTAAGTTATGATATGCATGAAACACGATGACCAGGTTTCACCACAAAAAGTTGTAATAATGCATCGGTACCTACTACGGAGATTATTGGGTATGACAAAAATCGAAACTGATTTTTGTGGTAATGAACCTTTCGTGCTCATCTGCTCCGAGTGTGGAACGACTTTTTCCCTAAAAAGAGACTAAGCAAGACTTTGAGCTCTCAAACAAATCTGATATTGGCCATGGTTCTTGGCTCGAGGTTTTCATCAAAATGACGAAATAAATTAATCGTCGCAGAATATCAATGCGTGTACATATACTAACCTACTGAACTTGTCACAAGAGCATCAAAGCGTGTACGTATACTAAGCTATTGTAATCATTCCACCGCCTATGCTTTTCTGTGAATAAAAAGAGAATAAAAAATGAATGTTAGCAAATTTGGAAGGACTGACCTTCCCTGCAAATGTGGAGGCTACCGGTTGGAACACTCGGATGAAGCTCACCAGACAGGAGGATTGTTTCTTCTATACAGTGTGGCTGCTAGAATCAAGCAATTTCTCTTCCTCGGTTATGATTTCGTTCATCTGAAGCTGAACATTTCCCTTTGAAGTCATTTTGTTCCATTCATTTTCAACACGGAAGAAAATCCACTGGAAGCGGCGGAATATCTCTAAGGCAGCTATCATGAACACAGTGAGGTAATTATGGCGGAGATGAGCTGACAACTTGTATGTCCAAGTGCAACGCAGAATTAGATTACTTCCTATCACCCAAAAGTAGACCTGCGGCTCCAAAGTTGAAGGATACTCAAAACATGGAAAGGCATGGCCATTAACCACAAGTCAAAAAAGGACGCTGATTTACTTAAGACTTGGATGCATGGTAAAAGAGGTTGTAGTAACAACTTGAAAATAAATACAAAAGGTCTTGTCAAACAGATGCCCTTCAATCGAGAAACAAGGTCACTAGGTGAAAGACGGGTAAGTGCCTGTGTGTCCTTTTGCGAAGCTTAAGACCCTAAATTCTAGAAACACATTTCTCATGGCAAATCAAAATGCATCCGTACAAATTCTTCTAACAATTTCAAATTGAACTGAGAACGACAAATGTGAAATTCCAAATTGTCTTCATTCTACCATGGAATATGAATTCTTACCCATTTCCTCCCGTACAAGAGGTATGAGAAGAGATTTGACCTGTTAAATTGGAAAATTCGAGTGAAGCCACTGAAAAACACAAATAACCACAGGTTAATTCACAAGCCCAACAGTAATTGTCATCAAAGATGTGAAGAAAGGCTTTAAATATGACCTAAATTGCAGTAAACATTATTGGGAATAATGCAAGATGTATCCTAGCAAATGAAAATTGCATACAATTGCAAATATAGATTGAAATTTATGCACTTGAAATTACTAAGTTCCAGCAAGCCAACTATCTTCTTTATAAAATTCTCTGAAAGTTGAAGAATAATGTGGACATTATGAACACACATTTATCAATGGATTAAGTTGCACAATCAGAAATTCCCACTTAAGAAAAAGTAAATCTGCATCATCATCTGTGCCATACAGGATCCTTTTTTTTGGGGGCTAAAAGGTGCAGAAAAATCCATAGAAATACATGTACAGAAATGAAAGCAATGGAGAGCAACAAATCTGACTACTGCATAGCATGTACATCTGAAATGATTGGAACCTGTTTAATAGCTTACACAACAAATAAATTTAGAACCACAGCACCAAAAAGTAAAAAGAATTTCAAATCAAGAAAATCTCAAATCAGCGGTCATCATGTTATTTTGTGAAACAGCACGAAGGCAATTGGCATACCTCAAGTCCCAATCTCGAGTCACGTCCCAATAGAAGGAATAAAGTGAGTTCAAAACACTAGAGAGAAGCCACAGTGGCCGATAGAAGCTTGTCCACCTATCAGGGAAGACATGATATTTAAGGGCTGAAAGAAAAATCACTGGCACTGCGGTCGAAT
>JAOQMM010000173.1:14588166-14601469 GCA_027563515.1 Erythroxylum platyclados | reverse complement strand
GACATGATATTTAAGGGCTGAAAGAAAAATCACTGGCACTGCGGTCGAATATTTTAAAGCTGAAACCATAAGCAAATGATGTTATTAAAGTTGCTACATTGTACAGGTAACAGCAGCTCAGAAGCTCATAAAGCTGAAGTGATTAACACCAGAATGAAAAAGATTTGAGGAATCAATATTACAAGATCATTAAGAAAAGAAAAAAAAGTTTAACACAATTAGGAGTAAGCAGCCCAATATCATGAAAACTGAAAACAAGTCATGCTTAAAATTCTGTATGTCTACCTGGAGGAGACTTGGAACTTAGGATTTCTTTTTTTCTACATAAGACTTCTAACAGAAGATCTGAAATTTCCAGACTTAAGCATCCTTTCCCACTCTCGTTTACCAAAAGTACAACTTTGGAGTTTTGGATAAAAGAACATAGATTATAGGCCCTCAGAAAATTTCCAAACGATAAGAACATAGCTAAAGATGACTTGTCTTGGTAAGAGTAATAACTCAAAATCATTAAACCATTGTGGCTTTAAGCTGGATAATCAAAACCACAGCCATCCAGAGGCAACAATAGGCCATAGCAGTTCTATTCAGCTACAACCCCAGAACTAATAATATTTGAAGTAATACTAATTTGGCTTCAAGGACAATTGAATATAAGTTCATAATGTTTCTGACAAACTTGGAATAACGTGGGAAAAGAAAAAGTTGCAGTACACAAAAAATAAATGCAAAAAGATGTAAAACGATCAATTGACTACCGTTAAAAAGAGCTGTTTTTTCCTTAGTATCCTTATATTGTCGAAGACATTGAAAAAGTCGAAAAGCATAGGGCAAAACAAGAACAAGAGGAATTGCAACAGAGTGACTGCCACACACAGAATCAGCTTCAAACCATGCAATTGTGGCAACCTGCAGTATTTTTTAATATATATAAGCAATACAAGAGAAGCATATGGAATGAAAATCGCAAAATTGCCATTCATTGTATCCCATTGAAAGCAAAAAAACATATTACAAGTAAGATCCTAGATTCAACACCTCAAAGTGCCATGTAATTGTTATGAAGGAATCAAACTACTTATACAGCGCCTAATGCATTTTTCTCTTTAACAAAAATATAGACTCCAAGATCTATTAAGTTTTCTTGACTGTAACACCATTCAGAAAACATAATCATGTACACAAAACATCACCAGCCAACATCCCCCCTCCTATAATATCAGCTCGGGCAGGGGAATCAAATGTAGAATGATGGAAGTGAATTAATTCCAGTCTCCAGTAAACCCTGTTGAGCGAAAGAATCTCTTTTTTGCAAGAACCAAACAACTATTCAAAAAGATAAGCTTGATATATTCTCTGGCTCCAACCCTTAAAAAAGCACATGGTTCAATAATAGAAAGCTGAAAAGTGGCATAATTTAAACACAATAATTACTCTGGATGATCAAGGTGAAGCCGGGTAAGTAACACACAGATCTACAAAACCAAAATCTTATCATCATGCTCAGGGAAATTATGTTTGTCCTTGTATTGAATTCCTTTCTATTCAAGATTTGAGCAAATCCAAACAAGCCTCAACATGTCTCTATTTTTCAAAAGAAGGAGAAGTATGGTTTTATGTTGGCAAAAAAGACTAAAACTGCCTAATATTAGTTCTTGAGCAATTATATGGACAATTAAGCATGATGAGGACATTAACCTGTCGATGCACCATCCGACATACTGAATGCTCCACATCTGAAAACACCTGTAGGAAAATGAACATTCTTAGAAAAAGACAGTATGGCAGGGGTTATATATCTAGGAACCATAAAGAAAGAATTTTTTGGTTCTCAAAGTGTGTATAATGTTTACTATTTCCAAGTGTGCCAGCCATAAACTTAAAATAGAACTTCTGATATGAATGTTTCAGTCATTATTATTTAATCCAAATGTTAGAAGATAGAAACCTCCTTTGTAGATTAAAAAAACTTACAAAAACTCCCTGATGTTTAAAATTCTCACAAAAACTCCTAGTTTTCAGTTCTCCAGAAAAAAACTATTTCACTTAGACTCGGTTAAAAAATAACAAAAAATACACTCATCATTAATATTACACTTGTACTAATCAAATATTATTTACATGACGATTCAATATAGCTCTTAAGTTTGAACTAAACTAATTAAATTTAACTCAAACTAATAATTTATTATAATTATCTTAAACTAATAATTTAAGTTGAATTTAATTAGTTCAGACCAAGTTTAAGAGTTGATCTGGACTACCATATTAGTGACATATAGTCCATGTCTGATATTCATACTGCATGTATTTCATCATTATTTTTTAACTAGAGTCTAAGAAAAGGGAGTTTTCTAGAGAACTGAAAACTAGGAGTTTTTTCGAGAATTTTAAAGATCATGGATTTTTTTTAAGGATTCTTAAACTACAAGGGAGATCTATATCTTTTACCCAATAGATTAATATATTATTACAGAAACATTAGAGTATTGGATATTCTTCAGCATTAAGCAGTCTTCAAATGCATGATAAGTTGACCAGGTTAAACATTGTACCATCAACCAATATCGATGAGTCTCACATTCTAGAATGAAACATAAAAAAGCACCTGAAGTCATCTACAAATTGAGGAGTCATCCAATATTCTTGACTGTTTGGTGCAGACTATTTGTCAAAGTATTGATGTCAAGGATGGGCTTAAGGAAAAAAATAATAAACCATCTTCATTACGCTCGAAATCAACAGTTTCACAAAAAATGACAACTAGAAACCTGAGATACCTTTGCCATGGATGTCAAAATATCAGCCATAAAGAAGTCAGAAAAAGTAATTGCCTGTGACAAGAGTAAAATGCAGATAAGACAACTGGAAAGTGCATATGAATTGCATCTAATATATAAAAATCAAGGTACCAAATTATATTTTTCTGTTTAGGCATTACAGTATCATCTAGCGGCCATCCTAGTACAAAGTCCCTCCTAAGATTTAGGTGTTCAGAACTCAACCTTCTCATCTTTACAATGGCCAATAGGCTGCTAAGGAAATCTAGCAAACAAGAATTTCCAAGTTAACTTTTGCACATTAGAGATACTTTGTTCACAGCACTATCCATAGTCTTTTTTTTCAAATATGCAGTTGATTATTTCACATTCAACAAATAATTTGTTTGACAAAAACAAACTACAGTTCTATTTTCCTAGCAGCAAAGTAATGTTTATGGCATTGTGACCAACTTCTATAAAAGTTTAGAAATACAATGGATTCTACTTATCAGACAATTTTTGGCCAGTGTATCAATTCCTTAACGAATTTTGGCAAGAGTATCAGTTCCTTAATAGTAAAGAAACATATTGAGTTCAACAAAAACTAAACAATTAAGTTGTTAAAATATATATCATAATCAACTTTAAAGATAAAAAAGGTGAGAAATTTATAAGATTTGTGGCAAAAGAAAACAAGTAAACCACAAATCATAAGGAGACGAACTTGCCTGTAGAGGGAAAACTATCCTCCAAAGAGTCCTCAAAAAGTAGTAACGTGAAGACAAATAAAAGATATCAAATGGAAATATTAAAACCATCACAACACCAACGTATAAGAGAACCTGCAATGAAATTAATTTAATTAGAGATCAATTTCCAACATTATGACTGTGGGCAATTGCTTTTGACATTATCAAATCAAATTGAAATGATGCTATTGTATTATAAAGATGATACCACTATAATTTTTGAGAAACAAAATTTCAATATTCAAATTTACAATTAGGGGCAGATTAAGACTCATTTCTTATCTTTTCAAATTCTTAGTTAAATTGTTGATCGCTTTTAAAGATCATTGTAAATTCACTGATTAAACAATTTTCAGTTTAGGAACTAATAATTTCAATGTTATAATCTAAGTAACAATCTAGCCTCTAAACATCAGAAAACCATTGTGTTTCTTCAAGGTAAAAGAGAGGGGACACGATGTTTCACAATCCAAAGAATTTTAACAATATGTAGCAATTAATAAGAGGGTCCTATTGTGTTATACGTAAGACAAATATCTTGTACCATACAACTTCACAATCCATCCCTACTTGGCAAATCACTGTACAAATATAAAGCTTTTTTACTTTTAAATGGTGCAACTTTTTCAGCACATATCTAAATCGCTTATTTATTCAACAATCTAGAAGAGTGGGAGTCCACTATCAAATTAGGATACAATAAAACTCTTTCATTGCATTTCCTTGAGTAGAAAGATTCAAAATAGAAAAGGAACTGTAACGAATAATGAGATTATTTGTATTTACTATAATCCTCTACTTATATACATGACGAGTGCCTAAAGATGGTAGGGAGATAATATCTCAATCCCTACAATCAAGCTATTATTCCTATAATATCTGTGCAGTAATTCATAATTTGTAATAGTAACACTCCCCCATATTGATCATGCCCAACTTGTTACAGATATTCAACCCGAGTCCCATTTAGATCCTTTGTATAGAGATCCTCTAGTTGTTTTCCAGTCTTCACATATCTTGTAGACTATATATTTTGATGCACCTTTTAACGAACAAAGCAACAATCAATTTCAATATGCTTAATTCGTTCATGAAACATAGGATTAGAGGTTATATGAAGAGTAGCTTGGTTATTGCACCATAATTTTGCTGGCATTGAGACTTTAAGCCCAATTGCAGACCAAAGTTGATATATCCACATTATTTCACAAACAGATTGTGCCATATAACTCTGAATTCTAATTTTGCATTCGAGCAAGATGCAACATTCTATTTCCTACTTTTACATGAAAGCAAATTTCCCCCAACAAAAACACAATGGCTTGTGGTAGATTTTTTATCAATCTTGGATTGAGAAGCATTCATATGAGTATGACCATGGTTTTTATATAATATACCTCACTCGAGTGCTCCTTTCAAGTAACAAAAGATTTGCTCCCAAGCGGCCCGATGATAAATTGTTGGAGAAGACATAAATTGACTCACAATACTAATCGAGTAAGCAATATCAAGATGAGTTACCTTAAGATAATTCAATTTCCCAACTTGTCTCCTATAATTCTCAGGATCTTCAAACAAATCTCCATCTTTTGTGAGTTGCACATAAGGTTAACATAGGAGCACTACATGGTTTAGCCGCTAATTTCCTTGTTTCAGACAACAAATCAAGCACATATTTTCTTTGAGATAAGAAGATGTCACTTGTATTCCTTGTTATCTCAACTCTTAAGAAGTATTTTAAAACCCCTAAATCCTTTGCCTAAAAATGGCTGTGAAGAAATGTTTTCAAGGATGAGATTCCCATGGCATCATTGCTAGTGATAACAATATCGTATACGTACATAACAAGAATAATAATGCAAGATGCAAAAAGCTTCTAGAAGACTGAATGACTAGACTTGCTCTTGTTCATTCCAAACTGTTCAACAACTTGACTAAATTTTTCAAACCAAGCACGAAAAACCCAGGTAGTTGCTCTATGTAAACTTCCTCCTATAAGTCTCCATATAGGAAGGCATTTTTTATGTCCAATTGATGCAAAGGTCAACCATGAGTAGCTACCATAGAAACAAATAAACGAACAGAAGTCAACTTAGCCATAGGAGAGAAGGTATCAGAGTATTCTACACCATATGTCTAAGCATAGCCTTTGGCAACAAAACGAGCTTTAAGTCGAGTTACTGAGCCATCAAGATTGACTTTAACAGCAAATACTAACTTACATCTAATCGTCTTTTTCCCTATAGATAAATTCACTAAATTCCAAGTACCATTAACATCCAGACCATTTATCTCCTCTATCATTGCCACTCATCAATTAGAATGAGGATAAGGCCTCATAAACAGTTTTAAGAAGAGATACAAAATCAAGAGAAGCAACAAAGAAACATGAAGAGGATGACAAATGGTCGTATGAAAAAAAAGATGAAATTGTATAAGTGCACTGATGTTTACCTTTTTGAAGAACAATTGAAAAGTCAAGATTAGCATCCACGGGATCTAATGCCAAAGAAGGAATTTGTGTTTGACGTGTATCAACATCTTGACATCCAGAGTAGACATGATGAATAGGTGGAGGTGGTGGTGTCAAAATAGTAGGTTTAGAAGCAACAATTGGTGGCTGTTAGGTAATTTAGTATACTAGCAAATCATCATTCTCCGCCTGACTATTAAAAGTGGTTGAAGAAATAGGAAAGTAAAGAAGAATTTCCATAAACATGACATCAATATACACAAGGTATTTATTAAGACTGGAACAATAATATCGATATCCTTTTTGAAGGCGAGAATAACCCAAGAAGACACATTTTATAGATTTGGGATCTAATTTGGTGATTTGAGGACAAATACCACAGACAAAACATGTACTTCCAAATATAAGAGACTTAATGGGGAATAAGAGTTTAGTAGGAAAGAGAATGTGATAAGGAATCTCACTATGAAGGACGGATGATGCCATACGGCTATAGAGACCTCATCAGCCCAAAACCATCAGCTAAAATGACTATGGAAGGAGAGTTGTAAGGTGTAAAGTTAGAAGATAAAACAAAATTACTTGTCATATGATCATTAGCACTAGAATCAATGACCACTGGGTGTTGGAGGAAGAAAGGAAACACTTATCAAGATTACATGTTTCAACAATGGCAGTGATAGAGTTAAATGAGCTTTGCATGGGTTCTTGGTATTGACAAAATTTAACAAATTCATCTGCAAAGACTAAGACTATTTGCTCTAAAGATGTGCTAGGTGCAGTAGAAATGGCTACAACAAGAGTTGAGTGAGATTTTTTTGAACTATTTTGCGATTTTGGACATGTGCGTTTGATATGACCCGACTCATGATGGTAGTTACATAAAACACTTCTTGTATCATGATTCCTCTTCTCCGAACCTCCTATATTGTCTCCTTTATTCTGACTTTGATTAGAGGAACGTTCATTATTCCAACTCACAAGGGCACTCGAAGCCTAAACTAATGGAGCATAAATAGTATTATTGTCTGTACGTAAAACTTTGGAGAATACCTCGTGTGAAGGCAAATTTCCACACTGGCAAGGATATGTCATTTTGCTTAATCAAATTGAGAATTTAGGCCTGCTAGAAAACTCACAAATGCCATTTTCTCTCGTTGAGTTTGTTGTACCTTGATATTAGAACTAAAAGATAACAAGAAATTTAGTTCTTCATAAACATTTTTGAAATTCATAAGATAGGATTGAAGAAATTGAACATTTTTGTTCAGCCCAATAAAAATTCTCACAGACCTCATAGATATAAGAAATATTCTTTTTTCCTAAATATAAAAATTCTAAGTACTCCATTAATTCCTTAACATACTCATCATAGTGATTAATCATATTGACCCACTTCACTATCTGTCGAATTTCGAATCAGCTAGAATAATTTGGCATCATCTTCTAGCCGTTCCCTTCTTATATCATCAAAAGACAGATCATCTGTCAGATGGTCATCTTTGAAAATAATGCGTAAATAAATCCTAGTTATTTTGCTTCAATCTAGATAATTAGGACCTGTCAACTTATGTTCAATGACTTTAGACATCACTGGAATACAATCAATAACTATAACTGACTTGAGTTCATTAGTCATAGAAAATGAAGCAAATATACCCAAACAATTATATCAAAACTATTTGGCAAATCAATATGAAGAGTTTAGTATACCACACTAAACAAGACCATGTGTTGAGCCAACATACACCAAGAATCCAGCAATTTCCAATAACCTCACTATCAATTTTAATAGAAAATAAGTTACCTAGGGTGACAATATCACTAATATTTCTGAGCAAAGACCGTAAGTCTTTGTTATCGAGCTACAGTGACGAAACAGTGCACAAACCCACTAGGCAGTCAATGGTGGTGGCAAATCAAATGCCCAAGCGAGTTAAAAGGGAGAAGCGATGCCGAGAGAGGTGACAGGGCAGAACAACTCTATCACAAGTGCATTCACACATTCACACGTTGGCGCATGGGACAAATGGTAGACTTTCTGGTGGCATGTGTGGCTCACAAGCGGGACCTCTGGTGACAGACTTTCGATCAGAGATCAGTCAATTGCTGGCAAGTCCAAGGGTGCCAGCAACGAGAGCTAAACATCACCTTAAATAGGTGACCCAAGCACTCGCAACTACGACACGGAGAAGAACGCTAAAATTACACTAAAATTTTGCATTTAGGTAGAAATGTAAATCTTCAAATACCCAAGTATGGCTCTGATACCATATAACGTATAATGGCATGATTTGTATTTACTATAATTCTGTATATACATGATGAGTGCCTAAAGATGGTAGGGAGATAATATCTCCACACCTACAATCAAGCTACAATCCCTATAATATTTGTACATTAATTCATAATATGTACCAATAAAAAGAACATAAATTACTATAGATATCAAGAAATTTAGAACTTGAAAATAGATAAAATTAAGTAAATAACATAGCATTTCACTAGAATCCTTAATAAGATTGGTCAATTATTCATGTCAAAGAAACCAAAATGTTCAAGTTTATATATGAAAAAAAGAGACATTGACATGAAGACACCATAATCATTAAAAACATATAGAAGCATCTATTACACTGGTTGTGATGCAGCCAATGATACTTCTCCATGAGAATAAAGGTAAAGGTAAGATGTCATGCTAGTAGGGACAATGATAGTCATCCACATAGCTATCTGCAAACATCCAAGTAGATTACAGTAAAAGCAAGTTCCACAACAACAATCAAACAGTTTCAAAGTTAACATCGTCAACAGAATACAAACTGAAATTTACATGTCAGAATGCAAATGATGGTATATAAACTGAAGCTGCAGCACCTTTAAGAGATATATATTAGTACTCAAACATCACATTTTAGCAATACCTTCATTTGAACTCATTCTTTTTTCAGCAAAATATTGATTACCAACAAGCCATAGCATTGTGATTAAAAAGATAACACTGGATATAGGCATATGAAAGAGCAGAAAAATAAGAGGTACAATGAATTTGGGATATGAAATGCTTTACCTTCCATATTTCTCTGTGTGTAAGATGATTTTGATCAAGATCAAATATCTTTGCATAACTGATAGTAGAATGTGAAAAGACGCATAAATTAATTCCCCAAAGCCAGACTGTCATAGTCTGCAATATGAGAAACAAAAGAAAATGATGCCACTTTACATCAGAAGCAGGGAAGAATAGAGTAATTACATTTAGTCTCAATCAAATTTAAGAAAAAAGAACTAACCACAAGAAGAAGAGGATTGTAATACAAAAAAGCCTCATAAAGAAAACGGTCCCTCAAATCAACACCCATTCTCATAACTGAATCCCATCCAACCTGCAATTTCACATGAACTTGCTAATAAGGTACAATCAAGCTAAGAAAATTGTAGCCTTCCAACTAATCACATTGTCATCATGTATGTTGTCTTAAATCGCTTAACCAAATGGATAAATATAAACCAACCTTGCAAGAAATGAAACCCCAAATGAAGAACAACAATACCTAGAAGAAGAAAACCTCAGTTAAGATCTTCAAGATTATTGAAAGAACAAACAACAGTTTGAAAGAAGACATACTTTTGGATATAATTTATCACACTCCATCATATTACTAAAGTACATATTCTAGGCAGAGCAGGATATCAACATTGTCTAATCAACCGATTACAATTTACATGAATTATCACTGTTTATTTTCTAAAAAAGGATGTGAAGAAAACGTGGAAATTGTTAAAAAAAATTTTGGAAAAGCCTTTTTTCTTCTGGTTAAGTAGAAGCAATCCATTGATCACAAAACAAACAAATGATAAAAGTTTGTAGACCGTAAAAGAGAAAAACACGATGGCAAATCACTACGAACAGAACCTTGAATCTCCATAAAAATATTGGAGATGGCATCATTATCACGGCAGTACTGATTGGTGTACTTGCACTCTTCGAGTCAATTGATTCCATCGAATGCAAGAAATTTTCCTCGACACCATTCCCTTGGTCACTAACACCTAAGCAAAATGATTCACATTCAAAGTATTAATTTAGGATGCACATTCTCCATAACTATAAGCACATCGACCAACGCCTAAACAAATAAAATAAAAAGCAACAAATTATCACCCACATCACAGAAGAGCTAAAACACAATCATATACGTTGTTCTACCAAGATCAGAGACAACAGGTCGGCTACCAGACTTCCTCAAATGTGGGCTATTGCTCGGCGCTATCACTTGAGTTCCGAACATAGATGTGATCTCTGATATTTATTATTAGACACTTTGCATACACCAGACGACCTGTAGCCACCAAAATAAAAATGGAAATGTTATATTTAATAAAAAGAAAAAGAAAAACCAACAAAAACAATCAAGAGGCAAATATACAGACAGAGCTCATCTTGACCATTCTATAAATCAAAATAAGAAAAAAGAGAAATCCAAAGGAATCATTAAAGAAAGAAGAAAAATGCTCGTAGCGAAAGATAAAGAATGGAAAGAGAAGGATAGACTCAATGAGCGCATATAGAGATATGAACCGTGATTAGAGTATTCGCTGGATCTCAATTCTCGCACACCTGAGATAGATAGATCTCCCTCTCCCTCTATCACTCCCACAAAATATTTGCGGCGCAGGGTTTTGATTTTCCCTTATTCTGGAGCTATCCAAATCCAATCCAACTACAATTTTGAATAAAGAAGTAGAAGAAATTATTAAAGGCATTTCTTTGGTCGAAACGCTTCCCTAAAACGAAAACTTAATGCTTTCACGACGTTATTGTTATAATGTGGACAATCAGAAACGTGAACTTGTGGAAAAACACGTTTAACCGAAATTGGATGCCATTTCTCAATCCTCGACTAAGTTTTATAATCCATACGCTGTCGTTCATTATTATTGACAGACGTGAGCACCAAAACTTATGATCCGCTTAATTTGTCCTTATTCTATTTTATATTATCTTATCCACACGTTTACGTGAGATTCAAAAATATATATAATTGAGATGATATAAAATATAGTAGAAACAAATTAACTGGAATAGAAAATCTCATCTAGAGGACTATGGCCAGTCATTTGTGTTCATCTCTTACTTCTAAGTACTCTTAGAGTAGATCCATATAAATTGATGCAGTTTATTAAGTTAAGAATCGATTGAGAAATTAAGTTTGGGTTTGAAAATTAAATCCAAATGATTTATAATTCCAATTTGAATTATACAAAATTTAAAGAAAAATTGAGTTGAAACCTATATTTATAAATATCTTAAATTTAAGTTAACTTGTTATCAAATAATTTCTTATTCATATAATTACTAAAAACTAATTGAAAATACAAAGTTATTTTAGTGGGAAGAGAATGGAAAACATAAAGTTATTTTAGTAAATGCTTATAACTTTTTAAGTACTTATCCTATTTTAATTGTTAATTAGAATAAAAGATGATGATATTGAAGAATTCTAATTTAATTAATGTTTAAATAAAGATTTTATTATTTAAATCTTATCATAGTTATATATTTATTTATTTATTTACTTTACTTAATTTTTATAGTAGATTTCTAATTATTTTTATTTTTATTTTAGAATAAGTTGATAGTTATTTTATTTAAAAATGATTAAGTATTTTTATTCAACTTCAATATAATTTCACACGCTAAGACATAAATTAATGTTAATATATCATAATTATATTATATAATTATTAAAATTTTTATAAGATATGAACTTATGGGATAGGTTTAAATTTAAAAATTTTATAATAGGCCATATTTGCGTTTAGAAATTAGGCCCATTTTATAGGTTGGGTTAAATATGGACCCAAGAATTTTAAATTTTTTTAAAGCTTAACGTTAGTTAAATTTGATCTAGCCCAGCCTATGTACAGGTCTACTCTAAGGTGGAAATGGTAATGGGCCAAGTTTGAAAGATTTGAATATGAACCTAAATTTATTTCATAAACTCAAACTTCGGTTTCAAATAAAAACTTAGATTAAAGTAAGATTGATTAGGCTAATTTAACTAGGTTTGATTGTGTCAAGTACTCTCAAACCCAAAGTGTAGTTTGAGTTTGAATTACTTTTTATTAAGCTTAAACACAACGCGACACTTAAGCAAATCAAATCTTACACGTTAACTTGTTGTCAAACTTTTGTCAATTCTACTCCAAAATGATACTGCCTCTTCTAATAAAAAATCATAATTCAAATAAAAATAAACAAAATAAGGTAGTCTAAAGTTAGTTTTCTTAATACATAGATTCAACTAATAGAGTGATTCTCCTGTAGAGTGAGAGATTCCCTCCCTTTTCACTAGCTATACTTGAACACTAATTTTATCTTTGCTTTCCCCTCATCTTCACCTTACTTTATCGTTAACAACTATTAAATTTCTTAACCTTATAGGTAACACCCTTTGGAAGGGTTAATCTCATCTTATGATTTGTTAGGTTCCTTAACATTTTGGGCATAAAACACCAAAATTTTGTAGTTCTCACTTCTTCTCCTTCCTCCGCTAATGTTGTCCATTAGTCATTTTCAGCTCATAAATCACCCTAACCCACATGAGTCAATTATAGCTCGACTTATAAACCACATTCCCTCTGTCACGACCCGGATCCACGTCGAGCCCGTGACAACCGCCGCATACCCGGGCTAAGAGTACACACGGTACTCCTAACCCAACTATGCAAGGCTTATCAGTACCATTTGCAACACATTCATTTAACATTTTTTAAAAAAATTGGACAGCACAACGGCCGTATTTTTAACTAACCAAAATTTCAAATACCTGCAATTTTGAAAATTAAACACTTCTATAGTATCAGTTCAATTCAACAAAACCACAGAACTCTCCTTCCACATCTTTCTCAATCATTTACAAACACATCACACACATTCATTAAGTTCAAAAAAATATACATATACAAAATTTGTTTCAAGTACCAAATACATAACAAACATATACATGACCAAATAAAGTGAGTTCATGAGCCGCTAGATAGTATGAAACCAAAAACCACCCAAGTAGCTACTCACGTGCGGTAATGACCCGAGAGTACCAAAAGACTCTGCACGCTCTCTGTAAGCTCCCCAAAAATCAACAACTAACCGGCATGGTTGGAAAAATGGAGGGGTGAGTACACTAGGTACTCCGTGAGCAAGAAAAATCATAAATCGCAAATAGTACCTGATACAATCCAAGATAGTCTTGGTAACCTAGTATTGACCATTAACATACATTTTATGCTAAAATAAGTATGTAAAACAAGTATGC
>JAOQMM010000173.1:14546974-14559872 GCA_027563515.1 Erythroxylum platyclados | reverse complement strand
AAGGAGCACTCTATACTTATGGGGAGGTCTTTTATGGCCCTACTAATACCTTGATTGACGTGAAGAATGAGAAGCTGAGCATGACTGTTTTGGGAGAAACGGAAGAATTTTCAATCTTTAATGTTGAACCTATTCCTACTTCTACTGTTTCTGAAGACTGTTTTTTTGTTGATCAAGTTAATAATGCAGATTTCCATTTTGCCTTGCAAGAAAAAGAAGAAAACAAACTGGACTTGGTTAAGGAGAGTGAATTCTACCAATTGCTAATGGGTGCAGCTGAGGAAGTGTTTGGAAAATTTTTAGAGATCAATCCACATGAAAAGGAGGAAACAGTGGAATCAATCACCTTGAGCAACCACCTTAAGCATGACCATTGAGGCGTCCAGCTATGAGACGTTAAAGAAGCAACCCATTTAATTTTTGTTTGTTTTTCAATTATCTGTTTGTTGTTATTTTTCTTAGTGAACCTTAACATAGTTTGTTTTCTTTGTATGCGCAGGCTTACTTTTCCGTCTCTTCTATTTGTTTTCCTTGTAGCTGTTCTTCATTCCTTGATGCAATCCACCAGGTTGCACACTGGATTGACATAACTACCACCACACTTTCGTATCGTATTTCTTTTCCTGTTCTTTTTATTGTTCGTACTGCATGCAGTTTAATTTCTGTTAGTTTTTAATGCTTGTCCTCATTCGTGTTAATTTTTGTGTTTTGTCTTAGACCTTTATTTTACTTTTTTGTGTCACATTAGGAATAGTATGATATTTAGGGGGGAGTGGTAATTGTGTATTGTGTGTTTATTTTTACATTTAATAGTTAGAGATGCGTGGTTATTAAATGAACTCGATCTGGATTAGAAATGCATAATATGAGCGAATGAGTATACTTGCATGTTTAGGATGATTGGGTTGGATTTTGATTAAAGGGACATTAGCTTGTTGTGATAGATGAATGACACTTTTCATTTGGTAAGAATTTGAGCCCCTTTGAAATATTAAACACCAAATTCAAGTATTCTTTGTTGAGAGTGTTCTTTCATGATTAAGGAACTCTAGAACTTGCTTGCAAATACTAGTTGAGATCACATAATCTTATGCAAATGTTGAAATGATGAAGGCAATTATGATTTATTCGTTTTGCTTAAAAAGCCACCATGATGCTACCTTTAATGAAACCCCTTTAAGCTTAACATGAAACCTTTTTTTTCTCTAAACCCAAAATATGAGCCTTGACCTTGATTATTTATCTTCTTGTTGTACCTAACATAAGGCAAGTTGAGCATTTGAATGAGTATGATTGAGTTTAGGGAATAATTGTTTGAATAAGTGTGGGGGAATCATAACTTATAGTTGGCTTTTGAGTTAGGAATGGGTAGGGTTGTAATAATATGTATCTCTCCTCTATATTTTTCCTCTTCTAAACTTGATCTTGTTCTTAAAAAAAATAGTAAAAAAAGAGAATCAGAAAGAAAGAAAAAAGAAAAAAGAAGAAAAAGAAATAGAAAAGAAAAGGAAGAGAAGATGACTAGAAAATGAAAAAAAAAGAGGAGAGACATATAAAGGGGGAGTGCTAATCTTGTTAACTTTAAAGGAAATAATTAAGTGTTTTATGCTTCATTTTTATATTACTTTAAATGCTCAATTTGTGTTATGGTTTTTAAACTATGATATTCCTTTTTCCTACCCTTAGGTTGGCCCCATTACAACTAAAATAAAGACATTTGAATTGATGTTTGTGTTTGATATGAGTGGTGGAGATTGGATTGGCAAGCAAGCTTACGGTAGATTCCTTACATGAAATGAACGATAAGTGAATACATATCCTACCTTTGAATGCTTGAGAGGTTGGAGAGTGGAGTGAGTGTCTATCACTCTTATTGATGGTTCTTTGAATTGAAGTATTTGTTGATTTTGGCTAAAAATGCCAAGAATAACTTATTCATAGAGTATTATGAATTTCAAGTTCTTAGGTTGTGTTTATTGAAATAATTTTTTATATATTTGACTATTAATTAGGAAAATTGTTGTTTTCATTATTTGCTCTTGTATAGTCTAGTATTCTTCATTATGCTTGAGGACAAGCATAGTTTCAATGTGGAGGAATTGTTGTGTCTAGTTTTTATTGTTTTTAATTGCCTTCATATCTTGATTTTGGTTACAAACTCTTGTGTTTTAATCCAAATGAGAGATAAATTGAATGAAAATGGTGTGAATATTGCATACATGTTGGTTGAATTATTTTGTGAATTTTGCATGAAAAATTAAAGTTAACGTCATATGCATGATAAAAGGAAGAAGATAATATATGGTGATTATCACTGCCTGCACGGTGGTGACTTAAGTAGTCACCGCCGTGCAATGGTGGTGACTTATAACCACCTGCATGATGGTGATTAATGTAACTACCATGCATATGGTGGTGATTGGTCACACTCGTGACCATATTAGTCACAGGCATCATGACCATGTAGTTCATGGGTGTGCAGCCCATGGTCACGGCAAAAGGTGGTCACACCCGTGACCACCTTATGACCATTTTTGTCTTTAATCTGTATGTTTATTACATGTCTTTTGTAGGATGAAGGCATGAAACCCTAAGCCTAGGGGGACACTACAAAAGGAAAGAAAGGAGGTGGCTAAAAGGAGGCAGATTCTCTTCACTCTTCAATCGACAGACAGACTGGGAAACAGAGAGGAGATAGAAAGAAAGAAGGGAAGAAGGAAGGAGAAAACAGAGAGAGTTGGGAAACACAGCAGGAAGGTGGAGCTAGGAGCAGAGGCGCCAGCGAGAGGTGAAGCTAATCTTGTAGGTGAGCATTGAGTAAGAGGCAGAAGGCGAGAGCCAATGCTAGAGGGGTGGAGTTTGGCAGGAGATCCACCGCTAACTTACATCTGACAGTCTTCATCAGTTTGTTTATCCTTATTTCACTTTATTCTGCTGTTGTCGAACTGATTTATTTTCTGTTTCTCATTTAATCTTCTATTGCATTACCCTCTGTTAGTGGTTTAGACTATTCATTTCGGTATTACACTTTGTTTATTGTTTGAGACTTTTCGGTTAATGTTAGCTGTGGGATTAGAGTATATACTGATGATGAATCTTGTTATTGCTATGGTGGGCTGATTTCATTTTCTTGAGAATTAATGAATCTAGTTTAGTTGAAGATGCACGATTAAGGGACTGTGTTGTGTCTTATGTTTGCTATATTTTCTGAACTGAATGGATGTAATAGCATGATCAACCTTTGCATTATTTTAGTGTTAAACGAAGGACTGAGAGCAGAAGTTTAGTACGGAACGAGAAACTATAGTTGCTTAGGTTATGAATTAGAAATATATTAACCTAAGTGGTAATTAGTAGTCGGGTTTTCATAATTAATTCAAATGATAACTTGTTGAATACGAAAGTTATACTACTCCATTATTCAAGTTGATTTAGAACCCAACTGTTAATTTTGATAAGACAACTATCCAATCCTTTTCCTTAATCATGCATAGGAGATTAAATTAGTGAAATTAATTCTCAAGAGTTTTCCCCATTCAATTAATCTATTCGTTTTGTTTCCAGTTGACTAGGTTTACACTTTAGTTTAATTGATCAATTTTCCTTAAAGACTTCACTCAGCAATCAAGATAGAATGTTTAGAATTGCATCTTCTTTTGTTTTGATTCAAACTTAATTCAAGTAGACCAAGTTCACCTTTGTGGAAGACGACCTGGGTAATCCCTACAACTACTTTGTATACTTGCGAGTAGGATAACCTGTCTTTTTAGAACTTTTTGGGCACAACACACATATATGAGGTTTTGTTGAAAAAGTTATCTACATGATGCATTGTTGAAGTTTCCATCAGTAGTTAGGCATTGCCAATTCTTGCCAAGAAAATTTTCATTTAGACCAATATGTTGAACTCATTCTGTATATTCCTATCATTCATTCGCAAAAGGATTTCATCTTTCTGAAGCAAAGCATTTATGGGATTTTGATTAGCTAGAATGTTATCTCCCAAGGCTTGTAACTCTCTTATATTATTTAGAGGACACGTTAAAATCCAATTACCATGCCAAAATAAAGTACTCAACTCATTCCTAACTTTCTTTCTGATATTAGGTCTGATTGAACTTCTCGTCTTGAGAATTTCGTTTAGTGTAGTAGATGCATTTCTAGTAGTTAGATCAATTTTCCAAATGCTATTATTCTTGATGTAATATTCAAGCAACCATTTACACCATAATGACTTATTATCATTAATTAATCTCTATAATCTCTTGACAGGCATGTATTCAAAAATTTCAAAGGAATTATGTTCAAATCTCTATTCTTTTTTGATATGCATACTTCAAATCATTCAATATCAACCTTATAACCACCATCATTTTTACCAAAACAGAGAAACTTTCTAAGGAATTTTGTTCATTGCTCTAGGAATATTAAGATCTGTAGCCTAATGTATATTGATTGAAGACAACACAACTAAGATTAACTAAGCTCTGCTAGTAAGAGATAAAGTTCTTATGCTCCATCTTGATATTCTTGCTTGTATCTTGTCCACCAATGGTTTAAAGCTTCCATAGCTTATTCTAGTGGTAGCTATTGGAATTCCTAGATAAGCAAATGGTAAAGGCATATCTTTGAAACCAGCATTATGTCTTACCGTGTGACTCTGATGGTCTACACTCTTGGATATGTGAAAGGAGCATTTTTTTTAATGTTAACATGAAGACAACTTGAAGAACATTTTGATGGCTTTCATCACAAATGATAATGAAATAATTAGTTCATCTATAAAAAATGAGGTTAGTAATGCCCAATTTCTTGCATTTGGAATGATATTTGAAATTCTTGGTTCTCTCTGTAATTTTTCTTTAATAGTTTGTTGAACACCTCCATAATAAGAGCAAATATATATGGTGATGTTGGATCACCTTGTATAATGCCTTTGGAGCTGTTAACATATAAACCTAACATAATCATCAAGATAAAAGTAAAATAACATGGAATTTAAAATAAAGCCTAAACTAATTCATGGATTGCCTCCTATATAGCACTTGTTTAACGTTGTTAGCTCAACATACCCTATAGATTACTGTTATCCTGGGTCTATAATCAGTGATTTACTTCCATTTATTTCTCCATATATTGGTTTTGTAGCCTGTAAGTAAACTACGTGTTGGAAGATAATAATAAGATCATATTGTGTAAAATTAATAAATCCTATCAACTGTATTAATATTCTTTTTAATGACAAATGGTTAATAAAATAAGGGATAATGAAATTCCCAGAATCTTCAACTGACACAAGCAGTTTGTCATGTAAGAAATGGGAACCCTCTGTATTTAAGGTGGTTACCAATACTTCATTGGTAGTTTCCTTATTTGGTCCACCACTAATTCTTCCTCAACCACCTATGTCCATTCTTTTTCTTTTTCTTTTTGGACAAAGGTTTCTGGCTTGTCTTATTCTTCAATTATCTCTTACCACTTCTCTACTTCCTTTTCTTGTTGGACAGAGGCGTCATCCTCTTTTTCTTCCTCTGCTACCTCTGTCATCTATTCATCATTCTTACCTATAGAAGCAGTTATCTCCACTCCTTCTTGATATGAAACTTCATTCATGAAATCGACCTTCCTTTCTTCTTCACTCTGAGGCATTAGTAAGATTAGATAATATGAGGTCTTATGCTCAATATATTTAGGTGAATAAAATCTCTCTTTGAATTGACGTTAGTGAGCTACACTTTCAACAAGGCATTCCATTATTTTATTTGTAATACTTTCTGCTTGCCACTGTTGTTATGGATATTTAGTTGGAGCATAGTTATTCCATTCATTATCATAAGGGTTGCTCCACTCTAAATTATAAGTGTTTCGTATGGATTATTTAGAGACTAGTTGCTTCCATATATAAGTCGATACACAACATTAATGATTGTAGTGATACAAATGACACAACATGGCTAGATATCGACTGAGCTTCCAAAAAATATTAGGAAACCTCTCTTTCAAATATGGTGATGTTACATATTGCGATGACATATCATAGCTCCATAAGAATACTGTTTGCACCATCCATCCACTTTGAGTTATGGCTATACCAGTGAATCTCAAATAATAGCAATAAATCGTTAAAGTAGAGAATTTCAAAAGGTAACTAAATGAATAAGCCAAGAATACAATAAGATACAATAAAAATAAAATAAAATAGACAATGGTTAGATTAATAGAATCTAGGCTTTCCTAATGTTACAAGTCCTCAGCAGTAGCATCAAAAACTTGTCTGGATATTTCTATACCAATAATTAAATTATCCACAAGGGCACAATGTAGTTGTAGCTAGCATAGGCAAGTACGGGTCGATCCTACGAAGACTGTAAATATTAGTAATTACCTTTTTCCTATTATCTAGCCTATGAAATAGATGACTGTCTTTTTTTTTTCTTGACGCTCCGTACGTGAAAAAGGCTTTTTTCGTTTCGGTCTTGATGCCTTGAGCTGGAGTTCATCCAATGCAGCCTTATTTAGATTATATCTTTCTTTTCTAAAGGACCTTAGATTTTTAGAATTTTAATTAAAAGTAAAGATAAACAAATAAACTAAATTAAGATTAAATAACTGTGAACTCAGAACAAGTAAAATACGAAGAAAATTAATATCAAATAGTAGTGTCTAGGTGATGAATCCCCCAAAGAATCTTTAGATATTATTAACGTTTTATCATGTAATCATTTTATCGAATATTGGATTGTGGAAATTCCTATCTTATGCTAATAACTTTCTTAAGAATATTAACAACTAGTCCATCAATTGATTAACAAAAATCTTTCTAGTTAAAGATTGCTTTCTCAATTTATGAATTCCACTATCAGGTTTAACCCTAATCCAGAGAATTTATGTTGGCATATCTCCAGGTTTTCGTACAACTCCTTTCAATTATGGAAGATTTATTCATACAAGAGGATTTCTAAATCTCAATCATATGAAATCAAACCGTGCACTGATATTTCAGATATATTAGAACAAGAGTAAAACACTTAATTGAATTATAATGATCAATAAATATAATTGCTTTAAATAAATGATTAAAACATATCATTATCCTATACTAGGGTTCATCATACCTAGACATTAAGAACATTTAGCCACTAATCATAAAAAATGAAATCAAAGACAAACATGAAGAAAAACTAATAGAAAACAAAGGAATCATAATTCTAAATCTCCTTTTCTTTTCTATTGAATCTTCTTATAAGTTTGATGTATGATGTTGTAATCTAATGGACCTCTTGATGTCACCTCTCTAGGTATCTTACATCTCAAATCTACTGCAAAAGTTGGCTCTCTCCAAATTGCCTCCACTCATAGTTTCTATAGTAAAATTTAGGGTTTCTAAGACATACACGGCCACATACACAGGTGTGTGAGAGACTATGTATATTTAAAAAACCTAAATCCGCGATTTTACATGGTCACAAAGACTTACACGGATAATATACATGACTATGTATCTCAATATACACGAGTGTGTAACTCCACACGACCAGAACTTAAAATCTTCGATCTTCACATGTTTACAAAGGCTTACATCGCCTCTATACAAGGGTGTGTAGGTCCTTGGTTGCTTTAATTCTTTGTCTTATGCCACGGTTTCATCCAAATTCTTCTCCTTTTGTTCCATGAAGCAAATTATAAACTATAAATGCACTTAGAGTATGTCAAGTACAAAATATGTAACAAAACTATAAAATATCAAGCAAAATATATCAAATATGGGCGTATAATCATAGTCAAGTATGCATCTATTAATAACTAATTCTTATATTAAGCAAGTAGATTACAACTCATCTTTGGTATGCTTAATAGCCACTATATATACTTGCATTATCACCTAGTCATGCCCTAGAAGTTAACCAAGGATGCAAAGAGGTAGAAGAAGAATTTCTTATTGGATGGAACCTTTTATAATCATTTGGGGGCGGTTTAAATTAAATGGTTAGAGATATATGCTCCTTAGGAAGAGGGTGGCTTAGATATAAACTCTAGAAGGAATATAAATAAGTTGTTGTTAGAAAATTTAAATCTTTTGAAGATTTTTTTAGACCTAAATTTTTAAGGTTTACGTGGATGTGCACCTACATCATCAAAGATCAAAGTTTCTATAGTATAAAGATAAAATAGACCAATTTTTGGACAACCCTTAACAAGATATTAAAGTTTAGGAATATCATGTCTCAGGAAATAGAGATAATGAATGATTATAGTTTGATAATTGGAAAGATTTGGGTCCTTTACATATTTCAAGGCTAGAAAAACTTGAAGCTTTTAATTCCTTTGAAGGTTAAGGCTAGTATGATTATTGCACATAGGGAATGGCATTACAAATTTAGGGTTTTTACACGATCATGAATCATATCCCTAGCCACATACCTAATATGGAATTACATGATTAGCCAACCTAGAGGGATTAGTGTTCTAAAAGCTTCACTAATAGAATATACTTAAACCTATTCAAGGCTATATCTCAAATAGCTACCTAGTAGAAGTTAGTCTAGTTCACTAACAGTTCTTCTAGGACTTCACTTATTCTTAAGTTAGCAATCAAATAAAATTTGATGACAATGGACAAAATAAAGGATATCCCTTTATCTAATATCCTTTGCATGTTTTGCAGTCAAGACTCTGGAAACTTGAACCATTTATTCTCTACATGCTGCCTCTTTACTACCTTCTCAAGTCAAGTTTTGCAACTTTGCAGGCTACCTTTCTATGGAAGTAGCTGGCCTCAATTTATTTCCTGGACTAGAAAAGTGAGGCTTACTTATCAAGGTGACTAGTATTCAAACTTGTGATAGCCTATGACATTTATGCCTTATAGAAGAAGAGGAATATGAGAGTTTTTCAATATGTTTCTGAAACAATCCGAATTTTCACACACACCAGGTTGTCATGGATTAGACAAGTGATCTTAGGTCATGACATAAAACTAAAGTTAAATCCTGACCTATCTTCTAATTCACGAGTCAATTTGGTTCTAATCTTTGCACCAGCAGCTTGCCATCTTGTCATCTTAGAGTCAGGCTAAGCGGCTTTAGGACCTAGGTAGCTCTTGTTGTATTGAGTAACGTAGTTGCCTTGTAACTGGTTGTAAGAAACTTTTAATTGATGGGGGTTTTATTCATTGGTGACTAATACAAGAAAACGCAATAATACCGGTCAATCGTCATTGCAATTTATTCCAATTTGATTTGATTAAGAAAAGCACATCTTCCAATTTGTACTTGGGTACAAAAGAACTAGGGTCGCTATGTCTTGTGTGGGTCAGTAGCACTTCAATTGCAACTTTTTCTTGTTTCTCTCTCTTAAAAGTAAAACGTAGAACCCGCTATCTATCGCCGGCTTCACACCTTAAACATTGTCAGGATCTCAGTCGCGTTTCATTAAACCATTTGTCTTCCCTTTCACATGCTACTTTTAAGGAAAGCTCGTTGTTCATATTCTCTCGAGTGGAAGACGAACTATACATTATTTATTGTCCAAGATATTTTCGTTGATTAGGTCTTCTGGAAGAGATCTTTAAGTCTTTCAAATCAGAAGAGCGGAACCTACCAATGCGTATATTTGCCCGAGAATCGCCTTTGGATACTGTTGAAGTGTTGATTGATTCACGCATGAATACTATTAAATTTGAGTAGTTGAGCTCATTAACGGACGATGACTATCGTAAAGCATTGGGAAAAAGCAAAGACGTCTTTTCGTTCGTCGGAGAGAGTAAATCTAACTGAAATTGCTCGGAAAAAGTGGAAAAGACAAGAGCATTCATTATCGAATATGATAAAGACCATAACAAACAAACCAATCAAATTCAATTGAGTCATCATGCTTAATAATGTCTTCACATAATTGAAAAATAATGAACAATAATATCTTATAGTTTTCACGCGTGTATATGTGAGAAAGTGACAAATACCATAATGCTGTATAGAGGAAATTAAATACTTGAGAAATTTCATTTAAGTGAACAATTATTCTATAAAAATTAAAATTGAAGGCTTAACTCTATATAAATTTTGTAGAGTAATTACACAATTTAAATGTAGAGTTTGAAGGTAACTAAAAAAAAAGGACCTACATAGTGTGAGACTGTAACAAAGAATTACAATCTAGATTTTTTAATTATTTTTCTAAAATAACTTAATGTTCAAGTATTAAGAGAACTGAATGCCTTAAACAAAACATCCTTAGGGAGCCTATCTCCGTTAAGTCTTAGGAAAACCTTACATTTGTGCTCTTAAAGAATAAAATGTTTGAGAGAGCTAACTATCCTCAAATTTGAGTTTAGCACCTTTGGTCTCGAAGATAAATCATATCTAATCAAGCATAATAATGTACATATATTTTATTATATTTTTCCTTCTAAAGACCTTGATTTAATTTGTCTCATGTTAGAATTTAGGTAATTAAATGTTCCTTAAAAATAATTTTGGTTAAAGATTGTATTAATAGTCTAAGAAGAATTCAAGCTAGTTGGCCTATCAGTGAAAAGGGCCCAAAGGTAGAATGTCTTAGAAGATATTTAGCTAGAGAATTTGTGGGCATATGAGATGATAAAAGTCCAGAACATGGGGAATACGCAGTGAACATGCAAAAGGAAAGTAACAAATATGATAAAGAGACATGGAAGCTAGGAAGTTACAGGATAAAAGCTTGAGGTTGAAGTTGAGAGAGCAACACATGAAAGGTAGTTAGTTGGAACATAGGAAGCGGAGAAGTTGTATGGGGAAGTTGGACTGGAGAGGATTATATAAATTTACCAATATCACAACACAGGGACACATAAATAGATGTAAAAGCACACAAAGACAATCAAACTCCAAAAAAAAAAAGCATCTTGTTATCATTCTCGATTTTCTTTCTTTTATGTACTAGTTTTATTATCTCTTATTTCCTTTATAGATTGTACTTTCTTTTGCCAAGATTAATTATTCTCTTTAGATTAAACCTTGTTTCAACAATTTTAGCTTTTTGGTAGCTTAGAATTTTATTTTCTAAGTTTTCTAAAGCTCACCTATATTGTTAATAAGACTGAAGGTACAACTTATGGGATAATTCCTCATTGGTATGCTCAAATTTTAGGTTGATCATATAGACAATCAACAATTTGGCACTCCCAGTGGGATACGATGCCATGTACGAGGAATGGAAAAGAAATCACTGAGCCTCTAATCCTAGATGAAGAAGTCCCAACTATAGCAAGGAATGAAGGTTTTGTTTCCTAAATGATTGAGAATCTTGAGAAGGCATCATCACTTTTAGCAAACACTCCAGTTGGCAAGAATCCAAAATCATTGTAACCATCAACACAAAATGATGTTATTCGTACAAACTAAAATTCAAAATTGAAGTCTAACTCAGTCTCCACAAGATACTAACAGAGAATGTGGAAAAAAATTTCTACCACTCTGGTAAAAATAACTTTTAATTCTTTTATAGATGCTTATTCGACTATATTTATATGTCATATTTGATGCATTTTTCTTGATATTTTATATTTTATCGTATAATTGATACTTAATTTGCTCCAAGTATATTTATAGGTTATAATTGCCTTTACAAACTAAAAGGAGAAGATTTCGGATAAAAACGCAATAAACAAAGAAGATTTGAAGCAATTAAGGGATACATGGCTATTTTTATAGGTGTGTAAGTCTCTTAGCTTGTGCAGAATCACAAATTTTGGAGATTTTAGGTTATACACTGTCTAATACATGCCTATGTATCAAACTGTGTATCTTCTAGAACTAAAAATTATTATAAAAAGACGTGAGTGGAGGCAAATTAGAGGAGGAGACATTCAGAGACAATTCCAAATGTAGAGATCATTCAAAATAGGTGATATTGATTGTCAAAGTGGAAAATGCGAAGAAATCATTGACAGATCCAATATAGTACATCATCAAACCTCTACCTTGTAAGAACATTCAATAGAAAAGAAAGGAGATTTAGAATTATGAACTCATCGTTTTCTATTCATTTTTCTTTCTATTTATGTTTGATTTTGTGTTCTATCATATTTAACTAATTTCCTAGTTAGTGAGTAGGAACGATGAATCCGATTTGAGATAACAATATGTTTGAACTCTTTTATTGAATGCAATTGTTTTGATTGAACCATTGCGATTCATTATGTGTTTAATATATAATTTAATAGATCTAGAATATTAATGCATAATCTTATTTCATAACATAAAGACTAAGCCTATGTATGTATAGATCTATCGTAATTAAATGGAGTTGATTGCAAACCTAGAGATAGGCCGACACAAATCCTCTGGATTGGGGCCGAACCCAATAGTGGAATTAACAAATTGGTAAAATAATCTTAAAAAATTTAACTTGAGTAATTCGGTTGATAAACCTAAGATAAGTTATTAGTAGTCTCAAGTGAATTATTAGTATACGATAGGAATTTCCTTGGTCTAATAACCAATAAAACAATAGTAACATCCCTAAACATACCCTAATCGGAATTTGCATGATTTTAATATGGAATTAAATGATTAAAATTGAGTAAATTCAAAATTGGGCATAATTGAGATCAAAATGAGTTATTATGATAGAAAAATCATAACTCTTTTATATAGACCTCCGATGGAGATGATCTTTATATTGAATCGAAGCTAAAGGAGTTATCTACACTTTTCTGTGACTTAGGTAAAATGCAATTCGGACCTGAAGGATCCCGGAAAATTACTACAAGCTAAGATGATCAATGAGATGAGGTTAGTAAAGCTTAATCAGTAACTTTGCTAATTAATCCCTAATTAGTAGGACATTAAAGAAGAACTTTAGGGCACTAATTGAACATGTCCAAGACAAGCCCTAACAAGTATTTGGATGGTAATTG
>JAOQMM010000173.1:14527913-14546874 GCA_027563515.1 Erythroxylum platyclados | reverse complement strand
TTTGTATTCTTCGAACAGCGCGTTGGCCTCGTCGATCGTCTGCCGGGTAACGGGGTTTTCTTCGGCAGTCTTCACCATCGCTTCCACCTTCTCGATGACTTCGGTTTTCAGCCCTACGTTCCGCTTCCGGTCGAGGTCTTTTAGTTCGAAGTAGATATTGCGATTGCTGTAATACCGGTCGACGAGGGCGTGGTAGGTCGCCCACAGGGTGGCGTTGTGCGGGGAGTTCATGTTCCCGGCCGCTTTCCACTCGTCCTGAATTTTCTTGAACTCGTTCCAGCTCGTCTTGGGATCACCCGCGTTCGACTCGTCGGTTTCCACCAGTTCACGCAGTCGTGTCAGCAGGTCGGTTTTGGCCGCGAAGTTTCCGTCTTTGGCTTTGTCAAGATTCTGGAAGTACGTGTTCTTCAGGCTCTTGATCTGCTTGTAGAGATCTTCGTACTGCTGAACGGCGTCATCCTGCTTGAACGAGAAACCATCTTCCGAACCGGTCTCAGCGACGTAGGCCTGCATCGCAGCTTCGCGCTCGGCCCGCTTCATCTGATCGAACAGGGGTTTGCTTTCTTTCAGCACCTGATCGGCCTTTTTGAAGTCGCCGGGTGTGACCTCCGGCTTGCTGACAAGGGCCAGTTGTGTTTCGAGCAGCTGGACAAAATCCTGCCGCGAGAACTGACTGTAATCAGCGGCTGGTTCGGCATGCGCGTCATCGGCCTCATCGGTTTCTGCCACGTTTGCATATTCCGCGCTGATTTCGTCCGCTGGTACAGCGTCGGCCACAGGTGCAGGCTCCGCATCAGATACCTCCGCACTGGGCGAATCCACGCCGGTCGAGTCCACGCCGGGCAACTCAGCGGGCGGGGCTACTGCCACTGCTTCCGCCGGGCTTGCTTCAGCTGACACCGGTGCTTCTTCGGCCACGGCGGTATCAGCCGTCGCTTCTGGTGTAGAGACCGGCTCGTCGGCGGGTGCTTCCGCAACAGCCTCATCGGCTACGGGTTGAGCGACCGGGTCGGCCGGGGCTTCGACGGGTGAAGTTGCTGTCGAGGGCGTTTCGGCCATATCACTGCTTTCTGCGGGCAGCGACGTGGCGTTCGTCTCGTCGGAGGTATGTACGGCCAGCGTATCGGGTGCGGGCGTTGCGTTCTCCGACGGCTGGTTGATTTCCTGTTCCTGGTTTGCCATGTTAAAAAACGTACCGATTACTTTTGCAAAAGTACATATTTATGCGAATTTTCCCCGTTTTGCCCAATTGGAAAAGCCGCCCTATCTTCTTTATCTATGACTCCGTCTATTAGCGACTTACGAAAAGAATATACCCGTCAGGGCCTTGACCTGACCGACGTCCTTCCTGATCCGATTGCGCAGTTCCGGCACTGGTTCGATGCGGCCCTGCAGGCAGGTGTTGCCGAACCCAATGCCATGCACCTTTGCACAGTCGGCGCCAACGGACGACCTGACGGACGAATTGTGTTGCTCAAAGACGTTTCAAGCGCCGGTTTTGTTTTCTACACCAACTACGAGAGTCGCAAAAGCCGCGACCTGCTGGCGAACCCGTTTGCGTGCCTGACGTTTTTTTACCCTGATCTGGAACAGCAGATTCGCGTGGAAGGCCGTGTGGAAAAGGTTAGCAATGACGAGTCGGACGCGTATTTCGCCAGCCGGCCACGGGGTAGGTGTATATCTCTTTTCTTAGGTAAAATTGCAAATTTAGGTTTTTCTAATTATACACAGTCCCTCACACTCTGTGTAAGTGATTGTGTATATCCCAGAAATCCTAAATTTTACCTTAAAAGGACATAAGTGTAGGCAATTTAAGGAGGTTCGAGTTTTGCAACAGATTTGAGATGTAAGACACCTAGAAAGGCGACGATTTTGATCAAGGAAAGAGGAAAATATAAAGAATAGATCAAGAGATCTACTAGATTACAACATCAAATCTCAAAGTTGTAAGAAGATTCAATAAGAGAAAGAGGAATATTTAGAATTATGATTCCTTTGTTTTCTATTAGTTCTTCTTCCTATTTATTTTTATTTGTTGCATATGATTAGTAACTAAACTTGATTAGTGTCTAGGTATGATGAACTATAGTTTGGGATAACAATATGTTTTAATCTTTTAGATTGGTTATTGTGATTCAATTATGGGTTTTATTCTTGTCTAATACATCCAAACTATTAGTGCATGATTTGATTTCATATGATTGAGATTGAGTATGATTGAGATTGAGATATTCTCTTGTATAAATAAATCTACCATAATTAAAAGGAGTTGCATGCAAACCTAGAGATAGGTTAACATAAATCCTCTAGAATAGGGTCAAACCTAATAACGAAATTCATAAATCGATAAAGCAATCCTAGGGCTTTTAACTAGAAAGATTTCTATTAATCAACTGATGGATTAGTTATTAATAGTCTCAAGAGAGTTATTAACATAAGATAGAAATTTTTATGGTCCAATATTCAATAATATAATCGCATGATAAAATGGTTAACAATATTTGAAGATTCTTGGGTGGATTTATCACCTAGACACTAATAATGTTGAGTTTTCTTTGCATTTTACTTGTCCTAAGTTCAAGATTGTTTAATCTTAATTTACTTAATTTTTTATCTTTATTTTTAATGAAAACCAAGAGTCTTATTCTTAGGCTAGACAATTAGAAAAAGCTAACTATTAATATTTGCAGCCTTTATGGGATCAACCCTACAAGCTACAACTATGCCACACACTTGTAGATAAATTAATATTGACCTTAACCCCATTAAGAGTCAATCAGTGTTTTGTAAGGAGAAAAATACAATATAAAATATTGTATAATGCAATAATATTTCTTTTGTAGCGATACTTAGTATAATGACTTATTGACTAATGACTTATCTCAATAGTTCCAATTAAATCAATTATTAAGATTTCATATTAGATATGAAACACTAAGTCTTTGAAAGAGTCAAAGTTAATGATTCAAGGATGTGATGATTGGTTAAAGCATACATTATCAATTAAGTTTAGAGCTAAAGTGGATAATAAAAGGTTATGAAATATCCAAAAAGTTCCATATAGGAGAATGGTTCTCAAGATAAGTAATGGCAGTAACATGAAATTTGAAAAGTTCAAATCTCATGACAATATATCCAAATGGAACTTGTGCCTTTATTGATAAATTTGATAAATAGTGGAAAGGCTATGCGACATTCAAAGATTCACTTTCATGATGAATTTAAAGAGTTTTTTTTTGGAGATGATTGCGAATTTATCATGTCTACAAGAAGGTTAGTGGGAGTACAATTGTCCTCTTCAGTGGGAGTATGTAAAGGAATATTGCTCATAGAGAACTATAATTATAATTTTTAATTGTTGAAAATATAATATTCAAAGATCAACTCTTGTTGGATATGAGAAGTAACAAATTAATTCTAGGAATTAGATCTATAGAGATAGATTAGAAGTTGTTTACCTATCCTAAGTCCAGGTACATAGATAATGTACTAAAGATGTTTAATATTTGAGATATTTGATAATTGTAAAATATTAAAGATATTTATTATTCTATGTGTGAGTTGATATTTGAGTTCAAGGTTATGTAGCAGTGATTACTAATTAATCCATAATACATTTTTCATTTAGTGGAAATGATTAATTGGATCAATATGTTCCTTAATGAACTTGATATAGTTCTTTGCATTTCTGAAGATAGTAATATACTATAGAACATTAGAGTCATTGGATATGTAAAAAGAACTAAGGTCTCATATCCAATGATGTATTTAGGATAATTTTCTTAATTATAATAGTAACTAAAATGAAATTTGTAAGATTTGAGCAACTGTTCAATATAGAGATATTTATACAATTCTCCAACTAAAACACCATCCTAGCAATAGCATGATCATCATATAGTGATATCGTATAAGATACTTAAACAATTGGCTTAGTGCAAGTGAGAGATTGTTGGTTTATGCCCTACAGCCAATCAATTGGTTGTAGTTTAGTGATAAAATAATTTAAAGGCATTATTTCTCTTTTACATATTTAGATATATATGATAAATTCCATGGGATAATTATACATTACAAATGAAATTATATTGAGATTATAATCATGAGATTCATATTGCATGTATTATTCTTAAATTGTTCATAGTCGTTGTTCTATTAAGACTAGACATTAATAGAACTTAAAAAGATTAGCACAGTACACATCATGTATTTTCTTATGAAGGAAATAGTCGATCTTATAGACTATGGAGATACTTAAACAAAGGTATGGGTGCTTGTTAGATAACAAGCTCACTGAACTGACCCTATATAAGAAATCCATTTAGATCATTACTTGTTTTTCCATAGAAATTCTTATTGTGATGATTATATAAGTGACATTTTGACTTGAGGTCTCCAAAGTTATCTTGTATAGTGATTGCTATATTTTGATATTACTTATTACCTATTCTAATCAGAGGTATTTCAGTTGGTAGTCATTAGATGTCGCATAAACTATATAGAGGAATTTGAGTGATCAAGGTAGGATTCATCACCCCTAAAGTAATTAGGGAGAATGTTTCTTTATTCTCAATTAGTATTGATTCGAAAATCCTTGACCAAGTTGGAATGACGTTTTGTAAATAGTTTACAAATGTCAGTAATTGAATCAATAACTAATGGTGGAGAAATAGTGTGATTGGATTCAAAATAGAGTAGAAATTAATTTTATGCTCTATGTCTAATTGGAACGTTGAATGATGAAAGGTTTGAATTATATCAAAAAATCATGCATAGAAAGATTAGACAAAGCCATTTTGACATTTCTAAATATTTGGGTGGTCATGATATATTGTTAAACATTAATCTTGATCTATGAATATAAAGTATTTAATTAGAGAATTAAAGATAAATTAAAGGATTTTAATTTATCTAATCCTAAATATGATTTAGGGTTATAATTTGTATTCATTGCCAACATATTTGCAAACCTAATGGGTCTCATATAAAGAATGGATTAAAGAGAGCAAAGATATTTTAATAAAGTTAAATTTGATTGTAAAATTTGAGAAACTTTATGATTAAATATGAGACATGTAATAAATAAGGATCAATATGAGATATTGGATCTTATTTGGGCATAATTGGTATTTAATTATAATTATTTGTAATTCTAATTAAATTTTAATTGAAATTAGAATTTAATTTCAATTAAATTACTAAAATGTTCAAAACTTATTATAAACAGGCTTAAGCTCTAATGAAGCTAGCATTTCTTGCTTAACTCTTGGTGTAAGAGTTACAGAGTTTTCTCAACCTATTCTGTAAATTCGTTAAACGTCAGATACTTATGCAACTATGGTGGTTGAGATGAACTCATTTCATAAACAATTTAAGGGAGACGACAAGAAAATGATCAAGCTTCAGAATGAGATATAAATTAAGGTTTACGTTTTATTATAATTTATGTATTAATCATTTTATAGAATTAAACTAATCTTGGTTTTCGGGAAGTTGAAATACAAATAAATTTTGTAATTGTTTCACTACAGTCAGGATCGAATCCCGTCCTGATTTCCCAATAACTACTTCTTTGATATTGTTTAATCATAATGCTTTCTTTGTCCTAGTTCACTCTTGTATTAAACCTTTGTTTAGTTATTTTGTTTTGTTTTGAATTAAATCTACAACTTAATTTGGTGGTAAAATATAGTTGATATGTTTAAAGAATAGCTGATGAAGTGACTTTTTGTTGCTGTTATACTTGTTTGGTTTTTATAATGCAATATTAGATACCATTACTTGGGATTTGAGTTTATTTTGTTGAGTAGATAATTATATTTTGGCAAAAATACATTTAACACCCCTGTGTTTTATCTTTTGGTATGTTATACCTTCCTCTATTTTAAAAATGGACTTATTATCCCCTTTGACCACCAGTCAAAGGAGTTTAAAGTTCAAAAAGACTTTTTTTTCCATTACTTTTTATTATTATCTCTAGTCTACCCTCATAGCCCAAAAAATAATTGTGAGTTGCCCAAACTATCCCGGGTTATTTTGGAGGGAATGACTACGGAGGAAATCAACTATATTGAGAAGAAAATTGGAATAGAAGAGAATTATCTCCACTCTCTTTTTTTTTAATCTCAAAATGAACAAATTCAAAAAGATTTTGAGGAAAAGAAACCTTTTTTAAAAAATAAAATGACATTTTCGATTATTTTTTATTTTTATTTTTTTGTGAAGTAATCGTGAGAAAGTAACCCACAAATAAAATTTTGTAATTTTTTTATTAATTAACAAATAGAATGTACAATTATAAAAAATGGCAACTTCAATAAATTTTCTTTTTTTTAATTTTTTTCACAAATAAATTTTCTATTTTTAATTTTTTTTC
Source organism: Erythroxylum platyclados (assembly GCA_027563515.1). Lineage (NCBI taxonomy): Eukaryota > Viridiplantae > Streptophyta > Magnoliopsida > Malpighiales > Erythroxylaceae > Erythroxylum > Erythroxylum platyclados. Next base: position 14,540,498 of record JAOQMM010000173.1, on the reverse strand, counting down.
CATAAATTAACAATGATAAAGTACAATTGTGAAGACAATAGTATTTTTATTTTTTCCTTTTTGTATTTATTAACGGTCAAAACTCAAAATATAATCCATGCTTAATATAATTTAAATTTTGAAATAGAGGGCATAATGAAATAAAACTAAAGTTATAAGAGTTTAATGTATTTTAGTCCATAAAAGATTAAAAGAGTATTTTTGTCCAAAAATATAACATGTACAGTTACTGTGATGTCATTATAATATAAGGATAAAAAAGTAGCATAACACAAAGGATAAAACACAGATATTTAAATGTATTTTTGCCTTATATTTTTTACGAGGTTAGATGCCTCCTAAACTTTGTACTGTATTAATTGCTCGTCAGGGTGGGTCAGATCATTCCAATAAAATGCAGAAATGTCCTAGAAGTCGACAATAACCGTGATCGTGGTTCTTCAAGCCGTAACAGCCACAACAACCAAAAACAAAACAAAAAATGACAAGACATTTCCGCCAAGTTGGTGAAAGAAATATACCGTAAAGAACTTTTCTCCGTCAAAATTTGACGTCGTGAATATGTCAAGTTTCACTTGTAAGAAGGACCAATGCGTAGGATTGTTTGTTATCATGAAACGAGCGGATATTTTCGTTTTGTAAAAATGGAAAGCAGAAATGACGTAATATTGTTTAATAAGAGGAAACTCTCAAGTTCCTCGCCAATTGAGCCACAAGTATCCAAAGCCTGAGACTTTGAACACTAAATAGAACGTTTAAGAGCAGTATGTACTCTAAAAGAATAAGGTTGTCAATTTCCAAGATATCCTGAAACTATAGCTACATAAGTACAATTCACTTCAGCTTACTGCTGCATTGACCTGCTCCTCACAATTTTTTTTCCCCAAACCTAAGGCATGAATAGATGGAAGGGATTAGTAATTCTGGACCTGATAAAGCATTAATATGCAGGGTCTTAATTCTTGCTAAAGTTATTGGAGCCAGTTCTGGTGGGAATATGTACTCAACAAAGTTATCATATAATCCAATGATTAAACTTTCATTCCACCAGGTACATAGTTACAATCTCATTATCTTCACAACAACACAAGCTGAAATCCCAAATACTAATCACCATCATCAAATGAAGAACCATTGCACCACAACACGAGCATGTTCATCACCAACTAAACTCGATACAACATTTCCTTTTTCCTTGTAAGAGGCGCTCCAAAATTTTGCTTCTCAAGTAGAGATAGCATCATTAAAACATTTGCTAATTAACTTTTGAGCTCTTCATTGGCTAGTAGAGTATCTGGAAGTCCAATACTTTTCAATCTCCTCTGCCGTTCTTCCTGGAATTCTCCCAGCAATTAAAGGCCACCTGGAAAGAATTTCGTCCATCTAAAACATTTCACTTTCAGGAAAGAGAAAGAGAGGTGAATATGAACTAAAGGAAAATTAAAAGGGGAAAAAGATATTGAGCTCACCTCTCACCAACAAGATTATACATCCTAGTAATAAGGATTTCCTCGTCCTCTGAGAATTCAGGCTTAGATGTGTCTTGACTGCTTGATTCCTCTGTGTTTGTACAACCCAAGAAAAAAAGTATATGATGATGTACTTTCACATGGCCTACCTTTAATTCAACTATCTAGCTCGTAATCATGGAACAAAATGATGTCTTGTTTTTAGCATACATAATTGTCCTACATAAACCAGAAAAATCCAGAAGCAAACTACAGTTGAAACGGAAAAGAGCATGTAATATTAGACTGTAGAGAAAATTAAGTGGAAACAAGCTACTTGAGAAAGGAATCATATACTTGGAATGAAGATAAGCGTAAGAAAGGGATAGATAAAAGAACCCAAGTTTAAAATTCAATCCGAGAAGGAAAGGGAGCTCAGGAACCAAATGAAATACCTCTAGAATCAACGGAAACATTATCAATAGAGGAATTATCCAAGTTAGCCATCAGAGGTTGAAATAAATATACGCTTTGTTGTATTGGTTTCTTTTGTGTGTGGCGAAGGAAAAGGCAACTCTGTGTGTGTGTGTGAATGTGTGAAACTAAACAATAAGAGAGGTATTAATAGTCGTAGGAAAGATTCCCGAGAAAAAGAAAGTGGTCTTCGTGGAGATGACAGAGGAGAAGAATGGGCGGTGTGAAGAATGGTAGTTGAAAATAGGATGGTAATGGTCCAACTTTGATGGGTAGTTGAACTGTTGTTGGTTGGTAACTAAAATTTTTTATTTTACACAAGCCCAGCTCTTCTTTTAATTATTTTTCCTTTTAATTTCCTGAGATTGTAAAATAAATCTAGTAATGTGATTGTGACGTGGAACAGATTTATTGGAAGCATCTATACGTTACCGGCTGAGAAAAGTTTGGTGGGCGCGTTAATGAGAAACAGCCTTTTACATTAAGAAATAATTAACAAATTGACAAGCACAGTAGCCGACAATCGTTTGGGCTTGTGCGACAAATAGAAAAGTTAGTTGACAAATGATTAACTAACACTAAACTCGCCCGTTACTATTACTTAATTATTTTTTGAAGAATTATTACTTAAATTCTTCTTACTAGTGCGATCAATAGAAAATTTAGTTGACAAATACTGGAACAAACACTAAACCAGTAAACCCGTCCATAAATATTACTTAATTCCATTACTATTACATTTATCTTTTTTATATGAATTAAATTATCTTTTAAATGAATACAAAATAATTAATTCTTTTAAAGTTGAAATGAGTTACACTCTCTCACTCAAACCTTTTTTTTTTTTTTGGCTAAAAAATGAATGAAATTGTATTAACTCTAACAAAAGCTAGCTCAACTTTAGAATGAGAATCCTTTTACCACTTAGCTATCAGCTTATAACAAGATTAGAATTACAAGATTGATCATAGCAGTTGTATATCAAAACAAAACAGTTGATAAACATGAGTTACTGGATCCATGTATTCTTCATTTCAAGGGAGAGTGAGTTTTGCACATTCTTTGCAATCAAGATGGCTCTAACCCAATTCAAAATTTGTTTTGTCAATTGGTACTTGTCTTTTTCATCTCCTTTGTATAGACTATTGTTCCTCTCTTTCCAAAGAGTAGATTGAAGTGGTGAGTGTTGTTTTAAGCAACTTCCCATTCTGCTTTCTATGTTTGGTGAGATTAATGAACCAATTCAGAGTATCATCTCATTCATATGTATGATTACATAATGCTAGCATTTGTAATATTCTGCTCCATACTGCTTTAGAGTATCTACAAAGAAAGTATAGGTGATTTTTGCCTTTTTCAAATTCCTTACATAAGACACATATTAAGTCATATGTGCCAAACCACCTAAATTTGGTTTTTATTTTGTTTTTAATCACTAGCCAAGTAAGTGCATTTGAGGTAAATGGACTAGTATAGAGAAACCTCTAGTGTTCTCATACTAGTCACAATTTTGGATGAGTGAAGATACTTTAGAGTATAAAGGGATTATGTTCCTTAGTTGGATGATCTCACTTCTTTGTATAAGGGGACTAGAATCTGACCAATTATCGAACCGAAATCATGCTTTTGCTCCATTTCCTAACTTATTCTTGATCCAATGATATATCATGCTTCTTATATTCAGCAATTGGTTGATAGTCCAGGAAAAATCTCTTGTGTTTATACTTTGCCAGAAATTCAAATTTTTTAGATGATATTCATACATCCATTTGATCCAAAGAGCCTTCTTATCTGTATATAATCTCTAAATTCTTTTGCTTAAAAGCACCTTCTACGTTAATGAGATGGGAATGATTCCTAGTCCACCTTGCTTCTTTGGAATGATGAGTTCACTCCATTTTACTTTTGCACTTTTGGCATTTTCTCTTTTCCCAATACAAAGAAATGCTTTCACAATTCTATCAATTTCTTTGATGATTTTATTTGATAATTCCATATGAGCTGACCAATGACTGTGTAGACTATTAAGAAATCAATTGATAAGTGTGAGTCTAGCTGCATAGGAAAGAAACCTGTGTTGCCAAGCATTTATCATGGTTTTTATCTTCTCAATAAGTGGAATGCAATCTGAGAATTTGGGCTTAGCTGTGGTAATAGCATTCCAAGGTATCTAAATGGTGGGGAGTGCAAGTGTCTAATCTCAACCTGATTCCTTACATCTAATGAGATATATATATGGCTCTTATTAGCATTGATCTTTAATCCATACCATTCTAAGAACATTTTCAGAATATGTAGCAGAATTTTAATGGAATGAGAATATGTACCAATGACAAGCACTAAATCATCTGCATAAATCAAATGTGTAAAACTGATTTCTCTACATTTGTAGTGAAATTGAAATCTTTCATTACAAGAAATAAATTTAACAAGCAGTCTAGACAATCCTTCCATTATTAGGGTGAAAATATAAAAGGATAGAGGGTCCCCTTATCTAATCCCTCTATTATTGTTGAAAGGTTTAATGGGGATTCCATTGATCATCCCACTGAGAAAGGAGGTTTGAATGCAAATCATGATCCAATTCACAAAAGATTCAAGTAGATCCATAGCTTTAAGACAAAGCTTAATAAAACTCCAACTAACTGTATTTAAATGCTTTGAAGAAATCAATTTTCAACAAACAACTTTGGATTCTTTTGCCTAAACTATAGTCCTTTAGCGACTCTTGTATGAGTAGGATATTGTCACCTATATTTCTGTTAGGAATAAAGGCCCCTTATGTAGGATTTATGATTTCAATTAGAGTTGTTTTCAACCTTTCAAGTAGGAGTTTTACAATCACTGTGTAGATTGTATTACAGCAGGAGATAGGTCTAAGATTTGTTAAAAATTTAGAATTGGAGTCCCCTTTTTTTATCCAATTAGTTATGGCTTTCTGTCTAAGGAATGGATTGTGAAGTGTTAGGGCCTCCCGATACTCCTTCAATCTTTGAATTTCAAGAAACCTCAAATTTGTGTTATGAGGAGATGTGTAACAAGCCTCCCATGCTTCTTTCATTTTTAATTTAGTAATTATGAGGCTCATTGTATTGTCTTTGAAAAAAACCTTGAGTGCTACCTTTGTAATCTTTAGCTTCTACATTAACTCATAAGATATATGACCTTGCACTTCCTAATTTTAGCACCTACAGGTTAGGTCGAAAAATCCCCCCATTTGTATGATTCCAATAAAAAATCTTAATGGAGCCCCACCTTTTCTTGAATCTTCTAGGTTTTGTATAAGCATGTATGACCGATTAGAGAACATATTCTCACCAAATTACTTAACAAACTAATTAGTTTCTAACAACAAAGATTATTGAAGTAGATTGAATCAAAAAATTAAAATTAAACTGAAAATTGGTCAGTTTAAAGTTTTTACGTTTAAATTAATCGAGTAAATCATTAGTTTTACCACTTAAATTAATTACCCTGGAATATAATTTAGTAAATATCCTCAAAAAGTCATTAGATCTTATTTGATTACACAGACTTAGAAAAAATCATTTTTAGGCATATACCCTCCAGTACAATTTAGTTGACGAATTAGTTAGACATGGATCCACTTATTTATGACAGGAGGCACACAATAGTTGCAATAAAACCAAATATGCCACCATATACTCGTATCAAAATCGAAGTATCAGATTAAGGAAACTCGATTCTCGCTGTGCAAAACACCAAATATGCATTTTTCAAATTAAAAAAAAAACACCAAATATGCCACCATGCACTCTTATGAAAATCGAAGTATCAGATTAGGGATACACGATTCTCGCTATTAAGCAACTAAGATCGTAATTCTAGAAGAAGTGAAATATAATAAACAATGAATAGAAGTACAACGCTAGGAAGTTATCAATACCAGTTGAGCGCAAAAAGGTATACAGGCTAATAAGTAGATATAGTTATGGACTTTATCTATATTTAATCATTGATCTTGTTCTTGTACATTTTTCTTTTGATATTAATATACTCTCTTACTTACACCCTCCCAAAAGTTAAAAAAGAGAACGCAAAAAATGCAAACATTCGAACCTAATCAGATTTTATAGTCAAATTATTATAGCGTAGTGCAGGTTACGAGACTGTAGATCCGGATGACATAATAATTTTCTCCACTACAAAGTCCTTTATTTGTCCAATAATAAATCACATTATTAGTGATCTTATGTCATGATTAACATTTCAATTATAGCATGTATCTCACATTAAATGCAGATGATATGTTATTGTTTAATTTATTCCATCACCCAATAGTAAACTTTATAAATGTTTCCTAAGTGTACAAAAAAATTAATAGATTAAAATTTTTGTAACTCAAATGTCACATCATTTACATAATACATATTTATTTTTTTAATCACTAAATGAGCTTCACTTCCACATTTATGCCAAGTGACAGTGTTAAATTATATTAGTTTTTAATGTAATTGCTTAAGAAATTTAATGAACTTAAATAATTATAATAAAATAATATTAGAAATAACTTATTTAAATTTCTAAAATTTTGAATCTGTAATAACTTCAACCCTAATTCTCATTTTTCACCCAATTTAGATTATTTGAAACCCTATTTTCAACAAGTTCAAACAATCTAGAGAAAACTTTCTCACAATCCACAGCTTCTTCTTAGAAGCTAGTTTTTTTATTTTGCTCGATGTTGATTTCAAATATCTATTGTAGAGAAACAATAAGATTCTGACAATAACTAGAGTGATTACAACTTTCTCACAATCAACAGCCTCTTCTTAGAAGTTGGTTTTTTATTTTGCTTGTTGTTGGTTTCTAATATCTTCTGTAGAGAAAGAATAAGATTCTGACAATAACCAAAGTGATTACTGGTTCAGTTGTTCTGTTTTATTAGTTTATTTTAATTTCAGCTAATTTATTTTCATTTCAGTTAATTCAATCTTTTATTATCTTATACAAAGAACATTCAAATTGTTAGGTGACGAATTCAATCCTCGTGGCAACAATATCTTGTATACTCTCTATTGAGATCTAATCAAGTAATCTCAATTGAAATAGAAAATAATAGAATTGCAACCTCTAGATTCAAAAAGCTACTCCTAACTAGTCAATTGGATTTGACGCAATCCTAAAGATAATTAACTCACAATTAGGATCTCTCTTCAATTGTCTATTATTATGATATATGCAAGTCTATTAAGTTAAAAACTCTCATTGTGCACCTTAACAAAAATAAATTGATTCAATGTCTCGATTTCTTATCAAGTATAAGCATAACAAATATCACAAAACATTAATATATATTGAATTCAACAAGAATAAAGTTCAACAAAACAGTTAAGAATAATCCCTAATATGGATTTAAAAATCCATAATTATGTTTAGCATCCCAATAATTAAAATTCACATCTAAGAAAATGAAAAATAAGAAAGAAAACAATTTTATGTCTTGATCAGAAAATTCTAGAAATTATAGAGTTAATCTTGATATCTCCACTTTGATCTATTTGATTATGATGATTAATCTCCTTTTTGTTGTTTTTCTTTGCTTTAAATACTTCTCAAGGCTTCTAGTGTTCTTTATAGGATTTCTGCACTTAATTTGGTTCTAAAATAGCTACGAAACATCTAGAATACAAAAATTTCACATGCTACTGTGCATGATCGTGCATTCTGGCCCTGCTCCTTATCATGATCGTGCATTCCTTAAGTTTTTCTTCATCTTTTCTTCAATTTTCCTATTTCCACTCACTAATAAACACATCAAACAACCCTTGAAACATAAAATTAAGATCAAATCATTACTCTAAAACAATCAAACAATTAAAACACATACAAATAGTAACACGAACACAATTCTAAGTCCTAAACACATAATTATCATCTAAGAAAACACTTTAAAATACACTTAAACCTCTAGAAAACATACTATAATATACACCTATCTGCAAGGTCTTCCATTAAAGATTCAACTAAAGTATAATCGTTCCATGCTTTATAGTAAGAGTTGCTCTGCTCTGAATTATCAGTATGCTTATACGGTGTACTTTGAGGCCAGTTTTGCATGCAATATGCATACTCCCACATATAATTTGGTGCCCAATATTCATGATTGTAACGATTGTCTCCAAAAATGTCATAACACAACATGGATATCGATTGTGCTTCTGTATTTGGAAGACTCCCCACATTTCTTGTTAACAATGCATTGGAAAGTTGCCCAACTTAAACCTCCAAGTTATGAATAGAAGAGGAGTGGTTCTTCATTATTTGATCAAATTTGGCTTCCATCCTATTCTTATTTTCATCTTGGCTAATCAACTTAGAGCTTAGCAGATCGATCAACTTATCTAACTTGGACTCCAAGGATCCAAGCCTATCCTACTAAAAACTTGGTGGACCTCATGCTCTCATGTTATCTCCTGCATTGTTAATCCAAGAATTATTTTGATGGTTGCTCAATTACTCCTTATGATTCTTGTGTTCATGCACCTGTAATCACACAAGAAGAGCACTACAGTCCTTAAATCAAAAGAATTCAAATTGTATAAGATGCTAAACTCAATCCCTAGCAACGATGCTAAAAATTTGTTTGCTTATTTTAATGTATACAATACCGCAAGTATATGGATCATATATTGTAGTCCACAAGATATCGTTCCTATAAGGATTGGATTAGCCACCTAACAATTTGAATACACTTTATCTAAGTAATAAAAAATTAAATTATTTGAAATCAAAATAAATTAACTAAAATTAAAATAAACTAATAGAACTGAACAACTAAATCAATAAAGATAGCAATAAGAGTAAAGTTAATCGATAATGGAAACTTAGGAGTTATTCTATCCTTATTTTGGCTTCCCTTTATCTTATTAGTTCAATTATGCTTGATCTTAGATATCCTAAGGTTTTGATTACCCTCTCTCGAGATCTAACGAAGTAATCCTAATTGAAATAGATAATAGTTGATTTGCAATCTCTTGATTCACAAAACTACTGTTAACTACTCAATTGGATTTGAAGCAATCATAAGGATAATCTCACAATTAAGATCTCTCTTTAATTACTTATTAATCTGATATCTGTAAGTCTATTAAGGTATTAACTCTCGTTACGCAACTTAACACAGATAACTTTCATTCAGTCTCTCGATCTCTGATCAAGTATAAGCTCTATAAATACTACAAAACAATACTGTATTGTATTCAACAAGATAAAAGTTAAACAAAACAATTCAAGAATAAAACCTAATATAGATTTAAAATTCCATAATCATGTTCACAACACAACTAATCATAATTGACATTCAAGACAATGAAATAGAATAAGAAACTAATGAATAAACTTGAAAGCCTTGATCTGGAAATTCTAGAAAGTTAGAATTAACTTGATGTTTTCACTATTTAATCTTATTGTTTATGATGTGTAGAGTATTTTTGTATTTTTGCTCTTTCTTTTCAAGTGTCTCTGATAACTCTCGTAGCCTCTCTCTAAATTTACTCTTCTAATCTACCTCTTTAATGTAGCCTTCTTACTATCCTTATATATCAAGAAAACTAGGATTTCTAGGATATACATGGGCACTTACATGGTCATGTAGATGACTGTGTATCTCTAAAAACAACTTAATTCACTACTTTACATGATTATAGAGACTTACAAAGGTAACATACACGAGCGTGTAACTTCACACAGGCAGGAATTGTATCTTTGAAGCTCCACATGTTTACAGTAACTTACAGGATCACTATATATGACCGTATATCTCCATAGTTGCTTCAATTCTTCCATTCCATGCCATGATTTCACCCGAATACATCTCTTCTTGATCTACGAAGGCAATTATTACCTAAAAACACACTTAAATTAAATTAAATACCAAAAATACTATAAAACTTTTACATAACAAGCAAAATATGTTAAATATAGGCATACAAATATAAATAAATAATATTCTATCAATAGGTAACGTTAAAAGGGCAAACCAGTCAAAGCTAAGAGGTTCAGGTATTGACATGATACTAAAAGGGAAAATCATGACTATAAAGGCAAGAAAAGGTTGAAAATGAGGGGAAATTCAAAGAGACACATACATAGAAAGGACTAGGACGATTACGAAGACTGACAAGATAAACGGGGAATGCGAAAAGGAGGAGATTAGAAAGTCCAAATTGCAAAATAATAGTGAAGGTAAATGGAAACGATGGACAAGTTTAAAAATCAGGAGCAAGATGGTGAATAAAGAAGCTAGGATAAAGGAACAAAGAACGAGGTAAGAGCTTCAGAAAACAAGTGTTGTGAAGCTGCTAAAAAGTCGCCTGATCCTCCCATGACCTCCATGCAGTCTTCATGCAAGGCAGGAGATGGACGCAGAGCTTGCTCTCTGGATTTTTATTGTTCACTTATTTTCACTTTACATCATTATCTTTCTTTTCTTTTCCACATTTATTAGTATGATTCCGAGATTTCTGATTAGATTTTGTCCACTTATTGACTTCTAAGCACCTTTTATACTTTTCCTTACATATACATTTATGATTACAAATTGCTTATTTCCATTCACTTCTGTCACAACTAGATGGTTTTGTATACGTAAGAGGAGATACCAAAGGAAAAAAGATGAGCCACTATCTTTTCCATGTGTGATATTTAAAAGAGAATTGAAGAAATCAAATTTGTTGGAGAATTTATAATTGGACTAAACAATTATTTCTTTGCCCTCTGAATGTCATTGCGTTTAAACTCAGGTAAACTATTTCTTGTATGCTAAGCAAATGCCTGAAATAATAGCCACGCCAGCAACTGCAGCGCCAAGAGATGTCAAAACCTTTATAGCTGAAACACCTGGTTTCTGAGAAGGAATTTCCAGTAGATCTTTCATCTGCACGAGAAGAAATATGATAGTCAGCGTGAAGGCCATAGGAAAAGAAATCAGAACATATAAGCTTAGCACTTTATTAGAACAGAAGAATATAAATAATAAACGCTACTAAGCATGTGGCTTTTCCTATGAAGAAATTGTCTTAGAAGTCCAAAAAGCAGTCATTGACCAACCACAACAGGCTGCTTCCAATGCTTCTTGATTCCTTGCAAATGTCCCTTCCCAACAACTGCAACTACCAAATTATGCTCGGTGGCCACTCTTAGTAATTGAGATGACATGTACCTAAAAGTTGATGACATTTTGCATTGATATAAGAGCTTGCACATTGGAGAGACAAATAAAGTACCTGTTACATGCAGTGGATTATCGCCAAAACTTATTTGAATTACAACAGTGGAGAGAAACAGAAAAAGGGCTTATTACTTGTGTCCAACCAATGAAAGTATGAATCGAGTGAATTTAAAGTTCTCCCTGGGGACCACAGATACAACCTACATCTATATTTAATCTTTACCTACATTGCCTGCTCCAAAAATCTTTGAAACTAGCCGCAATATCATAACTAACATACTGAAATGCCATCTCTCATACTATTAAAGACCTAATCTGGACGGTAATTGGAGGACAAAAGCTATATGCAATTTAGTTTAAACAAGCTCAATTTCACTTCTCTAACTCCATATGCTGTGGAGCCACTAATGATGAGACCGTTATTGGAAAACTAAAGCCCAAAAACAAATGAACCACCAAGAAGAAATAGAGAGAGGAAATAAGTTGGAAATTTTAATCAAAGATGACCTTTATCAAACCCAACCCAACTATTTACAGAGCAAGTTTGGAGCTTTGGCTATTTAAAGATACCGGCTTGTCTTAAAACTCTTTACATATACATTGATGGGTACCAGGGTAATTACAAAGATCGATAATATGAATCGGTAACATGGATTAAAAGAATTACTAACATGGAATACTTGGCTTTATAAACAAACTGAAACTACCACAATGATAGTGACAAATGAAAAAGTATATAGAATACTAACTGATCTCGTTCAAGCACAAGTGTTTCCATCAGAGTGGGGAATGCCTTGCTCATCTCTTGTATCACAAGAGTCAGCATGTCAACATCGTCCATTTCCTTTAGCTGATAATAAACAAGAAAAAAACCAACTAAAATTTTAATAGTTTAAAATAGTATGTTACTTATAAATGTTTCAAGAGAATAACTATGTTACAGAATATTAGCATTTGTTACGAGGAAGAAATGTAAGGTTAAGACCCTTACAATTTCCAGAGAATAACTATATCACATGCTATTGGCATTTCTACGAGTAAGAAATGAAAGATTAGGACTATCACCATTTTATTGAGATCCTCAGGGCTCGGTAAAAAAAATGCTTGAAATAGTAATGAGTACAACAATTTTGCCTTGTGCCAAAGGGGCATTTTCATCCATGTCCTTCGCAAAGTAATCTGTTTCAGTTATCACATTTCAACCTTTTTAAATGGATACAAGAACTGGAAAGAGAAAGCACAAGATCCACAATAAAGTAGAAAATATTAACGCAAGACAGTTCATGACAATGCAGAAGTTCCATGAAGGGTACAAGTCTATAGGGAAAAAAATAATGCTGCAGTTTAAATATAGTAGGTTTGGGATACGTGAATTGTGAGAATTCAGAAATCTATTTTAGGAAAGATATTGTGTATAAGATATGTATTGTCAGGATCCCAAATCTAAGGGATTCTCGGTTAGAGTTAGTA
>JAOQMM010000173.1:14504268-14514327 GCA_027563515.1 Erythroxylum platyclados | reverse complement strand
ATTCCCTCATCTTAACCAACCATCAACATTATAATGATTATATCCATTCCCATTCCTCACTATATTCATTCCCATTTCCATTCCCATTCCCCTCTCTGAACCAACCGCTCCCTTAGTACTTGAGTGAGATTGCATGACCTATTAAGAGAATTTTGAGTACATTTATATATGTATGATCATAAAATGAGTTCTTAATGCATTTACTGGGCCAAGCGGGAATTCTTGAGTTCTAATTACTGAACTGTGGGATCAATTGATTAAGCTAATGAAATTGTAAGTAAATTCTCTTCACTTATAATAAAAAATTACATAAACAATTCTCTTTATTTATAATAAAAAGGATGTGTAAAGGCTTCCTCTTTAGTGAATGAGGACAGTTGTAAATTAGGTTCATCTGTACATTTTGACCAACGGAAAGTGACCAACATGGGTCGGGCTTACGAACAAGACCAGACCCAAACCTATCAGACAAGGCCTTGTTGAACCCAACCTAAAGTGGAGTTATAATAAGTTTCAATTCAGATATATAGCATATATTACAAATTACAAGAGACAGAGAGACGAAGATGAGTGAGACGAGGCCAGTGCCGAGGAGAGAGAGTCCATGGGGCATAACAGGATCCCACCATCCTCAACCTAAGGCTCACCGTTGCAATGATCGTGCTGAGGACGTTATTCAAGTATTTTCTCTCTCTCTCTCTCTCCCCGTACTTCTTGTTTAAAATTTTCTTTTGGGTAGAATTAATTGGTCCGTCACCGTTTCTGATGGTTAAGATTTGTAGGAAATTTTTGGCGATTTGTACTGATGATTTGGAAGGTTTTCTTTGGTTTCTTTCTTTTATAATTTGTTCATGATTTGGGAGTTTATAGTTTGTTAGATATCTAATGTTGGAAAAAGTGTTTGCTTTTCATGATTTGGTCTTTGGGGAATATAATTCCTTTTCCTTTCTTCTGTAGGCTTGTTTTGAGGGGAACCCATTTAAGACAGTTCCTGGACCTTTTAAGCTCTTCTGGCAGTGCATGCGCTCCAAGCCCGGGTGATAAAAATGTTACTTTCTGATTATTTCTGCTCACGTTCTGTTCTTCCATTTAACGAATTTTACGGACTATCATATGGATGCTTAATAGCTGATGTTCATGAAGAGCACCAACTATATCTTTTATGTTGTTCATTGTGTGCGACTATCTACACCATAGACTGCAAAACTTGCGCTATTTCACTTCAGTTTTTTTTTTTTGTTTTTCCTCCAAGTCCAATTTGGAGGGTATGCTTATATAGGTTTATCATATTGCATATTCTGGAAGAGCATCTGTAACAGATTACCTGACATTTGGATACAATTATGTTTATTTTGATACAGGGAGGAGCCAACAGTGCCTTACACCTATTTGCAGATAGATCCCCCTGAGAGAAAGGTGACTCTTGAGTGAAAAAGCTTGTTAAATGGTCTCATGGTAGTTCATGTGGCTCAATCATATTATCTTGGTACTTTGTTGTTCTTACACTTTAGCATGAGAAATATTTATCAGGTGCCATAGAGCATCATCCAACTTCTACCCTTTTGTTCTTTTTCTGTTCTTCTAATAATTCATATGGTGGCTTGAATAGAAAAGGTCTGAGACAACATCCATGAGCTGCTTCTAGGACTTTGGACATTAATGGTCTAGTTTTTGCAACTATTCTCCAATGTGAATCAGATGCCAACTACCGAAAAGTTATCTCTGTCCATCAAATTTATTGGCTTTCCTTTAGACTTCAGACCTATTCATTATTCAAAACTGAAAAGGGTTCTGAATGTAATATGGACAGAAAAAGCTGAGCATACGCTATTGTCCTTTTCCATTTTTGGGTTGTTTCTACATCTAAAACTTGTGGATCTGAACTCTACATTTAAGTAACTATTTGTCGGTTGATCAAATGCTTTGTTTGTTGTAGGGAGAATTGGAATGTCAATAATCTTTGAAAAGAAAAGAATGCATACTTTGTTCTTTTCTTTTTCTCCTGTCCTTCAACTTGTTATTTGGTTCCATGTCAAACCTTTCTATCTGCAACTGCAGAATGCCTATAAAGATGTGGTTTGTGAGTTTCTTTTTCTTTGCCGCCCTCCATTATAGTCCAAGTAAAAACCTCTTTTTCCTAGATGCAATCGCTGCACAAAACATGAGGTGGACTTTGATATTGGTTCCAAGATGCAATAGTGAACTAAGTCTCTAACTCTATCTTTCTGAACAAAGTCTCAAAAGTCAATAATAGGCTTTCTAACTTTGAGATTATGCTTGATGGTCCCTGGTAGGCCAAAGAACATTTCAGTATGAATTTTAAAGACCTTATTTACATTGATGTTTTAGGTTGCACTAGAGAAAAAGAGTTGCGTTCAACGCCTTAGCATATGATCTTACCTGTCACAAAGTGTAGGGTAGACCATTCAAATCTCAGCCGTGAACAATAAAATATATGATTGTGATCCTTGATACATGTGACTAACCTATAAATCTAGTGAATCATATGCGGATCGTATGATTTGTTTTTGGAGCAGAATACATTCGGTATGTCAAGGAGGAACTGAAAATATTATACCTGACTTGAAATTGTCTTTTGCAGATCTACGGAATGTTGGAGAAACTTGTCAATCAAGGGCATTTTTAACCTGAAAATCTTTTATTGACAATTAATTGAACACTTAATTTGTGTACATTCAAATGTATTATATGGTGTCAATATTAAAATATTTTGACTCTTTTGGTTAGAAGTCCTATAGTTTTGGGTGTGTAGTCGATAGACTAATATATAATCAACAATGATTCAGGCCATGTGAAGATATGTTGCAAAATTATTAACATTCTGGCAAAAGCAGTAAATGATACTCGAAAGAGTCAGGGAAGAGATGAGCACTAGGGTTTATAATGATTTTGTTGTTCTTCACTTAAGTTTTACTTTCACTACATGAAGATTTAGTGATATTATTTGTAGCTGTGTATATTCGGTGATGGAGGAATATTAAAGTGCTCAAACGTAGGAGATATGATTACACAATAAGGAGTCGATGTATTTCTTTTGGCCCCGTAGAAGTAGGACATTGTCTTGAAATGAGGTCACAAAGATGAATTTTCTTTCTACGGATGACTGAAGAGAAATAAACATCAAATCATTGGATATCACTTTTATTTCCATCATAAAAAGGAAACTATAGGTCATGAAGAAGTGAAATTTGATGATGAACTCTTTAAGCTGTTTTGGTTCCCTTTAATTTTACAACTCCAACAAAGTTTGGGCAATTACGCACAAAACAAAGTTGCTTGCTTAAAGCAAAAGGAATGATATTCCAATGATTAATAAGAATGGAAGAGGATGAATTTGAGTGAGTTGGAACACAATCTCAATTCATGGGAGTAGGGATGAGTTTGATAACTTAACCATTAATATTTTAAAGAATGTCTGGCTCGGTCATTCATGTAGTATTGTAGGCTAAAATAAAAGAGTTGAACATGGATAAACTAGCAGTTAAGACACAGCAATGGTTCTCAACTTTGATTAATAACGTATTGTAGACAAGATCCTTTTCCTTGAACTATTCATATATATTGTCTTAAGAAAATTTTGCTAGACATAAGAGTTCGCCTTATAAGGCCTAAACCATTTGAATCAAAATGGTGAACTTCCAACTAGGATGGTGGTGATGTGATATTGGAAGTCTATCAACTTTACGAGTTCTAGAAATGATATTTTTGAACATTTTTGTGGCATTTTGGAAAAGGAAAAGTTTGGTGGGTTTAGGAATATGAATTGCTTATAAAACATTTTAAAAATGATTGATTGTACAAAAGGTTCTTAACTTTACTCAAATTTGTAATATCAACTAAAACTTTAAAAATGACGTTGAAATGTTCCAACTTTTAATTTTAGCAAAAATAGTCTTGACGTTAAATTCTTTGCTATTGTGGATGATATTGTAAGCCATGTCAAATTAGTATTTTTGTCATATGACTGTTACATATTATATTTGTGTCACGTATGAATTTTATTATTTAAAAAATAAAAATAAAAAACTCTAAAATAATTATACACTCCTTCATATGTTTTACTTCATTTTTTAAAGTTCAGGCTAGTATTAAAAATTTGAGTAAAGTTTGAGATTTTTCTATAATTAACCCTTAAAAACAATTTAAAAATAATTTCCGTCCTCAATTAATTATGTCTCATCCAAAAAATCAACCTTAACAACAATATTAATCATCCCAAAGGAACTATTATTTAATGAATTTACTAGGAATAAGTTTGGACAACTTACCACAATTCCATTAAGGTTAAAAATTGAAGATGATAACTTGTTTAAATTTGTAGGACTCTATTACTCGATATGAAAATTTAGTATAACCTAAAACAAATTTATCATAAGGAAAGGCATTAGTATAAATCTCAAATGCAACACATGTGTTGTGTGTTGTTACTATTGATAAAGTGTTCTCTTTATAAAATATTTACTCACAACTTAAGATAAGTCCACTTATTGTTTACAAGTAATGCGGTGATAAATATGGTATTGGTTCCAAAAAAAAAGCTATAATGTTGAGATAAGTTGAGAAGAAGATGACAAATCCTAACAATAAAATGTTGAGGGAGTTAGCCATATGAAATTCGAATTAGTAGCCTTTATGCATAAGATTTCTAGTTGTTGAGGTAGATTTTGAACTAAAATCTGGTTTGATTCAATTACTCCCTATCTTTTGTGGTCTTACATACAAAGATCGATAAAAATACTTTAAAAAACCTATGTTATTTGCTCTTGAATGAAGCCACAAAGAGTGATAGAAGCAAAAATTAATCTCAAAGCCTTTTCGTTCTCTTAAAAGATAAGGCAAAGGATTGACTTTATTATCTTCCCTCTAACTCAGAGACTATATAGAATAAAAGGAAAAGGTTATTCTAGGAGAAGTTTTTTCTGGCATCACAAGTTTCCAATTTAAAAATGGAGACATGTGTGATAAGAAAATTCACTAGAGAAATATTGTACAAATATTGGGAGAGGTTTAAAGAATTATGTGCTAGTTGCCACATCATCAGATTCCTTAACAACTTTTGATGCAGTGCTTTTATGAAGGGTTACTATCAATGGATAGGAGTATGATAGATGCAGTTAGTGGAGAAGCTTTGGTATATAAGGCATTGGAAGCATCTAGACAAATGATTTCAAACGTGACTAAAAATTCTCAATAATTTGGAACAAGGATGGATGGAGCTGTTAAGCTAGTGAATAAAGTAAGTATTGCTAACCTTGATGATAACATTTCAATTTAATTTCTCTAGTTTGTCGAATGGTTGTAAGTCAATTTCAATTTGCACAAGTATGTGGAATATGCTCATTTTTTGGGCATCCTATGGATATATGCCCTGTATTACAATAAGATTCCATTCAAGAAGTTAATGCAATAGGGGGATTTCCTGGTCAACCTTACCGCAAGTATGAAATTTATTCAAATCATTATAATCTGGGATTGAGTGATCACACAGATTTTAGCTATAAAAATCAAGGAGGAAAACAAAGATACCAAACTCAAAATTTTAATAGACAACCTCAAACACCTACGTGTACTAATCTCAACCCTTAAATTCAGGTATTTCTTCAGATGAAATTGTTAAGTAGTTTAGGAAATTAATTCATGTAATTAGCTACATTTGTTAGTAAATTGTAAGCACTAGCATCAAGAAAATTGTCTTCATAAGTGATGGTGAATCCTAAAGAGGTGTGTAGTAACGTTGAGGAGTGAGAAGGAAATTTAATCTGACCCATCTTTACTAATGAAAGTAGAAAGGTATAATTTTTCTTTTCCTATACCATCTGATGCATGCATACCTCCTTTCCCTTATAGGTTGGCTAAATCAAGAGAACATAATTATACAAGATATATCTTATAGACTTTCAAAAATGTGGAAGGCAAATATACCTCTACTAGAAGCCATCAAGAAAATTCCAAAATATGCCAAGTTCTTGAAAGAACTATGCACAAATTGAAGTAAGCTAAAGGATAAAGAAAGAATAATTTTGGGTAAGAATTTATCAATTGTGATAAATAGGAAATTACCAGAAAGTGCAAAGATCCATATATGTTCACACTTCCTTGCATCATTGATGATAAGTAAATTGAGCATGCTATGTTAGACTTAGGTGCGTCTATTAATGTTATGCTATACTCAATTTATCGAGCTTTAAATTGGAATTCTTTTTAAGAAATTAATGTTATTATTTATCTAGCTAATCATTCTTATATACGTCCTACTGGTGTTATAGAGAATATTTTGTTTAGGGTTAATGTTTTGATATTTCTAGTGGATTTTTATAACTTAAAAATAGATGGAGATAGTTTAGAACATTCAGATTCAATTTTTATTTGGAAGGTCATTCATAAAGACTAATAAAAAAAAATTGATGTATATGAGAGCACTATTTCCATTGGGTTTAATGGAGAGATAGTGAAATGTAATATTCTTGAAACAATGAAGTGTCCTATCAATTTTCACTCTGTTTATCTTACATATATTATTGATATAATTGTGCATGATATTTTTGAAGACGAAAGCATTGGTAATTAATTAAAGTTTAATGCAAAATTAGAAATGAATGAGCAAGTTGATAAAACTCTCAAAGTTATAGACTCATTATCAACAATACTGACACAATGAAAAATTTTAAATGCTAAAATTTCTATAATTCACAAGAAAATATTGCCTTCTGTTTTACAGGATCCAAAGCTAAAATTAGAATGTGATAAGTGTATATTATAATATGTTTTCTAGATGCTTAAGTTTGTTTAAGTGTTTTCTTAAATGATAATCATATATTTTGGACTTAGAATTGTGTCGTTATTAGTGTTTTTGTGTGCATTATTTATTTGATTATGTTAGGGAAAGGATTTAAACTTAATATTATGTTTCAAGGGTTGTTTGAGGTGTTTGTTAGTGAGTGATAATAGGAAAAATAAGAAAAGATGAATAAGGGGAAGAATTTAGGTGAAATTGATGCATAAAACGAAAGAATTGAAGCAGCTTTGGTGATACATGTTCTTGTATAGGGGCCATGTAAGTCACTATAAACATGTGGAGCTTTGAAGACACTATTTATGCCTATATAAAGATACACGATTGAGTATGGGACTTTGTATGTTTCTACAGCCGTGTGAAGTCACAATTTAGAGGGGATTTTAACCATGTATATTCCTAAAAACCTAGTTTTTATTATAAAAGGATAATATGAAGGCTATAGAGAAGGAGGTAAATTTTAGAGTTGGTGAAGACACTAAAAGAAAGGAGAAAAACACATAAAAAATGTTACACATCACATAAAAGAAGATAAAATGTGGAAACATCATGATTAAAACCAACTTTCTAGATTTTCCATATCAAAGTTTCAAGCTAATTTCATTCTCTTCTCTTCTTCTATTTTATTGCCTTATATGCAAAATCTGAACAGTTATATTTTGAAAATGATTATGGATTGCTAAATCTATACTAGGGTTTTATTTTTGTAATGTTTTGATAACTTTTTCCTTGTTGAATTTAATATATTACTGCTTTGTGATATTTGCTATGCTCATACTTAATTTGAATCTAGAGATTGAATCAAGATATTTATGTTAAGTTGCGCAATGAGAGTTGGTACCTTAATAGACTTACAAATAATATGTTAATAAGCAGTTGAAAATATATATTAATTGTGATTTAATTATCTATAACATACAACTACCGTAGAGAACAGGCCCAAACATCTAGAGGATATTCAAGAACATACCCTATGAGAATGACATGTTAGAGCAATCACATTCACTTATTATGGCATCACACATAACTCAAGTATTTCAAAATGATCAAACTTCTCATTTCTTTTATAAATATGTACATACATTGTCATTTCACTCCAAAATCGATGTCTTCACATTACAAAACATTTGAGAGCTTACTGCTTTATATACAAAATTTTCTACATGAGAAGTGACATTGAGCCAAAATATCCTAGCTAGACTCCTTAGTGTGAACTGACCAGACCTTTGAGCCATTTTGTCCCCCAAAATGTAGGTACTACACTTTTACTTTATCACTTTAGGAGTTGGGACTCCTTTGAACCTGAAAATCAACGATGCAATTTTTGAGTTTTGCAAACTTAGTGAGTGAACCATGATCGATGTCCTTACTCAAATTAGAACACAAATATCATAAGCATATAATCAAATTCACAATTATGTCATATATCCAATTCACCAAGTGTAATATGTAACATATCACATTTATCGCTGATTCCAATAAGTCCATATTTCACTTCAATTTTACAAGGCATGTCAATTCAATCATACACTAAGGCTTATCAAATTAATCATTCAATATATAAAGATGCATATGCAAATGTGCATGAGACTCCGCTTTCATTTTTGTTTTGTTGTGACAGAGCGCCTATTTAACTGTCTCGCATCCGTTGTGGATACCGGGCTCATTTCACATACTGCCCCGTACCTATTATGGATACTGGGCTTATTGATAACTGAGCTTGTGGCTCTTTGTGTACATTTCTGAGCTTTAAGCTCCTTTTCACGTTGGTCACTCCAAGCACAACTCCTTTATCTGATTATGCATAATAATGTAATGAAATGTAACAAGTCACATTTTATGCTATCAATAGCTTTCATTCGATGTACCAAATCGTCTATCACATTCATCAGATCTAAGTCCGGCATTCAACACTTAGTTGAGTACACATAGGTCCATATTCACATACAATTAGTAAACACTTCCAATACATCCCCAAATATTAATCTCCCTGGACATTTGATGGGCCAGAATTATCACAATCATATCAGTAATAGTTCAAAATCTAATGGATAATGAAAAATAATTCAATCATAGTGAGAAAACATCTAGGTTAACTCACAGTATGCTCCAGATAAGCTATGGCCTTGATGACTCGGTAGTGTTTGGATGCTGATGATCAATTGGTGCTTCTATATCATGCAATACAGATATATGTACACATTACTAACTTGTTTAATCAAATAAGTACTTAATCATACACATGTATAAGTGTTATGTTCAATGCATGCTCAATTGACTTTCCTGGGTATATATCCTTATTCACAAATCTTGATCATTCACACATTCACCAATCCTTTCCTAGCATTGTATATTCACACAATTTTCCCAATTCTCATTCATTCATACCTAAGTCACATTGTTCATAACCTTTGGATCACATTTGCATTTGTAAGAACACTTTCATTCCTTTAACAACTAATAAATTCCCTATTAGATGCAATGATCTTAAGACAATCCATTCTTTAATTATAACATTAATTAACAACCTAAACTACTCAAACACTTAACCAATTAATCTAGCAACCCTTTAGGTTCATTTCTAACCTTAATCAAGTCCAATACACCAAATTGGAATGAATCATTCTCAGTTAATGCCACGATCATGCTCTGCATAGCCATGATCATGACAGAGAGCAAATTGGTGTCCCATGATCGTGACCTACATAGACACGATCGTGACAGAAGGGTATTCAGCATAGGGGTCTATCGCAGGCAGTATTAGGAAAACAAGCATAACTCAAGTTCTAGACATTATTTTATCAAGCCACTTTCACAGAGGTCAAGCTAAGTCCTATATCTACAACTTTCATTCTTTGAGTTTCTTCAATTTCATGCTTTAAAGATATGAAAAATAGATTGAAAGAGGAAGAGGAAATTGAAACCAGAATCTTTGACCTATAGCTCTAATTTTCCAGATTCAAGAACACTTCAATAACACCTATCTTTACCATGAATCCATCTTCATTTATACTTCAAATCTCAACCTAAATCATCCATTTAATAACCTAAAAACCCACAGTTTCACATATAAAAAACAAAGCATATTCATTCATCAAATTTCCAGCACACTTCATCATCAACCCTACATGCATCTCATCTCAATTTAGTCATCATGAATGTTTCTATTATTATATCATGCCATAAAGATCAGAATTTACTTACATGTTTAACCCTAAATCCACCTCAATCAACAAGTTATATTA
>JAOQMM010000173.1:14478221-14496426 GCA_027563515.1 Erythroxylum platyclados | reverse complement strand
GCATTCCCTGTGGATTTTGACCTAGACTTGCTACTAACTGCATTTTAATCTAGTTTTTATTTTGGCAGCGTTACGACACGCTCGCCAGAGTTCTCCAAAGGTGTGAGGAATCACATTGGTTCTTAATTGGGAAAAATGTCTCTTCAAGTTGCATGAAGGTGTGGTCTTAGGGCATAAGATATCATGTAAGGGCATAAAAGTGGATAAGGCCAAAAAGGAAGTCTTTGAAATGCTTCCAACATTAAGCAATGTCAAGGGCATCGGAGCATTTTTTGTTATCACTGCTTCATTAAGGATATTTCTCTTATTTATAGAACCCTTACAAATTTATTGATTAAGGATGTAGCTTTTCACTTTAATGCTAATTGTCCGCATGCTTTTGATAGGTTAAAGAAGGCGTTACTTCAGCATCTATATTGACTTCATCACATTGGTCATTACGGTTTAAGATTATATATGACTCAAGTGACCAAGCAGTTAGATGAGTATTGGGATAGCAAAAAGGAAAGAGGTTACATGCATTCTACTATGCAAGTAATTATTTGGATGGAGCACAATTGAATTACACCACAACGGAAAGGGAGCTATTAGCTATGGTAATTGCTTGTGAAAAGTTTCTTTTTTACATTTTATGCTTAAAAATTATTATTTTTATAGATCATGTGGTGTTACAATATGTTTTCACTAAAAAGGATGCAAAGCTAAGACTTATCTAGTGAGTGTTGCTCCTTCAAGAATTTGACATTGAGATTAGAGAAAAGAAAGGAGCAAAGAATGTGGTGACTAACCACTTATCATGTTTAGAAGGAGGGAGGTGCAACCAAATGAAGAAATTAACAAACAATTCCCTGATGACACCTTGTTATTAGTAACTTGCTTTTTTTCATGGTTTGTTGACATATCAACAAACATTGTAGGTGGTTTCCCTCCCACATATTTATCTTATCAACAACGAAAGAGGTTTTTATTTGAATGCACCAATTATCTTTGGGAAGAGCTTGTTTTATATAAGATTTATGCTCAAGGTTTGATTTGTAGGTGTGTTCCAGAAGATGAGATGCTTGGGATACTAACTCAATGTCATAATTCATCTTAGGCATGTCATTATAGAGCAAACAGGAAAGTATCTTATTTATTGGAGTGCAGGTTCTTTTGGCCTAGATTATTTAAGGATGCTTAAGATATGTGATGGATTGTGATAAATGACAACAAGTTAGAAAAATTTCAAAAAGAGATGAGATGTCCCTTTTTTAAAAAAAAGTAAAAAATTCATTAAATCTCAATCAAGAATACAATACAAAAGTGATCGCGAATGTAAAATTACAACAAATTCCAGCTCTCTTTAGTAAGAACAAAAGCCACAGTCATCATATGATTATAATTCACTTAATGAGTCTATTTTAGCTAAAATCTAAGCTCCATATTCTTCTTAGGGATGAGTTCATTTATGCCAAGTCATGAAGCAGAATAATTTCCCTTATCTAGATACAAATTGTGTGAACTAACTCATGGCTATCCTTTTTTATGTTCTTGAATAATCTATTTTTCTCCCCCCCCCCTATTGAATATACTGAACAAGTTAGTGATAGATTGATGTCAATAAATTCTCTACCCTTTCTCCTACATAGATTGTCAGCCTATATAAGTATTCTTTACCACTGCCTATAAGGGCAATAAAGGCCAAATATATGTTGTATTCTACTCCAAATAACTCTAGTGTACTGACATTGGAAAAATAAGTGATTGATTGATTTTGGAGACATATTATGAAGCATTCATAACTGATCCTCTACTCTAAAGAGTCTTTATTTTGTTTTAAGGCTCATTCTTACTGCAATCTAGGTGATGAAAGCAACCTTAGCGACCTAGACATTCTTCCAAACTACATTATACCAATTAACCTTAGGATATTAAGGTTTTATAGCTCTTAGATATGATTGATTAGTGAAAACTCCTCCATTATTTGGAAGCTAATGAAGGATGCCACAATCAAAGGAATTAGAAGCATAAGCTGATAAGAAAGCACTAATTCTTTTGCTCCCCCTGAGGTCCAACTGCCAAACATTTTTTTGAACGATGTCCTTAAATCTAGCCTATTTGGGAATTCTGAATCTAAGTGAAGAGATATCTTTCCTAAGGAATAGAGGACTTTATCGAGTTTAATTATCATTCAAAAACCAACTATTGTGACTATTATCAATGTGAATTTTGATAAAGGTTTAGAATCCCATCTTTTCCTTAGTAATTGGTTGAAAAATCAATAGAATTCCTTTTCTTTATCAATTTACCAAAATTTAAGATGTTTGAGATGCCTTTCATTGATCCATTTAGACTAGAGAGACTCCTTATTATTGAATAATCTCCATATTCTTTAAACTATCATCATCCATTGACTCAACTTTAAGGAAATAATATCCAATCCCCCTTCCTGCTTGCTCTAACATAACTCATCACATTTGATTTTTTCCCCTTTAGATTGCTTTACACTTCCTGTCCAAAGAAAATTCTTGATGCATCTTGTTAACTCCTTTATGGTCTTCCTACGAATGAACAAACGAGAGCTCCAATGGGTGTGAAGACCTCTCAACACAACAGAAAGGGACTTGTTTTACCAGGAGTTGATTCTCCTTTTATATTTCTCTAATAGAGGTAAACAATCTTGGTATGTAAGCATCCTAGAAGATATAGCCACTCTCAAATACTTAAAAGATAAATGTTGTGTAATCAAACTAGTTAAGGATCTCTATCCTGTAGAGGATTCCACATCAGAAGAGATATATAACATACTTTTATCTAGATTGATTTCAAGTTTAGAAAGCTTGCAAAACTCCTTTATAGATTTGAATAATACTAAAATAGATACATTGTCATCTCTAGGAAGTAAAATTAATTCATCAACAAAACTAAGATGAGTAATCTTAAGGTCTTTGCTCTTATAATGAAACTTGAAGTTTGTGTAATTTTGGGTGTACTTTATTATCATCCTTGTAAGAATTTGCATGGTAATAATAAAAAAGGTAAGGGTAAATGGGATCACCTTACCTAATCCCATTAGTTCCCTTGAAAAGAGGACATAGATTACCATTCACTAGAATGTTGAAGGAGGTGGATGAAATACAAGCTTCAATCCAAAAGATAAATTTGATAAGGAAACCCAGCCACTTCAAATAACCTATAATAAATTCCCATTTGATGGAATCAAAAGCTTTGGAGAAATACACTTTGATGGTGTAGTTTCTATTGGATCTGTTGGTGTCATAATCTCTTAAAAGTTCCTGAATACGTAAGATGATATTTGAAATGGACCTACCAGGAGTAAATGCATTCTAAGATGAATGAAACCCTTCAATCTATCAGCTAAAATCTTGAAAATAACCTTATAAATGGCATTACAACATGAAATAGGTTGAAATTCCTTGAAACTAGTTGCATTTGTGATTTTGGAAATAGGGTAGATAAGGAAGAATTTAACCTTTAAACACTTTACTAGAGGAGAGGAACTCCTAAACCACCTTTACCATTAGATTACCTGTAATGTCCTAAGTGAATTGAAAGAAGAAAGCATTGAAGCCTCAGGCCCTGGAGCCTTCATTGGCTCAATCTGAATAGACATTCTTTAATTTCCAACACAGAAGTACGTTTTTGCAGGTCCTCCAGCAATACAGCATTAAGAGGGAAAGAGAACCCCAAACAAGTAGTAAAAGTTTAGGAGTTAAACTAAACTGAGCTTTTGGATCTTAGAATACCCTTGAATTAACAAAAAACTAGACATTGAATTTAGAAAATATCATACACAATTTGATTATCCCTATCCTTCAAATAAAGGATTTTACTAGAATTTCTTCTAGCCAAGATTGACTAGTGAAAGAACTTGGTATTAGCATCCCCCTCATCTAACTAGTTAGCCTAGCCTTTTGAAACATTAAAGAGTTATATTCCTATAAAGTCTTAGTGTAGCCATTTAGGGATTTAGATTCACTAAGTTTAATCCATATTGTATAGATCAAGGTAGGAAAGTTTTTGTAGTTCTTTTAACTTCAATTTGGCATAATGAAGATCTTGAGCAGAACGGGACTTGTGTTTTAGAGAAGATTTTAATCTAGTTTTTAGCATTTTTAGTTTGCACATCAGCTGATAAGAATTACAGCCTTGTATCCTAATATCCCATACATCCTTAACAACATATAAAAACCCCTCCCTGAATGCTTGGAAATTAAAAAACCTGAAGGGGGCATTGTGGAAAACCTAATTGTTAAGTACAGTAACTTCCATAAAAAAGTGATCATAACATAATGGAGGGACAAATTGAGTAAGAGAATTAGGGTACTAATTAGTCCAAAGATGGTTCACCAAAACCCTATCAAGCTTCCTCCTAGTAAGATACCTGCCTTGCTATTTATTAAACTATGTGTAATGGAATCCTACATATCTCATATCAAAAAGCTCTAAAATTTACAGAGAATATTCCAATTCCTTATCAATAGTATTATGAACACCATCCCCCTGAACTTCTGATGAGCTAAGAACACAATTGAAATTATCTACAACATCATTAAAGTGGAAGGTTTTTATGTATGGGGTTTGGACTTCATAGAACCTTTCCTATATTCTTTTGGGAACATATATATCCTAGTAGGTGTAGATTATATTTCTAGATGGGTCGAAGTAATGGCAACTCTAACCAAGATGTTAAAGACTTGCAAAATTTCATCAAACGGATATTGAATAGGTTTGGAGTTCCAAAAGCAATTATAAGAGATGGAGGAACCCACTTCTGTAATAAACCCTTTGAAGCTCTTCTAAAGAGAAATGGAGTTTACCATAGAGTATTCACACCCTATCATCCATAAACAAATGGACAAGTAGAGGTCTTCAATAGGGAGTTGCAACAAATTTGGGAAAAAATAGTGAATAGTTCGAGGAAAGATTTGGAAATGAAGTTAGACGATGCATTATGGGCATATCAAACTACATTCAAGACACCTATAGTATAACTACTTTTGACTTATCTATAGAAAAACATCCATTTGCCTATGGAATTGGAACATAGGGCTTACTAGGCCATTAAGATATTGAATTTTAATTGGAAGGCAATAATTAAGAAGAAACTCTTACAAATTGATGAATTGGAAGAGTTGAGATTTAATGCTTATGAGAGTGCCAAGCACTAAGGAAAGAGTTAAGCGATGGCATGATGCCTATATCAAGAAGAAGAAATTTAAGATTAGGGACTTGATTTGTTGTTTAACTCAAGATTTTGGCTATTTTTTGGTAAGTTTAACTCCCGTTAGAGTAGGCCTTTAAAAGTTATCCAAGTTTTCAAGAATGGAGCTTTAGAACTTGAGAATGAAAAAGGGGAAACATTCAAAATGAATGGGCATAGATGCAAACCCTATTTTGGCAGGGTATTTTCAAAAGAAAGGGAAGTGATCTCTTTCCTTTCTCTTAATAGAGCATGTGTGAGTGAGGAATGGTCAAGCTAATGACTTTAAACTAGCATATGTTATTAATTAGGTTTTTTGTAATTTTATAAATGTGAGTTCAGTACTTTCTCATTTTTAGAGTGATTTTGATTGATGAATATCATGTTTGGAAGAGTGCTATGGGTTAAGGAACATATTCCAGAAGATGCACTTGCAAGGTGCCCACATTCCATCTCTTACACCATCACCACCCCAATTTCTATAAGTATTCTTGCCCTTGTTTTTATTTCTCTTAATTTTTATTGCTTTGTTTTCCACATTTAGGACAATGTGTTGTCTAAGAGTAGGGAGATTGATCGATTCTTTTTCGTCGATGTGGGCTTTAATAATTACAAGCCCTTTAATACTGCAAGCGCATAGGTCGTGAATGTAGTACAAAGGGGTCAATTCCACAAGGAGGTGACTAGTCTAATCCTAAATTGTCTAAGGCTAAGAAAATGAAAATGAAATAAACAAAAATATAAAATTACAACAAAGAGGTAAATGCAAGAATTGATTCGAGAGTTATATCGACAATTAAAACAAAACACTAAAATGGAAAATGAACAACCATAATTGTCACAATGGGAATCCAATCAAGAAAGATAATCAAATTATGAGAAGGGGATTTTATCTGTTGTTAATGCTAACCTAGCCAATTATGTGTTTATGGGGTGTCAGTTCTAGAATGTTGTAGGGGGAATTACTCTCTCTCATGTTATATCGTGCACCTTAAATCATTAACCCTAATTCAATTATGTAAATTGCAATTTCTCAATTAACAATTTACCCACAACTAAGATTAGGTCGGAAGTCCTCTATTAAACTGCCAGGCCTCACGCGGGATCTCTCTCGACACTAAAGCTGATATGATTGACTATATGATCTATTGGATCACCTAAGTCTCATTAGCTCAATCCAATTATTTTTATCGGGCTCACCCTCTCGGTTTGTTATGAAAATATGCAAAAATGATAGTCAATCACAACACTAAATCCAATAAACACAAAAATCAACTATATTAACGTTAAATCAAGGTAAAATCCCAAAGAAGAGTATAGAACATCATTTCAAATCTGTAATATATACAAGTCAAACCCATTTCAACCCAATACATCAAATGAAATAAAAGGAAAATGGGGAGAAAGGAACTTGGATCGAATGACTCTGGAAGATCGCAGTGTCGGAAATCACCTAATCTGAGAAGCTCGACATCAAGACCTCCTCTTCTTCTTCTCTCTCTCTCTCTTCTTTCTCTCTCTTTTAGGGATTACCCAAAATGGAAGCTGTCAAAAGTCCCCTCCCTAGGGTTACATCATATTGCTTTTATACTTTTTTCCAATTAGGGTAACCTTAGGGTCTTTCCTGGGCCTGAAAAGTCTGAAATGTCCCTCGAAAAGTCGAATCTGGAAGTGGCCCCGCGTCTGTCTGTGCACAGGCTACAATCATGGCCCTCAGTGGCACGATCATGGGAGGCTGTTTGGCTCTCTATCACGATCGTGCCCTTGGTCTCACGATCGTGGCGCCTTGGTTGAGCTTCTATCGTGGGCAGTCCATATTCTTTATATCACGATCATGGGAATTTCTCACAATCTTGGCCCTGGGCTGAATCCAGATATTCTCTGATTCTTCACCATTTACCCTGAAACACTCAACAAACATGTCAAGGCATCTCAAATATATAGAATTGAAGCTCAAAAGCATGTTCTTACTCACAAAACACTCAAAAACACAAAAATGTACT
Organism: Erythroxylum platyclados; assembly: GCA_027563515.1. NCBI lineage: Eukaryota > Viridiplantae > Streptophyta > Magnoliopsida > Malpighiales > Erythroxylaceae > Erythroxylum > Erythroxylum platyclados. The sequence goes on along the minus strand of JAOQMM010000173.1, from coordinate 14,489,220 downwards.
AACTAACACAATTCTATCCTAAACACACACTAAACACTCGAATTAACAACTATATATAAAATAAACTACCCACTAAAACACAATGCAATCTACACCTATCAGACACATATGCACTTGCATATTATTTGTGTTTGACTTTACATTCAAATGGTCTTAGTTTTTGATTGTGTTAGCGTTGTGTACTTTTTTGTTGCATGATGTTGCATCCTGTGAATGTGTCAATAGCATGAATTTAACAGAATTGGCTTACCTGCAAACATGGTCTTTCAAAATGTGAATGCACATTAGCTTGTAAATTTTGTGTTTTAAGTGTCTTTGGGATGACTATGCATGTTAATTTAGATATGGCAGGTTCTTTCATTTTATGATATTTGTTTGGATGTACGTATAATTACATTCATTTAAATTGGCAGGCATCATTAGTAACCTTTCATAAGAGTGATTGAATAAGAAGAACTAAGGTCGGCTAAGAAATTGTGAAAAAAAATATGTTTGTTAAATAAAATTCCTATTTCGCTAGTGCTTTATAAGGAAATTGGGTTAAGAATAGAGCTAGTAGCTAGTTGAGAGTTATGACATAGTTAAACAATAGGGGAGATTTATGACAAAATATTTTTCGTCACATAAAAAGGTTAGAATGACACTTAAACCAAGCTAAATAAAAAATGTAACCTAGTTAAATAACTAAGCAACATTTATGACAAGTTTTTTGCCTTCACGTTAGAAGACTAGGTAATCGTTAAAAAAATCTGAAAATATGGTGCTTACAATAAAATTAAACCTACTGATCTTTTAAAATAGTAAGAATTTTCGTGTAAGGATACTTAGTGATAATTTACCCCTTTAATTGATCAGTAGTAATGAGTGCATACTTACAAATGTCGTAGGTGCATGAATAGGGTGTTAATATTTTGATTGATTTATGTATTAAAATCAAAGCACTTGAACATGAATGGAATAAGTTAATGTGTTGGAACTTTTTGAATGGTTAATATTTCAGGTTAAGTTAATTCCATGAGATTTGATGTCATTGTACCATTAATCAATTGTGTTGATTTATTTTAGTTTATAGTTTTAATTTTGAATTTGATCAATTATCATCACCGTAATTTTAAAACAAGATAATAGAAAGGTGATAAGTATAGTAATTCCAATCCTCGTGAAATGGATCTGTACTTACCAGTTCTAACTATAACTGCATCGTGAAATTGTGATTAAAACTATAACTTATCATCAAGTTTTGGGCCTTATTTTTGGGTGCTATAATATTAGGAAAACCTTATTTGTATTAATCGAGTCATTTTTTAGATAGTTTTTATTTATTTTTTATATTGATTTATTTCTCCTTATATCTCTCTTCTTGATCTTGTGTTTGTGTCTTATTTGTAGGAGTTAGGTATTCATTGCTATAGCTATCAAACATAACGGAAGGATGGAGAAGACAGTATTCTCGGGGGAGGGGGGGGTTATGGCATGCCATAACTTATGATAGCTTTGGAAGCTTGGAATGAGAGACACAATGACATGTATTAGAAAGCTCAATTGATATTCATGACATGCTATAACATTTATAGAGGTAACCACCATAGTTATTAAATGCTAGACTATATATGTAGGGGCCATTCAATGTGTATGGAGAACTGGCATTAAGACACCTCACATAAGAATTACTTATAATCCAGAGTGAAATAGTTGTTACAAATTTACGTGGAGCAATCATGCTTCATCTTAATTTCTATAACAATAGCAACAAAAGGAGAATTAATGTCATGAGGATGTTCTTACAAAATTCGTTACTTCAACTGAGGCTATCCTTTATAAAACTAAAGGTTTATTTTTTTTTTGGAAAATGAATAAAATTTATTAACTCAAGTTGAGCTTAAACAAGTACAGTAGAGTGAGAATTAAATAGGCATTCAACCATACAAACATATTAAGCAAATTTATACCAAATCAACAACTGTCAATTACAACATTACAATATTAAGCTTTAGATCTTCCATAAAATTTTCATTCTTTGGCTGATCTTGGATTGGACTTCATGTGCTAGTAATATTTCCCTGATCCAATTAATGATAACATCTCCTAGCATTGTAGCTTCCCTTCTTTGACCTTTGTAGAGCCTATGATTTCTTTCCCTACAAATAAAATAAATGGAGTAAGATAATGCAATTTTTAGGATTATCACATCCTTTTTCAAGTGTTTGCACATTTTGTTAGCCTATGAAATCATATTTCTCCATGCAATCTAAAGAAAAGATTTGCATTATGTTTTGAATTCACTTCTAGGTGGTATGAGAATTTTTGTGGAGTAGTCTCCAACTCATCATTACATAATATACATTTAGGATCATAAGTTCTTAAAGTTACAATCCACTTATCCCTGTCGATTCTCAACAGACAACTAGCTAATAACTTAGCCTTAGGTGAAAGAGTTTTCTTCCAAATCAAATCATACCAGGGGACTTTGGGTTGAACATCTCTGAAGAGGTTATAACATGATGCATTGCTAAATTCTGTAGAATTTCCATTGTTCCATATTGGATTATCCTCTCCTCCCTCTAGTTGATGATTTAGGATATCCAACAAAAAGTACCTCCGAAGTTGCAATCCCCAATCTCCATTTTGAGATGTTGCTGCTTATGTTTGCTTTTATAGGTATTCTTGAGCTCAAAAATAACATTTCATTACTTCTTATAAGCAGACTAAGTTGCATCCAGTTGTCAAACCAAAACCATATGGACTCCACATTCCCATCCTACCACCTTATCTAAGGATAGACTTGACTTTTGAGGCATCTGCCTAAATTTTCAAGAATTCTCCTTACTAACCTCAAACTGCCAAAAACTTGTGTTTTTCAAGTAGTATTCATTGATCCATTTAGACCAAAAGGACTCTTTGTCCTTGAAAAGTCTCCAAATCTTTTTAACCAAGAGTACTTTTTGCATTATAAAGAGAGGTGACAAACCAAGTCCTCCTTCATCCTTTTTAAGGCATAGTACATCCAATCTAACCTTAGCCCCTTTAGAGTTGCCTAATTTTCCAAGTCATAGAAATTGTTTTATACATCTCTCTGATTGACCTATTTCCTGATAGTCAATATTGTAATAACTACAGGTGCAAGATGTAGTTGTAGTTAGTACAGGTCAATCCCACGAAGACGATGAATACTAGTAATTACCCTTTCCCTATTATTTAGCGTACAAATTGATTTAGATTTTTAATAAAAATAAAATAAAAACTAAACAATTCAAGAAATAGAAAATGATAATGAATGCAAAGATAGTGGAATTCACTTAAAAAAATATATCGTTATCAGAAATTAGTATCTAGGTTCGACTCTCGTTAAACCCTTAATAAATTGATTTTTTATCATGCAATTGTTTTATTGATGTATTGGACCGTGGAGACTCATATGGTATGCTAATAGCTAACCTTGAGTCTACTAAAAACTAATCCTAAAGTCTATAATCGAATTACTCACGTTAAATCTTATAGGATTGCGTTATCGATTTATGAGTCCCTCTATTAGGTTTGACCATAATCTATAAGATTTATGTTATTCTATCTCTAGGGTTGCAATCAACTCCTTCTAATTATGGTAAATCTATTCACACTATGATTTCTCAATCTCTACGTATGAAATCAGATTATGATCTAATATTCTCGTGTTATTAGAATATAAATAAAACGTGTAATCAGATCACAATATATCAAACAACCAATTGCATTAATAAAAGAATCAAATCATATCAAAGTATTAACATAAGGTTCATCTAACCTAAATACTAACTGGATATTTAGTTATATAAAAAACATATAGGTTCATAATTCTAAGTTTCCCTAAATGTCTTCTATCGAATATTCTTGCGATGTAAGAGGCTTGATCTTGTATTTCAATGGATCTTTCGATGATTTCTTTGTGTTTTCCACTTTTTGGACCAAAATCGCACCTAGAGAGTGAGTTCCACGTCTAGAATCACCTCCCCACGTCTGCTCTTCGACTCTTACTAACTGCCTCCTCGTTCACCTCCCAAAACGTCTCTTTATAATGAAATTTAGGGTTATCGTACATTTTTAGCGACTTTGACCAAATCAATCTAGGTGATGGGTTTCTTCGGCATTATAAATAGGTTATCGCCCTGCCTCAATAATAAACACTTAACATTATATGTTAAAAGGTCAAGAATTTATTGGCATTCCAAATATGTTGAAGTACGCTGATTTTAGAGGTTACGTTGATGGACTCTGTACGAATAGTAGTGTAACCAGTCCATCTATCACCAAATTCATTTTTCTTCAAACTAATGGCACAAATAAAATATAGCTTAGACAACAGAAATACCAGATCAAGCAAAGGAAATGAAAATTAAGCATTAATACAATTTAGGGAAATCAGGAAAAGCGAGGGGAAAAGAAGTAATCTTTATATTACACTTGTACATGAAAAGAAATATTTACAGGTTCCTCATAAATACATATCTTGTCTACAAGAACCTCCACTCGTTCCTATGTTACATCAATAGCAGACTTCAACTGCTTTCGAGAAAACCAAAAGGGTAAATAGATTTCAACTTGCCAAGCTTGCCTGAGGTTGATGATTCTCATGTTGATTAAACATTCTCTTGATAGCTTCTTCTTTCTCATCAATGAAGTCAAGAAAGTTAAAGACAATCTGAGAGCAGCGAGTATGAGATTTAATTGTGGATGACAATGAAGTTTGCATCTGTTGGCGTTTGTACCTGGCGTATTGGCGGATCATTCTTAGCAGAAAAACCAGAAGAGCAATGAGTGAAATGACACCACACAAAAGATATAGACCCCAGAAGCTGATTAGATGGAGTTCACTAGGGTCATTCTTGTCTCCATTGCTTCCAAGACAGCCCATTTTGCAGAACCACTTCTCATGGATTTTTTGAAGCTCCCCATTCTCAGAGAGTTTCAAAATTGCAGAAGAGATATCAACTGCTAGTGGAGAATCTCTTTGAAAAGCCTGATTTATGACAAGAAAACTAGTCAGGTGAAACTTCCATCTCATCATGACATCTGGAACCAGAAAAGATTTTAAAGAGCATCACTAAGTTTAAATGTTGAAGCTGCAACTAGTTTTAAATTATGGTTCACCAAAGCATTTGCACTAGCAGGCCTCAACAAAAACAATCTAGGTTGTAAAAACTGAAAAATGACGATAATTTGTGGTAGAAAAATGCCTACAAATTTAACTATTCCAGCCGTCTCATTGCTTGGAAATAAAGGAAAAGATACTATTCCCATCTCATCTTGAACATTTTTCTTTTCTCATGATATACAAATGGGGATACTTTTCCACAAGTCAGCTAAATTACAGTTTTTACCACCAGACTACTAATCAGCAACATGCCTAGCACTACAAAAGAAAACGTGCATGCATTTGCTTTTAGAGGTACTTACAAATCCCCATCCACCCCTGGTAAATTGCTGCCCAATTATCCCAAAGTCTGGTTGATCTCTAAGGAACAACTGAGCATACGGAAGATCATCTACTATTGCAGCGACCCCTCCATTACTTGGTCCTTGTCGCAATGCTGTTTCATACTCTTCTGGTGAGCTTAGAGCTCTAAGTCTTGAACGAGGTATCTGAAGGTTTTCTGATAGATAATCATATGCATATGACCCAACTTGGTATCCAATAGGCCAATTGTTTGTAATTAGGCTATTGATTCCAGTGATGGGCGAAGAAAGCTGTTGAATTGTAAGGATTGAAGTCAAGCTTGCTGTATAGCTTGCCGTTATAACCATCAATAGGAAGAGCCAAATCACCATGACCATCTTTCCAAGTGGGGTGATGGTTCTTTCTTCTGTGATAATTAACAAAAAATGAACAAACTAATTCTATATTCAGGTGGATCCCTAAAATTGAGACACTCCAGTGTCAGCACCAGCATAGTTAACAAACCAATCAAAGCATGGATCGCATAGCATGATGAACAAATTTATATGCAGCTTGGCAAATTCAGAAAATGAATGAGGGTAGTGCTAAAGCCATGTAAACTAGCATGTTAAAATCCTGTTAGCAGCAAGCAATCGGGCTGCAAGTTAATCTTTGGGCTAGCAGTATTGAAATCATTTTCCATAACATGTTTTCTCTACAATGAAAAATGTAAAATTAACCTATACCAAAATAACTTGCATGAGTACTTACACATCAACATCAGGTAAAGTCAGTAAAATCAAACAGAAACGATTTATGCACTTCTTAAGAACGAACACATTTTGGAACTCAATGTCCTTGTAGCCTTATTTTGTCAAAGAGTTCTTAGTAGTAGATGAATGGTTTAAACCAAGAATGACAAAAAATACTAGTACAAACCAGTAACAAAAGGACTACTTACGATTCGTCTTGAATAATGTTGAGAAGCTGAACCTGCCACATAGACATGTTCCTTAAGGTTAGAGGTTAATACCTTGTTCAGAAACAAAGATTCATGTACCTCAACATCAATGATGAAGAAGGTAAAGTGGCTATATTACACAGAAAAACTTTCAATTCGTTGAAGAACTTAATGGAGCCTTGGTTTGAAGATTGAAAGAGCTTACATGCACACAGTTATAAGCTGCCTTTTGGGAGGACCTCTGAAATCGTCATTGACTCGATGTTCAAGTAACCAAATAACCACACCTATAAACAGGAAAGAAGCTGCTGTGGCACACCACATCTCCACTGTAAATGGCTTAAGAAACACCCGAGCACTTTGCTTTAAATTGTTGATGGGAGCCAAAATAACAAGACCAGTGGAAATAAAAGGCTGAGAAAAATCCACCATTTTCGTCCGATTTGTTACAATTGCAATGTCTCCAACAGCTCCATCCAACACCTGATACCAAACCAAGATAAGCAATAAAATAAATTGTTCAACTGCTATCTGCTAATAATGTGCATAAGAAAATGTCGTTCCAGTGCAGGACCCACCATTCATGAATCTCTACAAAACTAATGTCTAGAGAAAGCAATGATGACAAGAAACCATCACAATCTGCCCTGTATTTTTTAATTTTGTAATGAAAATATTCAGTAGTTTAATTATATACCGTAACAAGAACATTCATGGCATGAACTTCTATGAGTTCCTGCATATCGTAACCTGAGTGATGGCTTTTTTTTCTTCTTTAAATATTAGTAAGGCATTCCTATCACAAATTTTCCCCATATTGAACAGTTTCTTTATCCTCACCATGTAAAAATAAATAAGAAAAAGAGCAGGATGTACTTACATCTTCTGCTACCATTTTCACAATCCCGTCATAGCTAGGATTGGAATGGCCATCACCAACAAGCACAAACCTGTAAGGTACATCATAAGGGACTAATTTCTTTGCCTCAAAGAAAACATCCATGCAATATCCTTGGATTCTGTGGCTGTTGTGCACCTGGGAAATAAATTCAAGGAAACTGACTCTGTTTGGCACTCCAATTCTCAAAGGTCTTTCATTGTCAGCAATGACCCAACCACGTGGTCTTTTGGTCTTTCCACCAGGCCAGGTGATGCTTCCAAGCCTCTGAACAAGATGGGAATAGCTATCCTTTTTCCCCATGTGTCTTTCTGGAGGTTCAATTGAGAAGCCTGAACTATTGGACCAATAGCCAACTGTATGAACAGAGATATTATTGATATTAATGACATCATAACCACCATTCACAATGTTTCGCTCCTGATTAATTTGAATACGACCAGTTAAACCAATGAAGTCTGTCTGCAATATTTTGTTAAGTAGATTAGTGCCATTGTTGAAGACTTTGAGCTTCCCCATTTGTAATCCAGTTGTTTGCATGTCACGTAACTTTTCAATTGAAGAAAATGTGAAATTGTTGAATTCATTAATAAAACTATGAATAGCATATGCAACAAGCCAAACTGTATCATAAGCTTGAAGTCCATAGGTATTCAGCTCTGTAGTCACTGACCCATTCTGCTTCATTTTCCTCCACCTAGACAAAAATTTTCTCTTTTGGATTGACCATGGCGTGTGTTGACGAAGGCCAACTACACCTTGAATGACACTAAGTAAGGATCCTTTCATTGGGACAATTGAATCTAAGGTGGTTGAAAGCCAATCTGTTGCAAGCCACACATAATTATCATTCATCATCTCCAGTTTCTCTGCAACAGCAAAGATTCTTAGCCTGGGATCTGGATTAACATGAACAACATAAACACGAGGACCAAAGGATTTTGATTTTTTGAGCAAATCTGTAGCTTCATTTTCACCAAACTGGATAGGCAGAGCTAATTTGTATGAAAGTTTGACCATTTTCTTCTCAAGATGATTCTCCAAGACATCAATTCCATTCCTCCCATAATCATCATCCACAAAAATGGCAATAACCGCTCTCCATCCATAAAATTCAACTAGATCAGCTATGGCATTCATCTGATAAAAGTCACTTTGTGTAGTTCGTATGAAGAAAGGAAATTGGAGGGCAGAGAGAGTAGGATCAGTGGCAGCAAATGAAACAAGAGGCACTTGAAGACTGTCTGCAACCTGAGAAATCATGTGAGCTATTCCTGAAGACTGCGGCCCAATTATGGCCACTATCTCTTTTTCAATCACCTTAAAAGCTGCAAGAAATTGTGGTAATTAACTAGTAGTAAAAAGGGGTGTTTAAAACCCAACTATTGAATTCTCCAAAGCATCTTAATGAAAAATAGAGACAGCTCTTGAATAAAGAAACAAGGGAATGTAAATATTGCTAGTCAGCAAGCAAAGCAGAATTGGGGACGCAGATAGAAATCATGAAAGGCTCTGAAGAGAGATTTATTATCCTATAGAAAAGCGTGTGTGGTCACAAGTGGACATGAGCTAAATGATACTGTATGCAACAGAAAGAAACACAGTTTAAAACCCAAATATTCAATTCTGAGAAGCATCTTAAATATACAAATAGAGACAGCTTTAGAAGATAGCAAAAGGATAGTAAATATTGTTTATCGGGAAGCCAAGCAAAATTCATGACATCATGAAAGATTCTGACTAGGGAGCCCTAATTGTGCTACGGAAAAAAGCATGTGCGACCATAAGTGGATATTAGCTAAATGATTTAGCATATAATTGAAAGAAACACCAAAATTTCCAAAGCTATGGTTCAGGATTATTAATCTTTCACAGAATATCTTTGGCTGTAGATGGCTATGAAATCTCTGATCATACCCAGAATATATGTTGGACAATGTTCAGCAAATATGCTTAGGCCTTAGGAAGCTCCTCACAAGTCAAGTAGCGAATAATTTATTCGTAATCTTGAAAGGCAAATCAAGTTTATCTTGCTCAGTAATCGTTGTAATTGCTGGAGCCAGCCTAAAAGAGAACAATATTCAAGATGGATGAATTGAAGCTTACCTTCAATAGATCCTAAGAAGACACTACAATTTGCGTCTTCCATCATCAACCTCATCTCTGTCCCATTCAGTATTCTAGGATTGTTATTAATATCAAACACAGCAGCCTCCATTGCTGGCCTTGCAGCTCTACCAATAACGGAATCAAAAGTGAAAATTGCTCCTATGTTCACAACAGCAGGCCTTTGACAGCAAGCGAAACCATTAAAAACTACCCATGTTGAAATAAACAGTAGTGAAGGAAAAAGTCGTTTCATTTTTCAACAGCAGCAACCCAACAATGGAAAGACCGCCTTAACCTGAAAGCCAACCTTTGAGAGATAAAAGAAAGTGCGATTAAGACTGGATTTTACAGGAAATCCAAGGTAATAGAAGTTGAAGAGTAGGCTGAAAGGATTGAATTTGAAGAACTTTAAATGAAGCTAAGCTCTCCTTCTCGAATTCGTCAAAAAGAACAAAATAGATACTAATGTAAAAAGAACATTGGATAGTACAAATAACAGGAATAGAACTCATTTGAAGTAAAGTTCCGTCTGCAACTTACTGGAACAGAAAAACAAAAGGGTGTAATAGAACATAAACGTTCCGGGTGAGAATAATTGTTGCGTGAGAATTTATGAACATGTCCAATTCATTATTTGTAAGTGTTCCACGGTTAAAAGAGAGGAAAGATGAAACGGGTTTCACATTCTGGAACCCCAGTGGGTGGGGTAGAGGACACCCAGAATAGAAATAATGGCAATTGGCCCAAAAATGCCCTAAAGATGAAAAGAACAGCTTCTTTGATTTTTTTCCACACTGACTTGCACGGCGGCTTACATTGCTCCTGCTTCACGTGCATCAATATGTTCAGTTTCCGCTTCCTGGTGTCAAATTTTGTTACATCATTGCCTCTTCAATGGTTGCTACCAGACAACAGCTTTGACTTTTGAATTGTAGGTTCTTGCCAGACAATCTTCGCCTATCTACAAACCCCTGCCTGCTGCATTGCCTGATGCAATACAACATATACGTTTCATTTTTTAAACTACTAAGGCTGATAAGTCGGACCTTATGATCGGAAGTTAAACTGGACAAACGGGTTATCTTGGTAGTGATTATAAAATATTGGATCAAAGAGTTGAATTCCAAGAACAACTCTTTACTATTCTGAAGCCATATACATTCAACTTTGATTAATTTTTAAACGATATGTAGCTTTCAGGTCTAATGAATAAGATGATTAATTTTTAATTCTCATTTATAATTCATATTGATATAAATAACTAATGATTAAATCGATTTATTTTACTATCAAATAAAATAATAAACCTTCTTATTTTTAAGTTATTATATTTATCTATTATAACTTTTATTAAAATTATAACAAATTCATTTTATTAGGAATAAATAATATATTAAATAATCATATTTATCATAATAATAATATTTATTAGTTTAATGTGATAATAAATTGATTCTTTCATCAAATTGTTATTATTATATAACAATACAATTACTAAGATAATTAGGAATTTTTGGTTTCACTTTTATTTTTCTTTTGTGGTTGTCCTATTAAAGACGTACAAGGCAAGTCTAACTCACCCCAATTAAGCTGATCAATACCCCACTATCCGTCAAAGATA
>JAOQMM010000173.1:14438799-14459884 GCA_027563515.1 Erythroxylum platyclados | reverse complement strand
AATGATAGAATTCACGTTTAGCTTGAACGGTATCTTCTTATGACATAAAACTCCTTAAACGTCACTCTATTTAAACCTCCTTGATTTGATGCAGTGAACTATATCATCATCCATCTTGCTGTTGCTTTGGATAATGGATCTAAATCATTATGTGGTATAAATTATGTTCCAATTTTGATCTCCACATCGGATGCAACCCTCCTACCTAAAAAATTACACTCTAAATACTCGGCCTTATTTTTGCTTAATTTAAAACCCTTTGACTATAACATATCCCTCCAAAATTCTATTTTGACGTTAACTCCCTTTTTTGATTCATCTATTAAAACAATATCATCAGTAAATAACATACACTAAGGTGCATCCCTTTGGATATTCTTGGTATTCTCATCCATAACTATTGCAAACGGGAAGGGGTTCAATAAGGATCCTTGGTGTAGCTCGATATCAAAAGAAAAATGCCATATATCTCCTCTTGTCTTCCTTACTTTAATCTTAACACATTCATACATATACTTCATAACTCGTACATAGGAACATGAATCTCTCTTAGCTTCTAAACACCTTCAAATGACCTCCCTAGGTACCCTTTCATAAGCCTTCTATAAGTCAATGAAAATCATTTGTAGGTCCTTTTTTTCTATCACTATAATATTCTACTAATCATCTAAGGAGATGTATGGCTTTTGACAAGGATCTCCCTAGCATGAAATCAAATTAGTTCTCTGAGATAGTTGCACCTTTTCTTACTTTCTTCTTGATTACCCTCTCCTATAACTTCATGATGTAATTAAGTAGTTTAATGCCTCTATAGTTATTATATCTTTGCATGTCTCTGTTGTTCTTGCAGAGAGGGATTGATGTGCTAAGTATCCATTTATTTTTCATTTTTGAGGACTTGAGGATCACATTAAAAAACTTAGCTTACTAAGTAAGACCCTCTTTTTTTAGGCTCATTCACACCTTTATAGGCAGCTCATCAGGTACTATTATCCTTCTAGTCTTTATCTTCCTTAAAGCTCATCTACTTTCTTCTCTCACGATATGCTAGTAACATGTGGAAGGATAGATTGGATCTTCCTTAACATTAGTGGGGTATAAAATTGCTAGAAAATTATGAGGCTCCTCTCAAAATACTTCCCCTAATTCTATGGCCTGCTTCTTTTCTAAATCTAAGTGGAAATGAAGATTAAAGTCCTTATTATTCCTGTTCATTTACATTTTAGTTGGTTCTAAAGTTGTACTTTAGTTACCTTGTAATTATTAATAATACTTTTGCACTCTTTCAAATCTCTTTTCTTTAATACAATTTCTTTATCTTTTTAAAAAAGGTTTGATATTATGACCATATTTCATGATAACTTAATTATATTTTTTATTCTTATAATGACATTATAGGAGAGTTAAATTGTGTATGTCTCATTTTTAATCTATTTTATATCAATTGAATGAATTATTTAAAATTATAAAATATATTATTTCATTGTATATACGAATCTGTAAGAATACTTATCTCAATTTCAGACAAAAATAATAATAAAGAGAGTAAAGAATAGAGAGGCAAAAATATTATATTGATTTGTTTAGACATTATAGGTAAAGATAAATCATTATACATCTTGTTTAAAGTCAAGAAAAGTATTCAAAATATATACTCCAATACCTACTCTCATTTGCAACACTTTTATAGTCATACATAACTTAATAATTTCTCTTTGTTGATCACACAGTGCATTAATGGTTTATCTCATTTTCACATATATATGAATGCAATAAAAGCTCTCTCAGTATTTTTTAATATCCCTTTTATTGTCAAAGATTCCTCTTACAAATCAATTGTGACCTATTTATATACACAACTCTTATACCTAATTATTAGGGACAAGAAATAGTCATTACAATGCTACTCTCAAATCTTTCGTGTATAATCTTATAAAATCTTGAATTTTATCAATTATGATATGTAGATCAAATAGTGTAATGCAACAAAATTTTCCTTATACTAAGTTAACCAAAGCCTATATTCTTTTACCTAGTGTCTCATTTAAATTGCATATCAGTTAAACAAAGGTCCAACAAAAAGATACATAACCTTGATGAAGCAAACACACGCAAAAGATACTTTTAATTTGAATAAATGGCAGGGGCATGTCGAAGTTTAAAACAATAATAAGAGCCTACAAAACAAAAGGTCCTGTTATGCGATAGGACACTGTTTAAGCAATAGGAACCTGTTAAGTAATAGAAGCCTATTAAACAATAGGAGCTTGCTAAAGGATAAATCCAATTAAGATAATTTAAAACAGAAGGCGCCTATTAAAATGAAAGGAACTTTTAGCAAGTTGAAAACAAAAGGAGCCTACTATAACAGTGAAAGAGCCTCTTACTGAAATGAACACACACATAATATAATGCTGAAATATAAAAGTTAAGAGAAGAGAGAGAAGGACGCAGTTGATTTATACTAATCTGACTTACAACCCAAGCCTACATCTAATCCCCAAGTATCCAACTTGAGTGTTTCACTATGAAAATCCAAGTAGTAATTTAACGAGCCTCTTCCAGCTTATGGGTATATATTTTTCTAACCTTCCACATTAGTAGTATTTATCAAGCCTCTACAAGCTCACGAGTACATATTTTTCAAGGTTCTCCAACCTTCCACATTAGTAGTATTTTGCTAGCCTCTACAAGCTCTCAACAAATGAAGAAGTAATTTACTCCATATAAGCTTCAATGATCTCTCAAAAGGAATTGTCACTTTCTCAAGCACAAGAGATTTTGATCAAGATATGACCTTTGGGAATATTGATGCTTCTGAAGTATTTCAAAGATTTTGGCTTTTGTCACCCCATTTGGAAAATGCAGTGGCTCTTCTTTAAATAGGCATTTTCTTCAACTAGTCGTCGTTTCATTTCTATTTTGAGTTGACTTTGAATCTTCAATATTATCTCTGCTAGAATCTTGCAATAATCAACCGTTAAGAGAAATCTGGAGCTGATTAACGAAATATATGATTAGCAGGATCCTTCCGGATAAATAAGGTAAGTTCATAAAGAGAGTTCCAGCAAGAAATGAAGCATTTATACTTTGATTTTATTTCCTCTTAAGAATTATATTGTTACCTTCAAAAGGAAATAAATCAAATTTGAATTTCGAAATATTATATGGTCATCATCAAAACCATTAATAAGCCTAACAAACCTAAGACACAGTTATTTCCCAAACTATGTCTATGATAGACATAAATTATAAAAGTAGAGAAAGTTATGGTTTTGTGTTCTTCTCTATTTTTTTCAATTCTAGAATTTATTTTTCATTAGGATTAGTAACTGCCTATCCAAGGAGAATTTAAGAAAAAATCTAGAGCCCATTTTCAATAGAGAGAGATCTAAAGTCATTCAAAAGAAATGATCACCAACAAACAATAGAGAATTTCCTTAAGGGATTCCTTATAATAAGTAGGGGTGTCAATGGCTACGGGCTAGGTGGCTCGTGATTCGTGGCTCGACCTGGCCTAACCACTGGCTGACCGGTCCGTGGTCGGCTCCAGCCAACTTAACCTTATTTTTAAAAAAAAAAAGTTAAAAAACGGCGTTGTTTTTTACGCAAGCTCGAGCAAAGTTTGACTTGTCTAGTTGGGCCAAAAATGGCATTTCTACTAATGAGCTTTTTAACTATTTTTTCATATTTGTAAGGATGATTGAGGCAAAATATATTTATATATAGATTAGATGAAATCATAATTGATTTTATAAGTTTTGATTCAATTTTTAATGGAGGTTTCTATATTTGAGATTTATACGTGTTATTTTTAATACTAACCATATTCAAAGAGAGCTTAGGTTTTTATTTGATCTAAATGTTGGAGTAATTAGATATAAATATCAATTAAACTATTTAAGAATAGGTGGTTATACATCAAGAAGTGGCATATAATTTTTCTAGGAGACCTCATTGGTCTAAATGATAGAATTCCTATAACTAAATAAGCATATAATATAAAGTTAAGAGGAAGTTGTTGAAGTTTTAAATGAAACAATTTCTTAATGCAAGTGTAAAAATCGTAACTTATAACATAAAAATTATCATCCCATGAGGAATGTAGTAGTCACCCAAAAATTCTTGTAAACTTTTGTTAAGGTAAACAATAAGATGAATAACTAAGAATTAAACTAAAAGCAATGAAATAATAACCAAACTATGAATTAAGAAGTAGAGAATTTCATTTATTAATCACTGATGAAAACTAGGAATTACTTTTATCCTTATTTGCTTTCACTTTACCTTCTCGATTTAGTCATACTTGATCCTAGGTATCCAATAACTATGATTACCTTTTATCTAGATCTAAGCAACTAATCCTAGTTAAAATTGATAGGAATTGAATTGTGATATCTCAATCTATCAAAAAAATTTCTGGCTATGTTACTGGATTTAAAGCAATCCTCAGAATAACTAATAAACAATTAAGTGAATTAGGAAGTAGAGAATTTGATTGATTAATCAATGATGAAAACTAGGAATTAATTTTGTCCTTATTTGCTTTCACTTTACCTTCTCGATTTAGTCATACTTGATCCTAGGTATCCAATAATTATGATTACCCTTTATCAAGATCTAAGCAATTAATCCTAATTAAAATAGATAGGAATTGAATTGCGATATCTCAATCTATCAAAACTTTTTCTAACTATGTAATTGGATTTAAAGCAATCCTCTGAATAACTAATAAACAATTAGGACCTCTCTTCGATTGCCTATTAGTTTGATGTTTATAGATCTATTGAGGTACCAGCTCTCGCTACATAAGACAACAGAAGTGATATAATCCAATCTTTTGATTCAAATTGAATATAAAGCAATAAACATCACAATATATTTCATTAAATTAATAATATAAAGTTTAATAAATAAATCAAGGGTAATTCTTAAAAAAGAATTTAGAAATCTATAGATGTAAATATATATCCAAATTTAATCATAACTAATATCCAACAACAATAAGGAAATAAGAAAATAGTAGATAGTTGAATCTAGATGTCTTCTCTTTTTTGCCATATGTTGGAAACTGCAGCTTTTGTTCTTAAGATTTTTTTCTCTTTTGATTTCCTCTTGTTATGTTTTTCCAGTGGTCAAGTGATGTTTTTCTCTTCCTTATAAACTCTTAAGTCTTGTAAAGTTTTATATAGGGTTTTACCATTTGTTATTCTTCCAAAAATAGCCCCTAAACATC
Organism: Erythroxylum platyclados; assembly: GCA_027563515.1. NCBI lineage: Eukaryota > Viridiplantae > Streptophyta > Magnoliopsida > Malpighiales > Erythroxylaceae > Erythroxylum > Erythroxylum platyclados. Next base: position 14,454,648 of record JAOQMM010000173.1, on the reverse strand, counting down.
AAATATATATTAAAAAAAAAACTCACGACCTTATAATGCATCCCATGCATGATCATACATGGCACTACTCCAACATGCATGATCGTTCCAAAGACTTTCCAATTTGCATGCACAATCAAGCTAGAGACTTTCCAATCTACTGCTTCTTCATGTAGGATCGTGGATGCATATATTATTCTCTAGCTTTTTCTTCACTTTTTCCTGTCTCCACTCATCACTAAACACATCAAACAATCCTTGAAGTATATAATTAAGATCAAATTATTTCCTTAAACAACAATCAATCAAACAAAACATATGAAAACACTAACAAGAACATAAATCTAAGTCATAAACATATGATTATCACTAAGAAAACATAAAAACACACTCTAATAGCTAGAAAACACATTATAATTTACACCTATCAATATCCCCACACTTAAATCTTTGTTTGTCACCAAGCAAAACCAAAACCGTAAAAGAAACAAAACTCATAAACACACAATCATGCATCAATACAATAATGGTACAATGGCTTCAAATCTTATGATTTAACTTAGCCACAAACATCAATCACTTAAAAAGTTCCATCACACTAACTTTTTCTATTCATATTCAAATGTTATGATTTAAATACACATTTCAACCAAAATATCACCACTTATTCGTACACCTTGGACACTTATAAGCATGCACTTATTCTTATATACCAATTAAAGAGGTATGCCATCACTAAATACCCGCTCGTGAAATTTGCTTAATTAATTCTATATAAAAATTAGACGAAACCATAATGGATCATTGTATATGTTATTCAATTTTTTAAAACAAAATTTCTATATTTGAGATTTATATATGTTGTTCTTAATCAGACTATATAAAATCAAAAGTTTAGGTTTGGTTTGATATATATGTGGATGTAGTCAAGAGAATCTAATATAGATTGTCTTCAAAATATATATCAAAGACTGAATGGAGATTTAGAGGTCTTTCAGTATTAGGGTAATTTTTTGGGGTTTTAAAGAAATTAATAGACCTAGATGGCCCTTTCAGTATTAGGGTAATTTTTTGGGGTTTTAAAGAAATTAATGCATTCCCAAAGAAGTTAATCATAGATATTTCAACTAACCTACATAGGAATAGGTAGTTGTACATTGAGAGGTGGCAGACTATTACACTAAAAGATCCTACCAATCTAAAGGTTATAATTCCTATAATTGAGTAATCATATAAAATGAAGTTAGGGGGAAATCTATTCTAGGTATTTCTTAATATTTATATGCTCTTTGATTATTGTATAGTGTTGTTGTGATGACCTAGAGCAACGAGCATTTAGTTTAGTTGTGATTTAATAAACAAAACTTTATTTTGTTATTGATTAGATAATAATCTAGTACCTGTTAGCTTCTCATAGGATCAATCCTTCCACCACTTTATTAGTACGAAACAATAGGTATACTTACCATAATTGAGTATTAGAATAATTATGGCGCAAAATATAATTCATCAGTATATAAAGCTCCAAAATTTAAAATGACTAGTATATAGGACAAGAAAGATTACACTAATTTAAAACTTTGAATTATCTTGAATCTTTTTTGGTCTTGGTTCATATGACTTTGTTTTTCACTTGAAAATTCTTAACTCATTAATTTCTTTTTTTTTACTCTATTAATTTCTTGATGTTTCACTACCCTATAGAGTGTCACTCGGACTCAATTGTCTTTCATACTTTAATAAGTTCTTGTTTATTTTTTTAATCATTAAAATAAAATATTTGTAGTATTTATATTTATTCATCAAAATATGAATTAAAAATTTCCTTAATTCAAATTAAACATTATTCATTCAACTTTTTAAGAACTACTTTTTGATACTTTCAAACAATTCCCAAATTTTATGTTAACGAATACGAAGGCTATTTTTTAAAAAAAATTAAATTCGAGTTCCAATCTTTGTCAATTTTAAAACCTAAAAAGGGTTCAAGAAATTATTAACATGTCTTAACTTTGATCTTCAAATATTGCTAGTTACCTTAAAGAATTTCATCCTGTTAACTTTAAATTTTAAGAATATAATCTTGATCTCTTGATGTAATTTAATAATAAATTAATTCCAAATTATTTTAATTGTGATCTTTACAACTAACGATTTTGCCTATGAAATTTAAGATCTTTAATATGTATTATTTGAATAATTCAATACTTATTGACAAGTATCTTAATCGATGAATAAGGGTATGCAAAACAATCGATTTCCTATATTAATAAAAGATTCCAATTGAAAAGAATATTATAAAAAATGGAGGCTAGCTAAGAATAAAATACTAGAATGTTTGGACGCGTATTTTTCCCTGACCAAATACAATGTATTGAATTCAAATCTTCTTTCTTTAACAGAACTTTTAGCAGATTCTGCTGTTCTTTGTCGGAACTCGAACAAGGAATGACGTATGTTCATACGCAAATACAGTATAGCCTTATCTTATTCGCATTAGCTATGAAGAAAATGCCAAAGTAGTCTCTTTAACACTGATAAGTGTCTGTCTATTATTGAGAAGGGAATCCATGTCTTCAAATGTGGTCCCCCTACAACGACCTGCGTTGTTGCGATTCTATTTGGTTCCATGATAAGCTACCAAATTGAAGGCGACTTCTCAAATTTTACCTTCACTACTTTGTTCGTTCTTTCGTTTCTATTCTGTTCGCTAATTGCCAACTTTATGGATGGTTAAATGCCGTAAATGGTCCGCAAATAAATTCATATATAAACTCTAGAGATTGACCAATTGAGTATTCCCTTCAAACTTGGCTTGTTAATATATTAAGATGATAACAACAACTAACACCCAATAGAATAATTTAAATTGACTAGCTAGCGCAGCTGATTCCAACTACAATCTTTGACCATTTAGTGAATGGAGTGAAAGTTAAAGACTGTGAGCAATAGCGGTGAATCTTATATGCTTGACTAGCCAGAAAAAACACCTCCACATTCAGAGCCTCTCACAACAAATAAAGTATTATTTCTTTCCCTGCATATGTGGTATACCAAAGCTCCATATGGTGCTCCAAAGAGTTTCTTATCAACCTTAGTTCTGAAGCAAATGCCAGGAATCCATTCCAGATTTGTGAATGCAATGAACTAGGACAAGAAAGATAGAAAAGAGTGAGGGTATTGCTCCATAGATGAGCTAAAATCTGTTAAAAAAATATAGGTGTTTTAAGGATTCCATAGTGGCATTGTTGCAGAGAACACAATATAAGTCTAGTAAAGAGTATTTAATGGAGTCCTTGGTTGCAATTCTTTGACGTGATACAAGCCGAAGGATGAAGTAATAAGAAGAGGATATAATAAGATCCCATATTAGTTATGATTTAGATGGGTGATAGGTTGATCATCAAACAACTTCCTGCATGAGTTAGTGTTAAACTTGCTAGAAGTGTCCAGTGCCCATATCACTTTTTCTTGAAGATTAATATCGGGAGAATAAGCTGGCAGGTTGGAGAGGAAGTGCTCCGTGCCTCGGGTAGTATGAAAAGTCCATATCCATGAGGTTTGCCCGATGAAATCTTGCAATTCTTACATTAATAGGTATTATGGACCTTAAGAGAGGGATTTCTCTTTGATCAGAGATTAGAGCATCATAGTGTTGGTGATCAAACTAGTAAAAGGTTCCACATCTATTACCAGTCTCATTCTTTATAAAATGATGAACTAGTTTCTTCATCTTGAACATTTGTGTAAAATTCTAGAAGAAATCAGGAGAGGATTTGGTGGTCTAGATGCTCAAGCCTTTTAAAACATATTTTTGGGTCCATTTAACTCATAAGTTTTCACCTACCGAATCTAGTTTCCTAATTTGATTAATGAGAAATAGTTTGTTCATAGTTCTAATGGAAGTGATAACTAAACCTCCATTTTTCTTAGCCTGGCAAATTAAGCTCCACTAGATTTTAGGTATCCTTGGTTTCATAGGAATTCCTTTATAATCCTATAAGTTTCTTTCATGATACCCTTTGGCAAAGCAATAAATGAGATCTAATAATTATGTAAGCTGCTTTAATGGACGTAATTTGTTGGATCCTACCTCTAATGATAAGTTGTTGCACCAATTGTTCAGTCTTCTCTTTATATAGCTTAAAAGAGGAAGATAGTCACTTTTGGATAATTTCTTCACTGAAATGGCAGAAATGGAAGAAAACGAGAGAGAAAGAAGAAGGAAGAGGAAGTAAAGGGAGACGAAGCGGACTTGAAGTGCTTCCCAGATCAGGAGGTTTCCCGACTTTGCTGCCTTCCCATTCGTCTATTCTAAGTTTCTGTTTCCTTTTCGTTTCGATTTATTAATGTATAAAGTTGGAATGAATTGTTTGATGATGGAAATTGGAATATCGATGATGTTCTAAACTCTCCTTCGGGATTTTATTTTGATTTAATGATAACTTAGTCTATTTATATTTATTGGATGAATGTTGTGATTTGATTATACTATTGCATAATTCGGTAATAAACTGAGAGGGTGAACCGAATGAAAAAACGATTGAATCGGATTAGTGAGAGTTAGGTGATTTAATAGAAATCATAACAAATTATATCAATAATTGTGCAGAGAGAGATCCCGTGTGAAAACTCGGTATATTAGGATGCTTTAGATCTAATGAGGGTTTTGGATCATTTTTTAATTGAGATATTACAAATTCCATAATCCTATCAGAGTTTATAATTTAGGATTTAACGGTTATTACTCGAGAGAGAGTAATCATCCCTAGGATAGCCTAGAACCGACATCCCAATATTACATAATTGGCTAAGTTAGCATTAATGATAGGTAAAATCCCCTTTCTCATAACTTGGTAATTTCCTTGGTTGATTTCCATTGTGCTTGCTTGTTGCTCCATTGTTAATTTCTTTGTGTTTAATTTCTAGTTTAATTGGTTGAATTCAATTCTCGTAATTACTTTCCATACACTGTTAATTTTTCAGTTTTATATCTTTTTAGCTTTAGATTTTTAGGATTAGATTATTCTCCCTCCTTGTGGGATCGACCCCTCTTATACTACTCTTGTGACCCGTACGCTTGAGGTATTTGAGAGCTAATTATTGAGACTTGCCGAAGCGAATCGATAAACATAATCGAAGCGAACATCATCCAATGTTCCACTTCGACAAAGTATGAATATAGTATCTACACTTTTGAATCCAATCATATTCATTCTTGCTAATTAGTAATTTATTTATAATTGATATTTAAAAACACATTTTCAAATGTCAATTCACTCTAGACAAAAAATTCCTTAAATAACTACTAATTAAGAACAATGGAGCATTCTCTCTAATTACTTTAAAGTGATGAATCCTTATTGACTTACTCAACTATCTCTATATGGTTCATAATGTATCCAAGTGGTACTGACTAAGTTACCCTAAATAGAACATGTCATAATTAATATCAAAATATAGTAATTTTTACATGAGATACCTTGGTAATCTCAAGTCTAAGGCTTAACTATATAATCATCATAATAAAAAAAATCCACATATACATAATTAATATTCCATTTTGGATCTTTATAATCAGATCAGTTTAGTAAACTTATTATTTAATAAGTGCCCATACGTTTGTTAAAGTATCTCAATATTTTAATTTATAAGATCAATTACTTTCATCGTAAGAAATAAATATAATGCGTGCTAGTTTTTCAATTTCATCAATATCTTGTCTTGATAAAACTATAACTAGGAAGAATTTATAAATAATACATAAACGCAAGTTGAATATCATAATTATAATCTTATCATAATTTCAATTGCACAGTAATTATTCCAAAGATTTTACCTTTAGCATTAAAATATCAAATTTAATTAACATAATATACCTAAAGATAAAGAAAACTTTCATTAATTAAAATAATAATATTATAGATAAAATTGTAACTAACTGATTAACTGCAAGGGTATAAATTAAATTCAGATTGATCAATTCTGTTGCAGATCAAGTCCAATTTTGCAATGGTTTTGGGTCCTGGAAGAACACAGGATCAGAGCTGAGTATCTCCAAAGTTTAGATGTTTAGTCATTGTTTGTTGTTGTGGTTTTTTGGTATTGACTAGCTCCTTTGGTATTTACACAAGATCGAACGAATTATCCTTTCTTTTTAAATTTCAATAGGTTCCTAGAGTTTATACAAATTGATAGTAAGTTGCAAAAATTTTCAAGTTACTTACAATTCATCCTCCTCTTGCGTTTATTTGCTTTATCATAGTATTTCTATCCAGTGGAATGGTTACTTAGATTGTTCTTGGATGTATTGATCTTGTATCCGGAGTTGGTTTTTAATATATTTTTCACTTTTCAAAAAAATAAGACAAGCATATACCAAAATTTGTGAGCCATAATATTTGTTGATTAGGGTAAAATTTCAGTTGATATCGAAAAGTACTAACTTAAATTGGACCACCACATGTGAAAATATGCTTTGATGGCAGGTCTCGTAATCCGAAGTGCAACCGAATATTTGCAGATGAGATGAGGCTTTGTGGACGTAGACTACATACAGGACAAGACACGTGGTTTTTGGTTATGGTTACGAGACAATTGGCCTGAGTGGTTGCAGTTAATTAATTAGAGATGTAGATTATGCACAGGTCTAATATATTGAATTGAAACATCTAGGGACATAGGCTATTGCCCGCGACTGTCCCAGTTTTCTCCCAGTGCTCGTATAGCTTTTGTCGCCATCCATTCCCCCACTCTCCTGGAGTCTCTTTTACCTTTATATTAACTGGTCCTTGCACGTTATCTTGTATCTCCCATTAAGTCAAGACTTGATCAATCCTCCTCTCAGTTTTAAACTTCTGTCAGTACAACTCGTGACACATACGACAAGTGTCTCATTGTCTTAGCCCCATAATTACTTTCAAAGTTTATAAAGCCAAGGAAAAACAATTGAAAACGTGAAAAGTGAAGAGGCTGATGTTTACCATTTTGTAGTTTGATAACGAGTATAAATAAGTCTAATATAATTTTAACATCATGCATACAACATTTTATATCAATTTGATTACTAAAATATTTCATAGTCGAACTCTAAATGTAAAGGTTTGAGGGATTGAGATTTTCCAAGCAGGCAATCACTTTCTGCTCTCATATCAAGCATATTGAACATCAATGACAACAATTTCATAATAGCATTGCCGTCCCACAACTTTTGACAAAAATAAAGCAAAGAACTCCATCTGGGGAATGTGTAAATTATTATATATGCTGCTAAGTTTAATTCTTTAAAAGAGGTTCTGTCTTGTCCTCCCATCTATTTAACCTTTTCACTGCATCATCTACCTGCATAATTCAAGTTCAGTAATCACATGTAACGTATGATTCAAGCCATTTAGATCAAAAACTGAATGATAATACTCCAACCTCTTTATTCCAGTCTGTCTTTATTGTGGCCCATATCAAAATTAGAGTCTGCATCACTGTACCACCAATCATTCCCGACCATATTCCCTACATATCAGAAGAAATTGTTTATGTAGCTGCCTTTTTGTTACTAGAACTCCCTATGGAGTATGGAGACATACACGTAGGGTTTACCTTGGCACCGAAATCCAAGTAGAAGCCAAGAAATGCGCCAAGTGGGATGCCCACCACGTAGTAACATCCCACGTTAACATAAGCAACAAAAGCTTGCCATCCACAACCAACAGCCACCCCTTGAGAAAATGTGACTAGAATAGTTAAAACTCACATGGGAAGCTTTCCATTTTATGATAGAACAATTGTTACTACGAATTGAAGCTAAATAAATGTTACGTACCTGACAGAACAGGTTGAATTCCATTGAGGACGACAGATATGACTAGAAGTGGACAGAGATCCGAGACGGCGGCAGCCACCACCTCTCCGTCGGTGAAAACGTAGCTGATGACATCACGCATCAAGAGCAGTATCACCGCCAAGAAAACCGAAATAACAAAAGAAACACACGTCACAACCACCACGGAAAATGCCGCGGATCTTGGATGGCCTGCCCCTAGTTCATTGCTCACTCTTACACTGCGATTGTTACATGATAAAATCTACTCAAATATACATTCGACTTTTGGGCTTGGGCCTAACTGCATGTGGAGCTTATGATCAAGTTGAATTTCTAACCTTGCAGCTGCATTGAAGCCCGCTGAGATCATGAATAACCAACTCATCATTGACAAGCTGCAGTCAATAGCAATAACAAACAAATCACGATTTGAAAAGAAAATTGCAACATATATGTCTCAAGACAAAAAGACACCCATTAGGATGAACTTCCCTTAATTTATTTCATAACTTTATAAATTAAAATTATAAGGGCAAGAAGGAAAACCACTTTGTACTTTTTTTCTTCTTTTCCTTTTCCTTTTAGCCTTTTTCTTAGAAGAAAGTCACTTTGTCAGCTAATGGTCAAGTCATAAGTGGAACACATATATTGGGACCGATGAAAGGTCATTTATAAAACTATTAATTTCCCCTCGATGTTGATCAAATCATTGGTACCATGCTCTCACATGATGGTCCATAAAGGGTTGGATGAATTTACAAATTTATCGTCGGTTTGGCTATATTCATAGTAAGAGGATCGCATTTGTTTTAATCAAATTTCTAGTAGTTAAATTGTAAGTGTCTAGACTAGCATTCAAGTTTAAAAAGTAAGGATGAAAAGTTACAGAAAGTTAATTAATATTTGATTATTTTTACAAATATTTACCGAATTATCATTTCAATTAAATACTACTAAAATATGGTATCAGTACGTAATTTTATCTTTTAATCTTTTAAAGTTTGAACTTCAAATTTATGTTATTTTATTTTAAGTGGTGTTTTATCGTATGTATGATCAGATTTTCATTCTATACTTAGAAAAAGAGTTGTTATTGATCTTGGTTTCTAAATTCTAGGGTCTAAATTATTTTGGATCATCTTCGTTTAAAAGAAGGTCAAAAGATAGCTTACCAAATAGAGAGCGAATCCAGAGACAACTCAGGCTCATCGAGCAATCCGGCCAGTAGAACAAGTATCTCGAAGTACCACAACTCCAAACAGAGCATAACGGCTGATGCAGCTGACAACTTGAAGAAATCCCACAATCCAATGAATGCTTCATAACTCAATCCAGCCCAAGTACGTCTGCACTTCCCACTCCTAACTATGTACAAAATTTGGGCCACCACACTTATCCACCATGTTAAGCTCAAGATCAGAGATGCACCCAACAATCCTAGTCCTAGTTCATAGATCACAAGCCAACTTAATACAAGATGTATGGCTAGTGTGGCTGCTGATATGTACGCCATTGGAGCCATCACGCTTTGAGCTTGTAAAAACTTCTGGATAGGGAAGTATACTCCGTATGCAAATATTTGTGGTACGAGACCATACACGAAGATAGCTGCCGAGGAAGCTATTTCAGGTGATTGACCAAGAAATATCAACACGGGCTTTGAGAAAATGTAGATAAAAGTGATTGCAACACCAACTAATGTTAGGAGGACAATTGATCTTTGAAGATATATGCCTAGCATTTCGTACTTTCCAGCTCCATATGCTTGCCCACATAGTGTCTCCACAGCACTTCCTAGTCCCCACTGTTTCATTAACAAAGAAACTGATGATGAGTTAAGAGTAAGATATTTTGCGATTTATTCTGAAGATCTGATGATCCCAGATCAAAGAAAAGGGCTTGCATGAAATGATCACCCGTTGTAATGAATAGAATCATACCATGACACCATAGGCGAAGATCTGGATGCCATTGTTGCCGAGTGAAGCGGCAGCAAGTTCAAGATTACCAAGGTGACCAGAGAATATTTGTGTGAACATGGACATGAGATATCCTATCAGACAAACGAAAATAGCAGGTGCTGCGAGCTGGAAAAGGATCTTCCACTCAGATGTCGTTGCCAATCGTATGCGCAGCAGTAGCGGCAAGCTCGTATCCGATAATATGCTTTCGAGCTCACCGCTCGATCCGTGCTCGACATAGGACTTGAGACCCTCTTCGGTAGCATCCATCGGAAGTTATTCCAACTATATATGTGAGATGTTAGTGGTGGTGCCCGATCAGCTGATGAGAAGATGGTAATCAGAGAGTATAAAAGTAGCTAGCTTGAAGTTGGTGTTTATTTATAAGAGCTTATAGCTAGCTTGAAGTTGGTGTTTATTTATAAGAGCGTATAAGGTGATGTTCGGCCACAAATGATCGACAGTGGCGTTGGATGATCATGGCAGGGTAGGTATGGTTGGTTATTGAAGAATACTTTATTGTTGCCTAATTTAAAATGGATTATGTAAGAGGGTTAACTCTCACCTTATATCCCGTTTTACTTCACTAATAATTTAAATTCATAGTTTCTTCATTTAAGGGGAATGGCAATCAGTCTAATGTTCTTTTATCCTCGCATGACGGTGATTTGAATACATGACCAACTTCTTATGATGAACGGAGAGAACAATGTACCGAATACTGCTCTTTGAACGAGTTTTGGAATCAATTTACCAAGTTATGGTCAATATAATAATAGTAAAAACCGAACAAAGCATTTATTATGATGAGCAGCTAGCGTTATGTCCAATCAAAGTTTGAATATTTGCCTTTTTAATTTGCTTATTATTCTTCGATTATTCTCATTCTAGTTACTCTTAGAATAGAATAAAAATATAAGAATTGAATACAGAAAAGGGGATATAATTGTATATAGTTTTTTTTATGTGTCAAAAAGAACAAAATTTATAATTTCTCCATTTTCATACATCTAGATAAATTTAAAACTTAATAAGAAGATAACAATTATTTATTCATTCAACTATTTTCTTTTCCAAGTCGAAACCAAGAAAAAAAGAAAGGCAAAAAAAATCAAAGTTGCTAAATCAAAAGCAAATTATGAAAGATTTTTTGCAACCAATTACAACAAATATAGTAATAAACAAAAAAAAGAGTATTAAACTAGATTTAGATTCTATTCAACTGTATTTAGATTAGAAGTATAGATTCAGATCACAGGAGAATATTTTATTTAAACATCTTGTATGATATTGTTGCCCTATCCTTATTTCCCCTTCTGTTCTGTCATCATTATCATCAACAAACTCTGACATGTAAGCAAACCTAGATTGAATTTCATTGCAAACCACAAGTTCCTTTGATTACAGACTCTCTAGCCTCCAGGGTCGAGCTCTTGATGATAACAGATATTGACAAGACAAACTTCAGACCATCCTAAGAAGAAGTTAGTCATTCACTTTCAGCAAGCAAGCAAACTTTGCAACAACCTGAGCTAGGGGTTCGACCCCCACTCCACCAACCATAGTATCTTCTTATTAATTTTTAAATTTATCTAAATGCATGAATTGGAAAAATTATATATTTTGTTCTTTTTGACTCATGAAAAAAACTATATACAATCATTACTTTATAAATCATTAGCTTTGAACCCCCTTTTCTTATGAAAGACAAGCGACCTACTATTCATACCACCTGATGACACTTATACAAGTTGAACTAATTTACTTGGTAATATAAATTAAGATACAAAATTAAATAGTTTTTAATTTTAAGAATTAACCTATCAATGTGAGTTTGGATTCAAAAATCAACCAAGGAAAAAAAGGAAAAAAGTTTATGGTATATAAAATAAAAATCCAAGTCTCATTTAATATTAGTTGGTAACTTACCATTATTTTAAGGGTCGTTTAGTTTTACTTTTATTTTTCTGTTATGACTTTTAGTTTTAGTTTTTTGTTTTTTAATTAAAAAACAAAAACCTGTTAGTTGAGATTTCTATTAGAGAAAAATTGAAAACAACTTATCTCTTTGAAATATAGATGGGACACTATCTCGAATCATTATGCATATCATTATATGTGTATTGTAGTAATTTATGATAAGGAGAAACTGAGGATTCTAAGTTCTATCACTACTGATAAGCTCCTGCACCTTGAACTAGTACTCCTGCAAGTGAATAAAAAATTCAATACCTCCTTTTTCTATGGCTCTAACTTTGCATTTTAGATATTTGATTTCTAGGGAAAAATTTATTCCGTTAATTTTGATATTCAAGACACTTGATCAATTACTAGTGACTTCAACAACATATTGCATCCTTTAGAGGTTGAAGGTTATTTCTAACATAGAATGCACACTAATGAACTAGCTAAATATGTTACAAGTATGAAGGTTAATGAACTAAATATGGAAGGAAATTCCATTACCTTATGTAATAAGTGACATAATAGATGGTTCACTAGGAAAAGGTTAGACAAGGACATGGTTAACTCAAAGTGGTTGACTTCATTCTTAGAGAGCGAAGTAGTATATAGGAATCCTATCTTCTTAAATCATAACTCCATCTCCATTTTTAAACTTTCTTTAGAAATGTAAATATACTTCCTTTTCATATTCAATAATCATTTGGCACATAAAGAGGGCTTTGAGGGAGAAATTCTTAAGGGATTAGAATGTCATATATAAGGATCTCCACCCTTCATCTGTAATGAAAACTAAAGAGAAGTAAAAAGGAACAAAAGATCCTCAACCTATCAAAATATAATAAGACTCATTGAAAAGTGGATAAAGCTAAGGAGAAGTTGGATCAATTTCAACGTTCTCTCTTTATTGATCCCTCTAACCTTGCTCTACATGAGGAAGAAAGAGCTTCCATCTTAGCTTTCTCTCATATATTGCAGGTTAATTATTAAATTATTTAACAAAGATCTAGATTATAATGGGTATTTGATGGGATAAGAATATAATTTTCTTTCACAAAGCATTTCTCTATAAGAAAATGTCAATAGAATCACTTATTTACAGAGAAATGGTAGAACATTGGTTTACTCCCACAATGATCTTATCTAGGTAAACTATATTTCTAAGATCCTTAGCTTAGTTGATACACTCATCCTTGGCTCTATTAAGTTCCTTTATCAATGATAGAATCATTGATTCAAATGCAGCTACACTACTTTTGCCTTTCACTCCCTTAAATATGAAAATGGCATTGTTTATCCTTAAACCTGATAAGGCTCTAGGCTTAGATGGGTTTAATGCCCTATTTTTCTAGAAATAACGGAGTCTCATCAAGAATATGGTGATCAAAGTCGTTTTTGGCTTCCTTAGCATGGAATGATTTTCAAAAGAGCTCAATAAGACCTTTATTTGTCTTTTCCCTAAATTGGCCAATCATTCGACCTTGAAGGATTTTAGACCTATTTCATACTATAACATAATTTACAAAACGATCTCAAAGCTTCTAACCTAAAGGATTAAGAAGGTTCATACGCCTCTCATCAACATTACATATGGGAGCCTTTATTGATGGAAGACAAATTGGAGATAACATTCTCCTTGTATAAAAACTTTTTAAGAACTATAATAGGAAAAACTCAATCTATGCTATTAAAGTAGACTTTTAAAAGGATTTTGAATCATTTAACTGGAAGTTTATCATCCATACATTGCAAGTCTGTAGCTTTCCTCCAACTTCAATAAATAAATTGAGTAGTGCATTTCAACTGTTTGTTATGGCATATTTATCAATGGAGCTCCTGTAAATCTTATTAAAGGGTGAAAGGGATTGAGGTAAGGGGATCCTTTATCCCATTAATTTTTTACCATATGCATGGAAGTTTTGATTAGATTAACTATTTATCCCCTTAATTTTTTACCATATGCGTGACTAGATTAACTAAGTATACAATCAATCAAGAAAGGAACTTCAAGTATTATAACAAATGTAAGGCAATAGGAATTCATTGTTTGACTTATAATGATGGCTTGCTCCTCTTTTTAGAGGTTGATTTCCATTTTATAAATGCCCTTATGAATGATAAGAACATCATCAAGGAGATTTATGGTTTGGCAGTGAATAAAGACAAGATCCATATTTATATCTCTTTTGATACTTCCCATATGTTTGATGTGGTTGCTAGATTGACCGGTCTTCAAGTAAAACAATTCCTATTTACTTACCTTGGAGATCCCATTTTGCATAAAATACCATCTTATAAGGATTATATTCCACTTATTATAAGAATTCAAAAGAGGATTGAGAGTTGGTGGAATAAATCCCTCACTTTTGCTGGTAGAATTCAATTTATTAAATATGTTTTGAATTCTTTACATATATTCTGGTCTTCCCATATTACCTTCCTAACCAACCTAATTAAATCTATTGCAAAGATGTTTAGAAGCCTACTTTAGGTTGGGAAATATATTGAAAACTTTCTTGCAGAGAAGTATGATTATCTAAGTTGGAAGGTAGATTAGATGTTGTTCCTTTGAAATTGAGTAACAAGGTTCTAGTGATGAAATAATATGGAGGATTCCAATAAATAAAGAGTCTCTTTAGGTAAAGTGGATCTACACTTACCACATAAGGAAAGAAAAGTTTTGGATATGCAAGTCAAAATATAATACTTTAAGGACAATTTCATATATCTTCAAGTTACAAAATTTATACAAAGAGGCTATTTCAACATTGTCTTAAGGAGTACCTACTTTTGGTATGAGAGAGCAAGAAGGAGGCTGCTCTTTTTTTAGAGTTTTATGTTCTTAAATAGTTCTTGAGGCTTCTAGAGTTCTTTCTAAGGTTTATCCACTTAATTTGGTTCCAAAAATAGCCCCAAAATATTAAAATTATAAGAAGATCACGTGCTGGAAAAATTGAAATTCGTTGGAATTGTTGTCTGCACTCTCTATAGGATTGACCTAGACTCACCATTGCTATAGTTATAGGTATAATTATTTTGAGTAGTGTTACAACGTCCTACGTCAATAATCAAGAGTCAAAGTCATTTATAGTTGTTCGAAATAAATAAGTAAGTCGTATTTTTGCAAATTATACTTAAATCAATAAACACTACATTATTATATATGTCTTATTTTCTTATTTCATAAAGCAAAGTGAGAAAGAACTTCATGGAAAACAATGTGATAGGATCACACTATATAAAGTCATTGATTATAAGGAAGGTAAATGATGAGTGATAAAAGAAATAGAACAACTATGTAAGTATAAAAGTTTGTTCAGTATTTTTGTTCATTTATTAATATGGTAGTAAGTACTAATATGTGGATTGAATATTGTTTTTAATTTTAGAATAAGAAGCAAAAGTTATTAGGGAATTCTATGTATGAGGAGAATGAGCTCAGTGCAAACAAAATTTGTAATACAGCACTTGGTACTCGCT
The DNA here is from genome assembly GCA_027563515.1 of Erythroxylum platyclados. Classification (NCBI taxonomy): domain Eukaryota; kingdom Viridiplantae; phylum Streptophyta; class Magnoliopsida; order Malpighiales; family Erythroxylaceae; genus Erythroxylum; species Erythroxylum platyclados. Next base: position 14,439,447 of record JAOQMM010000173.1, on the reverse strand, counting down.
CCGGTTATGTGAAATGCCTTGGCTATGACCCTAACCCAAATGCTTGAACCTCAACATATAAACAATCATTGAACATCTTCAAGAGGAAAACAACAATCTTAAGGCTGCATTACAAGCTAAAGTAAACAGGGGACAAGAAACTCGAGCAAAATTAGCAAAACATGATATGTTATTCAAAAGATTACTTGGCCTAGATTATGATAAAAATGAAGAGGATAATGAAGCGTATTAATTCTGTCTCCTATACTTTTTATATCACTTCTTGTGTGTAATATAATTTAATTTCAATACTTTATTTTGAATCATACAATTGATGAAGATGCAACTGTTGTCTAATTATGTTGTGAATGGTAAAATTATGTGGTGTTTGCTTTAACTAAAACCAAATACTTACTTTATCAATACTCTCACAATATTTTTAGTTGATTTTACCAAAGCTTTTTGGATGATTATAGGTTCATGGACATAGACAACATTAGGTAGTCATTTGGGTTATACTCTAATATTTTTGTAATATGAGTATGACATATTATAATTTGTAAACTGATTTTTTTATTATTGTTTTGCTTATAAGAAGTGTTCAAGTTGTTATCTATATCTTGTATAGGAACAAATAATAATCCTTTAATGTTATATTCTTTTTGTTAG
>JAOQMM010000173.1:14403909-14427662 GCA_027563515.1 Erythroxylum platyclados | reverse complement strand
CTAAGATTATTCTTCTTTCCTAGGAAAGTGTAGAATCTTAACAGACTGTCCTCTTAGGAGATTGTTTTCCTTTCCTAGGAGAGTGTGGAATTCTAGGAGATTGATTTCTACTCTTAGAGATTGTTTCTCATGTTTCTTCCTCTTCTAAGGTGTATATAAATGTGTAATCCTAAATCATTAAGAAGACAATTTATTTTTTCCCTTATAGTTTGTGACAATAGTCAATCAATATTGAAAATTACTACTTCAAATACAACTAGCCTAATTGTCAAATTTGATAGCTAAGCAAACAATCCATCATCACAAGATTTAGGTTACAGAATTTGAGTTATCAAGGGCTATGAAGTAAGCTACCTGTGTCAGTTCTTCATACCGCTGGGGTGGCATTTTTGGTCCATGGTGCAAAAGAGCCATAGCAGCAGTACGCAATTGTAATGGAGATACACCTGTCTTAACAACATCCATGACTAACGAAGATGATTGAGGTACAACTGAGGCTTCTTTGGAGTTAAAAACTTTAGGAACAAAAAGAGGAATTCCAAAATCTGCAGCAATTTGTTTCTTGTATTTTTCAGCAACAGCATGAGCAATCTCATGACAATCCACGCATAGGAGGACAATATCATGAGAACGATGACTCTTTAAATGTTCAGGGAAGTGCATTCTGTAGCATGAGGGAATTATTCGATACCGCAAGTAATGACTTCCTTCACCACATCCAACACATATATTTTTCTTACTCTGAACGTAGAAATCATTGTCTTCGTCCTCTGGACGACCTTTTGGTTCAAACATTAACATTATAGAAAGAGGATTATCATCAACAAGTTTTGCAAGATCTCGACGGAGATACCTGTAGGACAATAAGAAATAAATTTAAGTTTTAAATATTTTATATTGTACAAGGACTAAAAGACAAAAAACTCCACCAACCATTCGAGCTTTTTCTGATCACAATAACAAAGTAGCCTTCCATCATTGGCAAAGATCCTACAGTTGTGATACACTGGAGATTTGCAAGAGAACTTCTGGACAAACAACTCTCTTGAAGCCTTTCGTGTAGCCTGTTTTGGAATTTTGGCCGCCATTTGTTTAGAAACCAATTTATTCCTTTGCCTTAGGTCGCAGTTTACCAGTAATGGATAGTTATACAGAGATAGTTGACAGCTGCCATTTGGACCTAGGCATTTCTGTAGGAGCGCTGGGAAAATGTCACTGAAGTTGCTTTCCTTATAATGGATCAAGTTATAGAAATCTTCCAAATGACTGCAAATCACAAGAGATGGAGACAACATAGAAGTATTCGCATTCATAGGTTCAAGATTTTGATCAGCTTGAGCTACAATGTCGTGTATTTCTGCTGGAACTGATGGAACTTTGGTAGCAAGGCAAACAATTGCCTGGTCAGATAAAACATATCTTAAGCTGTCATCATGCACGCGAGCCTAAAAAGAAATCCAAAAAAAAAATGAAAATATTAGACCACTAAAAGGCTTTCTCCAACATGACCTACAATTGACAAGGAATAACAAGGGAAAAAAAAGAAAAATCATAATCACATACTTAGCGAGTAATGTAAATGGACTATTTTGTTCAAAAGAAGCAATCACATCAGACTTCACATCTAGCATTAAATTCAAGAGCATGGCACACAAGAAAAAAGAATGGAAGCCTAACATTAATCTAAGAAAGAATCAAGTATTATGTCAACATTAAAATATTAATTGTCTCCAAGGGAAGGAAATAACCCAAGAACAAAGAACAAAAAACAAAAAAGAGGTAAAATTAACCATGTCACCTTTTGATTTACTTAAAATAGATAAATAGTGATATGCCAACATTCTTGCTAGGCTTAAAATGCTACACATGTGAATTGAACCTCAAATCAATCACCATAGGCCTAGGAAATTTACTTATTTAAGAAGATGAGACTAGAAATTATGGTCCTCAAAGTGAAAACATCCTTTCCATCCTTCCTTGAACTACCACAAATAAAAAGAGGTTTACCAATCACCACTAACCATAATCTCTCTCCATGTGCATAAACGTCTCACAAGTTCCTGCAAATAAGGAACACAATGGCATGAAAAACAGACTATGAAATAGAAAGACCCATGCAATAAACAAATATAAAGCAATTACCTGTGTGTCACATGAGATGGTTGAATGACTACGATCAATCAAATAACGAGAAATAATTGATGATGCGGCAGACTCGCCAGGAAAAACTTCAATCTCTTTGGTATACAATTGCAAACAAATGGTGTTTGAACGACGACTAGCCTCAGGAACAAAATGCAATTTTCCATCAAGACATGAGTAGTTATCTGATTAAAAAATAGATCAGTGATGGACTTTATTATGGATACATTTAAAGTGATAACTAGGTTGGAAACCCATATTAGCATGAAACAATCACTTTAATTTTCATATGGCAACATTTACCCTCTCTTTAGACCAAATTCCAACCCACTAATGGCAGTCTTTTATCTTTCCTCATTCAAGTATGTTGATGACAAAAAATGCATCAGTTTTTAATGGTGATATCCACAATGATTTTCTAAGATTAAACCAAATGTACAATTCGGGAACATCATAAATACTCACCAGTATCGTGCTGTTTGAGCTCAGCAAATAAACAATCTGCAATGTACAATAGATAGTATGCATCGGTTCTAGCATATTGTAACATCTCTGCTGATAAAGGGCGTTGCCTCCAATCTTCACGCTACAATTTATTAACAGAACACAACAGTTTCATATATATGGCCTCTTAAAGGAAAAAAGTAGAAAACAAAATTGGCAAAGTCCAATCCAAAATAAAATGGTAAAAAAGGAGTGTTAAATTTATCTCCTGAATACACAAAAAACTCAATAGATATAGTACTATATAAAGCACCAATCTTATTGTCAAACCTGTAGCATTTTGTCAGTGGCTATGCAACAATAAGTTTCAAGCAAGTATGCAAGCGATTTCTGTGGTTTGGATAACACTTCACAAGCCTGCATAATGGCAGAAACAGAATTTACGTAAATTGTTCTCTACTATGAACTAGGAGAAAACTGCAACCTTATTAGTATACTGGTACTAGTTTCCCTGAGTAATTAAGTTTTGTCAGGTAAAAACATTAGAAAAATTATATTTTGAACCCCACCTTGGCAGTATCAAATAAATTGACAACATATATATGGAAGTCCCTTTGTAACCAGAGAACATCATTATCAGCCCCATGGAACACCTTGACCACCAAAGAATTTAACATCAATCAGAAGAAAAAAACATTAATTATATTCAGGAACACATACAGTAAACACCACTCCATTACTTTACCTTGCAAATAGCGGGATTGGCAAAAACTGGGCCAAGAACACCCATTGCATCATGTAAAGCAATTGTATCCACCAGATAATCTTTCATTTTAGTACAAATCTGTTCGCATGATATGTGGGGAGACCAAAAAAAAAAAACAGAGAGAAAGAAGGCAAAGCCTATAAACACACAAATTCCACAAAACAAGGAATGTAGAAAACCGGGAAAAAAAAAAGAAAGGTTTAACCTGAATTAAAGCGGTGAAACCAAGAAAGGAACGGAGGCTATGTTGTTCGGTATCGACAGCAAAAACCCTCTCTTGATTTAAAGCATCAGCTAGCTCCCTTAATTGAGATTCAGTCTCCACCCAAACATATGAATCTCTCATTTTCAAGTCCGTTTGGGCGCATCCCTCAAATTCAAATTCTAAAGCAGGATTCTTTATCAATGTTGTGATCTCAGCTTCATAGGGATGCAAATTCGAACCATTCTCTGTCGTCGAATAGAAAGACAAAAAAAAAAGGACAATGTCCCACATTAACCATATGTTTTGTGCCATTCGCTGGTGCCGCTTAACATAGATAAACCTTACTTTTCCAATCAATATTCTCAGCAAACAAATAGACACTAACTTTTTCAATTAAAAATAAAAGAAAAGATTATATAAATTAAAAAAAGGACCTTGATGATCAGAGTGAATGCGATTGAGCTTCGCGAAATGCTTGAAGGGAGAGAAGGAGTTGTCAGCTAAAACGCGCTTGAACGCGAACTGTGGTTTGCGAGAGTATTGATGCTGAGATTGTAAATAGCAGGTCCCGGGACCGAGAGGGAATTTTCGCTTTCGCCGCCAGAAATGAGAAGTAAGGAGTATAGAGAGAAGTGCAAGTGAAATCATGGCAAGTCCTAAAGGCATCTTCTCCCTATTTTCCTTGTCTGTTTGGTTTTCGTTTTCAAGTACCAAAATATTTGTTTTACTTCTTTCTTCACAAAATAATAATAATAACAATGTGTTGGGTCATGGCGGTTCCTGGTACTCGTCAGGTTTGCTTGAGGTAAAACGCCATGATTTGGGCTAGGACGGGGGCCATATTGAACTAGAATCCGGTACCAAAATATTTATTTCAATTGAACGACCGAAACCTCCCTTAGTTACCAATTGTAAATAATTCAACCAAAAGTTGAGATGGCAAAAATAACTTGACCCAGCCCATGGTCAAACAAAGCCATGGGCTGAATGAGTTTGGCCGGAGCAACTGGGCTTGGGCCAACCAGCCGGCCCGTGACCTAACAAACTTCCACAAAACAAATCGATAGACAAAACAACATCGTTTTGTTACATTAAAAAAGACTTGACACAAGAAAAATGGCGTCGTTTCGTTGTTAGAGCAAAATGACTTTGTTTAAGTTACATACAACTTAAAACTTCGTTTTGTGGAAAGCAAAATGACGCCATTTAAGTACAAACAAGTAAAAAAAAAAGAAGCAAAAAGTTTTTCGGCTCACTAAACTCCTGCTTGCTTTCCTTCCCCCTCACCCACTCACAACAAGTCAACAATACTCCTTCTGGTTCTTCACTTCTTCTTCGCGTCATCTGTTCTGTTCTTCATTCATTCTTCTTCGTGTCACCCAGTCACGTTCTTCCTTTGTTCTTCTTCTTCATGTCATCTGTTCTTTCCCTAACTCCTTCGTCGGGCATCACAAGTGTGAAGTCACCAACGCCACTAGCTAACCAACGTATTATTGTTAACAAGGTAATCTCTCTTCTCAAATTTGGTTTTTTATTAATAGTTGATTGTTTGGAGATTATTATGGTTTGGTGATACTGATTTTGTTAATTTGAGAACTTTGTACATTAATAATGGGAATATGGGATAATGCATGTATAGCGTATGTTTAAAGAAAATGTTTGGGTGGCATTTAGCTTTCTTAAATGAATTATATATATAACCTATGATTGTTTAGGCCTGATTCTGAAAAAACTTTACGTACTACTAGTATATAGTTGATAGATGGATATCAATCTAAAGACTATACAAGCGAATATGAAATTTGGTAAGAAATTTTAGCAATAAAAATCAAACCAAGTTGATAAAAGAAAGCCTTTGACACCACACCTTAGATGCATAAGGTCACAAACCTTAGAGCCAAGCAAATGGCAACACAAGCGAAGTATAGTATCAAATCTCACTTAAGTCATCAGCCAAACCTTCACTTGTTATTGTTCCTCTTTACATATTGAATAACTTTGAGGATTGATTCATCATTGCTGCTAACAAAGAAAAAACTCACGATCCATTTAACAGTTGGATTCTAATTTAATAGCAAGTCGAAGGACAAAACTAGCATTAGGGAGATGATGAGAGAAGCTAGGAACTTCACTAAGGAGCTACTAGATTACGACCTCTAAGCAACTAATAACATGACTTCTTGGTAGTGTCCAATTCAAGAAAAGACTTTTGTAGAAAGCATCAGTCATTATTAAGAGTTATTCAGGATTAAACCAATAGTCAAACCTTTAATGGTTGATCTTATGAACATGGGATGTTGAAGAGGCCTAAGGAATGTCAATTATCAAAAGCATCTCAAGCTTTGAGGCATTGCTTGTCGAAATTCACATGCCTAATTAATAAGTTTTTCAATTGCATATAACCTTATATTTTAGCAGGTAGAATCTCACATTTGCATTAAAAGCTAAAGCATGAGAGATGGCATGAGATACATTGTCCCAATACCCCTTCCCGCTCATGTTACTTACCAATTATTAGATTATTTGAAAAAGACACCCACCTACCACCCACCTTGATCTACTTCCTATCATCTAACTGAAGGTAAACAACATGTTACCTTACCTTTTCCTTGTACGTAATCATAAATGCAAAAATGGTAGGTTTGTAAGTTTTGATAGACTATGAAACCAAGCATGTCTTTTCTTTAATATGACCTACAAACATATACATGGTTAATGGCATGTCTTTTCCTTAATATGAGTTATGAGCTATAAACATATACTTTCTTAATTCTTATTGATGTGTTTGTTTTAATTTCAACCATTATTGTTTTGATTGTTTGTAAATAATGATATGCTCTTGCCTTCCATTACTTATCATATTAACATAATTTATACATGTATGTTTCAACGACTAAATACATAAGCAAATGATATTTCTTCATTGCTTCTTATATTAACATAATTTATACTGCCATTAAATGTGTTTTGATTGTTTCTAAATAATGATACGTTCAAGTGCTATGATATGCTCAATTGCTTATTTTGCTTGTTTATAACCTCAAGCATTTATATGTTGATTATTTCTAATCTCATCCATTTATATGTTTTTTGTCAAATGGATGAGCATATTCCTTCAGCTGATAGTTCTAGTCCAGTACCGGAGATAGAAGTGGAAACTTCTATTCCGACACCAAGTGAGGATAGAAGTTCAACTAGAACTTAATAACATAAAAATAAAGTTTGGAATCACTTTAACAAGACTATATTGACTGACGGAATTGAAAAAGTAGAGTGCAAGTATTGTAAGAAGTTGTATTTGAGTGGTTTGAAAGGTCGAACATCTCATTTAAAGAGACATATGGAATCATGTACTAGAATGAAGATGGTTTTATGAGGTCAAACATTTTTTATCCCTAACCTCATGAAAGGGAAGAATGAATTGACCGTAACAACTTTTGGCAACAATAGATCAAGGATTTTGATGGCTACTATGATTATTGGAGATAAACAATCATTGTTTATCATTGAAGGCAAAATATTCAAGATATTTTGTAATTCACTCCAACTGACTTTCAAGGTTCTAAGTCGGAATACATTAAGAAAGGATATTTTCAAAATTTATGAGGACAATAAGAGAGAGACATTAAGAGCATTGTCAAGTATTAAAGGATAGATTACTATAACAACAGACATGTGAACAGCCGATAACCAAAAGAAGGGTTATATGACATTGGCGACATATTATATTGATAATGATTGGACATTACACAATAAACTTTTGAGGTAATTTATATTATTTAATATCATTATCATTTACTTTTTATTATTTTATGAATTTATGATTAATGTTGGTAATATTTATACATAATAGGTTCATTTATGTGTCGACACCACAAACAAGTGAAAAATTGGCTATCATGTTGAAAGACTATTTGATGAATTTGAACATCGAAAATAAAGTATCCACCATCACAGTCGACAATTGTAATACGAATGATGCTATGATTGAGAAGTTGAAAGGTAAGATGCAGGTTGAGAGCTTATTGGTTGGAGGTAAGTTATTTCATGTGTGTTGTTTTGCGTATGTTCTTAAGTTGATTGTGAATGATGGGTTGGAGACAATAAAGGAAGCAATAGATTGTATTCAAAATAGTATTCTATTGGAGTGTAATTTCTAAAATAGTTGAAATTTTTGAAGATGCTACACAAATTTTATGCATTCTGAGTTTAAAGAAGTTGGTTTTGGATTGTCCAACCAGATGGAACTCAACCTTTAAGATGTTGGAGTCGACAATCTCATATGCTGAGGTGTTTATTAGACTAGCCGAAAGGGATTCTCAGTATACTTGTGTGCCAACAGAAGATTAATGGGACTTGGCAAGATAACTTTGTCTAAAGTTGGAATTATTCTATAATGCAACTGAATTATTCTCAGGAACAAAATATCCAACTTCACATAGTGTCTTTAGCACTATGTCCAACGTAAAACATGTTTCATCAATGTGGATGTTCGACTCCAATGAAGTTATTCGGACTATGGCAGAGCGGATGAAGGAGAAGTTGAATTCTTATTGATATAAGGTTGGAGATATTATTGCAGTGTTCTATGTGTTAGACCCGAGATACAAGATGGACGGGCTTGAATATTTTTATAATGCATTGTATAATGGTGAAGCTCAAAAGCGTGTAAATAACATGACACAATTATGGTATCAATTGTTTAAGAATGCAACAAACTCATGATTGGGATCTTAGTAGTGCAGGTAGTTTAACTCCGAGTTCAATTTCAGGTTCGACCTCATCTTCTAATCCATTATTGACAGATTCTCTTTGATATTTTTGAAAGAAAAAAGGGCTAGAACTTCTTATAATATGATAGAGTTAGATAAATATTTTTCTGAAGATTGTGTGCCTGAAACTGAAGGTGAACACTTCAATATATTGTTATGATAGTAGAAGTGTAGAAATACTTATCTAATCTTGCAAATTCTCGCATAAGACTTGTTAGCTATTCCATCATCCACCATTGCTTCAGAGTCTGCATTTAGTACTAATAGTCGGGTTATTACTTCTCATCGTGCTCAACTTCATCCTTGTATTGTAGAAGCCTTTATGTGTGCTCAAAGTTAGTTAAATAATGAAGATATTGATGGTAAATTCTTTTCTTTTTAATATATTAATTTTATCTATTTTTATATTATCTTACCTAATATTGTGTTTTTAATTTTCCTACAGCCACAAGTATTAATGCGGAGGTGACTAGTAAAATTAATAAACTAATTACATGTTATTTTGATCAAATATATGAAGATGAAGGTATATTTAATATTCTTTTATTTTAATATTACATGAATAAATATTCTTTTAATTTTAATATTACATTACTAAATATAATGTTTGTACATACAAATGATTTGATCCAAACTGTTGACGATTCTAGCAACAAGTACAATTATATGCTCTCTTTGTCTCCAATCTTCAGTATCCAATGTCCAAACTTTGTCTGTCCGGTATGATATTATCTTAATTTTTGTAAATTGTAATATTTCTTATAAAATGATTTGGATAATCATTTATTTACAGTAAATATTGCTATAGTTAATGAATTTGGTTTTATCAATTCTCTCTTATAATAATTAATAAATTATTTAAGTAAAATTAAAATTTGTAATTAATTGAATTGAAATTCCTAACTATAATTAACTTAATGAAATTTCTTACAAATTCCTAATTAATTGAATTAAAATTCCTAATTATATAATTATTTATATAATCACATGTTTTAATGGAAAGTTATTATTAAATTCAAATTAATTAATTCAACTTTGTATTTTATTAACATATTAGTGCCAATATAACTTCAGTTAATTAAATTAATAACTTAATTTTAATCTTTTTTATTCTTATAATTTTATTTTTAATTATACATTAATTTAATTTTTGTTAGAGTCCTTACCCCTTAGTAAATTTTCTAAAGTATAAAATGTGACATATAGCATTTTTTAATAAATTTTCTTTATTAAAGTTTATTTAATTTATTAAAATGTTTGTATGAGAGTGTTTATGTGTAGTAGAGATAGATATGCTCTAATAAGAGACAAGTCTAACAACAACGACCTTATAACTTTTGCACAGAACTAACAAAACATTGACTTATAAGGTTGAAACTATAAAACTACATCTGTAAAAGGAGATTTTTATTTCATAGTAGAAGTTTTTTACAAAAGGATAGACTATTCTAAAGAAGAGATTATAGATCGCATGCCCCTTTCTATACTACAAGGACTAATTTATACAAGTTGGATCTTATCACAAACTGATTACTTTTTATCTAGTTTATAAATCCGCCTTATCTATTAACATTTTTCTTTTTTTTATTGGTTGAGGAGATCTCCTTATCTTATGGAAGATAAGTATTCATCTTTTGCATCTTTACTTTATCTTCTTTTGCTTTTGCCGGCCAGATTATCTTTACGTGACAACTTATGTCTTTGTTGGCTTTTATCTGTGGCATGGCTTCTTCCTTTCCTTTACTTTAAAAATGCTTTGAAGCCTTTATCGATCATTAAGAACTTATCTAAAATTGTGATAGATTTCCATTATTCGGAGTCACTATAAGTGTTGACTCCAAAATCTTCTTCTTTATCTTTTCCTTTGAGAAATCTGATGCCACTAGAACATGCTAAACAAATATTTTAAGTATGCTTTCTGAGGTGGCAATATCTTTTTTGAGCTTCTGAGCTTAATCTTATTTTTCCTCATTCGATCATCCCTATCTTCATTTTTACAAAGTTTTCTACAGCCAAAGGAATTCTTTTGGCTGGTGTTATCATGAGTGAGGTAAAATTACTCTTACCTGCATAAGTTCGAAAGCCTTTTTTAAAAGCTACTTCCAATCTAGAGACAACAGTTCTCATTCCGATACCTCGTCGATAATGGATATTAGTCTCAGTGTATTTATTAAATTCTTTCCTTAACTTGGTATCGACTGTAATAGAGAAATATTATGCTTTTCCAATCATAATAAAATGATAAGCATCATATCGTTCTTCTTCATAGAAATCGGGTTTGGCTGATAAAATCTTTAGAATTAAAGTATCTTGAGGAGTTATTGTAGGGTTATTCAGATAACAATTCCGAACATCTTCTTGCACCTATTTAGGTAATAAAGATATCTTAGGAAAATGAGGATTTGTTAAATAAATTAGCGTTTATGGCACCAAAGTCCTCGTATTGCTTGGGGTGGAGCTCCCTGCAAAAAGTTTAATTAGGGATAAATCCTACAAAATCAATGTAATAGAAATCGTTATTTTGTAGTGAGTAAAGATCTCCTATTATCTCGAAATGAGCTTGAACAGTAAGATGAGAACTAGGTGAACTTGTCATCATATATGGGGGTATTTGAATTTTCCGAGATGTATCTAGTCTGAAAGCAAGATCATCAGGAGTGATTTTTATCTGACTAGGAGATATCGGTTGAGATATTTGTTGTGATATCTGTTGAGATATAGGTGAAGATTCGGTAGATTCGAATTCTTCAATTATCTAAACTTTATTAAGTAATCGATAGAGCCTTTGCTCAGCAAAGTTAAAATGATTTATCTTTACCTGCTAACATGGCAGAAAGAGAGAAGTAGTTCAGCTATCTCTTTTGTTAATGATGGAAATTGACCAACATCGAGTAGATCTTTTAACTATGCTTGGCACGTATCGATATCTTCAGATATTTGGTCTAATAAAAGAAATATCTCTTCTTTAAGGTTGCCCATCTCTGGTTAAAAAATATGCAAGAACATTGTTGTTAAATGTAATAACTTCAATATCAAAAGAATATTCAGCTAATAAAGTCTGTCATCTAATGTATCTTTTATACTCAGGTTTAAAAGACAAATTATTCTAAATAAAAGCTTTAACCTAAGTATTATCAGTTCACAATAAAAATCTTTGTAAAGCAATAGCATATTCTCCTGTTGTCGTAGTATTTTTTTAAAATATTTCCTTCTCCGACAAATTCTAATTTTATTACTTTTTACTATCAAAAAGATTTTTATTACGAACTGATAATACCCACGCCATAAATATGTATTATCTACTTGATCATAAATATGATAATAATAATCAATACAAATACAAATGTATCTATTTATTTCACACATATCACATAATTGAAGTCTTTGTAAAGCAATAGCATATTGTCCTATTGTCATAGTATCTTTTAAAATATTTCCTTGTCCGACAAATTCTAATTTAATTACTTTTTACTACCAAAAAGATTTTTATTACAAACTGATAATACCCAGGTTAAAGCTTTTATTTAGAATAATTTGTCTTCTAAACCTGAGTATAAAAGATATATTAGATGGTAAACTTTATTAGCTGAATATTCTTTTGATATTGAAGTTATTAAATCTAACAACAATGTTCTTCAGATTTTTTAACCAAAGATGGGTAGCCCTAAAGAAAAGATATTTCTTTTATTAAACTAAATGTCTGAAGATATCAATACATGTCAAGCACAGTTAAAAGATCCGCTCGATATTACTCAATTTTCATCATTAACAAAAGATATAGCTAAACTATTTCTTTCTTTTTGCCACTTTTGGCAGGCAAAGATAAATTATTTTAACTTTGCTAAGCAAAGGCTCTATTGATTACTTAATAAAGTTCAGATAATTGAAGAATCCGCATTTACCAGATCTTCACCTATATCTTAACCGATATCACAACAAATATCTCAACCGATATCTCCTAATTAGATCAAAATCACTCCTGATGATATTTCTCTAGGACTAAATACATCTCAGAAAATTCAGATATCTCCAAATATCATGACAAGTTCACCTAGTTCTCATCCTGCTGTTTAAGCTCATTTCAAGATAATGCGAGACTTTTACTCACTGCAAAATAATGATTTCTGTTATATTGATTTTGCAGGTATTTATCCCCGATTAAACTTTTTGCAGGAAGCTCTGTCCTAAGCAGTATGAGATTGGTATGACTTTAATGCCATAAACGCTATTTATTTAACAAACCCTCATTTTCCTAAGATATCTTTATTACCTAAATGGGTGCAAGAAGGTGTTCGGGATTGTTATCTGAATAATCCTACAATAACTCCTCAAGATACTTTAATGTTGAAGATTTTATCAGTCAAACCCGATTTCTATGAAGAAGAACGATATAATGCTTATCATTTTATTATGATCGAAAAAGCAGAACATTTCTCTATTACAGTCGATACCAAGTTAAGGAAAGAATTTAATAGATACACTAAAACTAATATCCATTATAGACGAGGTATTGGAATAAGGATTGTTGTCTTCGAAATGGAAGTAGCTTTCAAAAAAGACTTCCAAACTCATGCAGGTAAGAGTAATTTTACCTCACCCATGATAGTATCAGCCAAAAGAACTCCTTTGGCTGCAGAAAACTTTGTAAAAATGAAGATAGGAATGATCGAACGAGGAAAAATAAGATCAAACCTAGAAGCTCAAAAAGGATGTCACCTCAGAAAGCATACTGAAAATATATGTCCAGCATGTTCTAGTGGCACAGATTTCTCAAAGGAAAAGACAAAGAAGAAGATTTTGGAGTCAACACCTACAATGACTCCGAATAATGAAAATCTATCACGATTTTAAATAAGTTCTTTTCTGACCCATAAAGGCTTCAAAGGATCTTTAAAGTAAAGGAAAGGAAGAAGCCACGTCATAAAGATAAAAGCTGACAAAGACAAAAGTTGCCACATAAAGATAATCCGGCTGATAAAAGCAAAAGAAGATAAAGCAAAGACGCAAAAAATGAAGACTTATCTGTCATAAGATAAGGAGATCTCATCAACCAATAAGAAAGAAGAAAAATCCTTATAGATAAGGCGGATTCAAAAACTGGATAAAATGTAATGAATTTGTGATAAGATCCGACTAGTATAAATAAGCCCTTCTAGTATTGATAGGGGCATGCAATCTGTAATCTCTTCTTCAGAATAGTCTGTCCTTTTGTAAAAAACGTCTATTATGAAATAAAAATCTCCCTTTGTAGATATAGTTTTATAGTTTCAACCTTATAATCCTCTACTCTTCTCCCTATTATTTTCTAATTTACGCCTGAAGGTAGGAAACGAAATTAAGCTGTACTGAGCATCTCTGAAGGAGTCTTTAAGGGTAGTTACCTCTCAAGGTTGGGGCTAAAATGTCTACTAAAAGACTCAAAGATAACTCGAAGTCGTAGCGGTCAAAACGTTAGAAAAATAGGTACAGAAGCATATTGGCCCCTTAAGTTTGAAATTATAAATCTATTCTACATATTTGATATCATTGTCTATATGAGTTACTCTTTTTTTTAGAAAATTTTTTATATAATTTAAAAGTATTAGATCTAAACTCAATTGATTCTCTTGATAAAATTATGTCAGCCTTATTTGATGAAATGATAGATATCATAGCACATATTGATGATATGCATAAAGAAGATCTTTGTCGAATTACCTTAATTTTCAATATCATAAAAAGTTTAGATTTAATAAAAAGTTATCTCTTTTCTCGATAAACATGTGTGCTAGCTGCAATTTAATTCTCTAAGTTATAACATCTTTGATAACTGATTCAAAAATTGTGATTTACATCGGTCTGGGTGCAAATGGTTTTCAGTATGCTATCTGAGGTGACAAAATCTTTTTTGAGCTTCTAAGCTTAATCTACGTTTTTTTAAATCATATTAAAAAAATTGTAATAATTTTTTAAACACGTAAAAATAATATTTGAAATAAATTGTACTTAGACATTAACTTTTTTACATTTACATTATAATTAATTATTATAACAAAATTACAAAATTGACATAAAATTCACTTGTTTATAGAAAATAATTATAACAACATTATCACGGCTACATATTTTTAATAAAAATATATTAAAAATATTTTATATAAATATTTTGTAGAATGTATAGGTAATTTCATCCTACACTTTTATCATAAATGGTTATCCTATAATTTATAATTTAGGAATTCAAAAAAATATAATTATAATTTTCAAATTCTCTTAAAATAAATATATAAAATTTAAAAATTTATTAAAATTTCGAGCCGACTCAGGCCTGACGGGCTACCTGTGGCTAGCCTGGGCTAGTTCATTTCGACCCACCCATAGGCCATGGGCCGGTTCATTCATATCTTGACCGGGCTGGGCCATAGCCAGCCCGAGCCTAACCCGGTCCGTTACCTTGCCTAGACATAAGAGGACAAGCCAGCCTGCAACCTAAGCTTCAACGTACTAATTCTTTACTTCTATCTAAATTCGGTTTCAGTATCCTTTTGCAACTTTCATCTTTTATTTATTTATTTTCCTAGAACCCTATTTGGACCAACTTAAATGGAAAACTGCAGGTTCTTGTCAACTTTTTTTCCAATTGCTGCAACTGAAAAGAATGCCCAGCAATAATCAAGGATTTGTACAAGAATTACTTGAAGGAAGAAGGTGAATGTCAATCCTCTAAAATTCAAAATAAAGTGCAGTTGCGCAGTGCAAGATTCTCAGGCCTCCAAGGAGTTGTCAATACTCAAGTCTCTAACAACTGTATCCAGAAATTTGATTATGGATCATTCCATTCCCTCCCAATTCGCGAGCGCTACAGAGAAATGATCAATTGTTCATAACGCTCATCATATCAGATCCTTGATTTTCTCCGTCTGTATATTTGTATGCTGGTGCTGAAGCATCCACAAGAGATGTCGCAAAATGGAACTGGATTGGAAGGGGTGCTCTAGAACTGTCCTCAAACACTGACAGGGTGGGATGCCAAAGAGCTGTCCTCAAACACTCGCATTCTTAATGTTTACTTCTGCTGCCATATGGCTTTTAGGCCTATCATTTATAGGTGACTCAACCAATAAGGTTGGTTCGCTTGGTAGTTTATCAACCTATCTGTAAGGTTGGTTCGCCTGGTAGTTTATCAACCTATCTGTATCACTTACACAAAAATGCTCTAGGTAATGATTTTCACTTCCATCTTCTCTCCAATGCAGACAGCAATGATAACTTCAAAAATTGCTATATGGTTCCTCAAAACCCGTTCGAGATGGGGATGCTATACAAAAAAGCTTCTGCTTGCAAGATTACCGCCTTCTAGCCTAGGCTGCAATCCGAGGCTCCCGCAAAAAACCTAATCTGAAAACTTGAAGTTGAGGTTGTGAACAATATCAGTATAAAAGCATTAGCGTCATTTAAATCAGCCAGAACTTGGAAAGTATGATTCTGCAAAATAATATGTGTCGACAACTTAAGCCAAGAAAAAGTTTTCCGGGTTCAGAGATGTAGTCTCTATATTCAATATAATTTATCCAATATCTGAACCTCCATTGAAAAGAGGAAAATAATGCTCATTCTAGTTTCTATCATCAAAATATGCAAGGGAAGCATCTTGATCGTCAGAATTAAAACAACAATCTAGTCACATTAGTTGCCAATGCTGAATTGCCATTCTGTCGCTACACTAATCAGCATGCAGCCACACAAAGCTAACAGACTAGGTTTATTATGTCTAAAGTTGAATTCAAATATGGTCAGAGGATCTGGTAAAAACAGTCAAAAGCTGGCTGAAGCTGTCCTCGGAACTTTTATATTTAGATCAGTTAGTAAGTGACCACAAAATGTGGATAAGATTGATTCTGTAACTAATGGGACAGTGCCAATTTACTCACCTTGTACCTGAAGATGTCCTCGTATACCAGTAACTGGAGCCATTTCTAGGTGGGGAGTGCTTTTAGATGTGGACCTTCATATTTCATAAATTCCAACAGATATATAGTAACCTTAGATAATAAAAACAAAGACCTTCAACAAAAGCTTCTTCAACGAATTTCCCAAAATAAAAATATCACAAATCCTAAGAACAAAAATTTAGACAATATCAACAGGAACTACCAAACACCACAAATGACCCCTAATTCAAAAAGAATGAAAGTAAACTGGAATATGAAAAGTATTTTCAATTCCAACATTCACTTAATTCTTGTTATCAAATGCCTACTTTTGTACCTTGTTGGTCCCAAGATACAGGTCCACTAGCTCTGGGACTTCATCCATAAACTTGGCAATACAATTCTTCAAGAAATACTCTTCACTAACTTTTAGCCACCATGTAATCTTCTTGTCCATTGGAATCAGCTTCTTCGACTTCAAAACGTTGAAAACGTTATATCTCGGATGAATCCTTTTGTCAATAGAGTATTTAAGGAGTAAGGGATTAGCAATGATTTCGCGAGGCCTCAGGTTCATAGTATTAGTATAGAAATCCAACCTACTCCTGAGTTTCTCCTCTGAACATGCCAAACAGTGTGGTACACGCTTAAATGCCAATAAAACCTCATCCTCAGTCCACCCCATACTCTTCATGAATTCCACTTTTTTCCTAAAAGTTGATTCACTCATTGATCCCAAGACTCTAATGGCATGCACAAACGGAGGATCCTCCGGTTGAAGACCAAAATTCTTAAGAGTATTCACCACGTGAACCATAATATCGGGCTTTTGCAACAAGTCCCTTGGCTGTAACATCATCAGACTTTCAATGGCCTTTAAAGACAAACCCTCTTTCAACAAGAATTCAACGTTAGGTTGCAGATTAGTCTTCAAATCACATGTCCACAACCAATAAGAACGTTTACTAGCCGCTATGATTTTATCATTACTATCAAGAATTTGCTTCAAAAACTGGTAAGATGGCTTGATATGAGAATCTAGAGACCTTCTCAAAACATCGGGATGTGAGGAGATAAAATCGTAAAGAATGTCACCTATGATCCCATTTCCCACAAAGAACTCCATCTTAGGTTTGAGATTATCTAACTTACAACGAAGGAGCCTGGGCCACTTCTCAATCATTTTGGCCAAGTGAACATCCCCAAAGCCATGAGATTTTAAAAACTGGACAACAGATTGAAACTTATGAAGGTTCTTGTCATCAAGTTGAAAATTTTGGGTAGCTGAAATAGCAGACTCCAAAGGGAATCCACAGGACTTAACGAGGAACTTAACAGTAAGCGAAGAAGTCGAAGAAGTTGTAGAAAAAGGTGAAGCCCGTGAACGCTTGTGTACAAGATAAAGCAGAGAACTTCTGATAGAGACTTTAATCATTGTCAATAATATATGCAAGAGAAAAGAAATACATTAACAAAGAAAGGGGTGACAAGGACGAGTTCGCACAAAACCCGAAGCTCACAAAGTAAAACCCAGTCTTGAAGATGTTACTACCGCGAAATGAAACTGAAATCTAGCACGCATACCAGATGTTGACTTGTTGAGACTACGGTTTAGAGCCAACACACGTCTCGACTAGAGGCACCTGTCATGGCGGTGACAATTAGCGGCGCCGGATTTGTGGCGTCTTCTTCCTCACCAGAGATTGGGCTCGATTTCGTCTAAAGAAAGGATTAGGCCACTGATGGGCATAGGCTCTTCTGCTACAAATGAATGGAGCGCAGGAGTTAAAACATTTTTATTATAATTAAATTTAAATTTAAATGTTTCAATACTTTAAAAAATGGTTAATTAAAAAAAAACTCAAGCTTTTCTCAATTTTATAATTATAACTCGAATATCAAAAAATGACAATAAAATACTCAAATTTTTTTTTAATATTAGCTCGACATTAATGTCTATGTTAAGTTTGTTTACATGGCTTACTATATGCTCCAGATATCTTAACTATTAATATACGTCAGCCAAAATTAACACAATAAATGAAGATTAATAAAACGATGTCTTTGTTAAAAATGGAATCCGTAAACCAGTTTACACAGCCTCAGTCTTTCGTTATTTGTTTGTTTTCCCAACGTTCTCAGTCTTTTGTTTTTTATTTGTTATTCCGACATCCCAAACTAATCTCGCATTGCAACGTACTGTACCAATAAATTCTTCGTTTTCAGTTCATTCTCCTGATGCCCTCAAAGTGAGTGCATCGAGATTGCGTACTCTAAAAATTGAAGAGTGAGGGTATCGAGAAAACAAACTGAAAATGAACGAAAAAATTGAAATCAAAACGTGAGGTCGTCGGGACTGCGTAATCTGATTTAGGTCAACAAACTTAACGGAAACACAAATGTCAGGCTATAATTGAAAAAAATAAAAGTTTAAGCATTTCATTGTCACTTTTTGAAGTTCGAGATATAATTGAAAATTTGAGCAAAGTTTGAGATTTTTTTATAATTAATCCTTTTAAAAATATATAATATTTTATAAACGTTTCAATTTAACCCTAATTTAATATTCTTATTAGTATTTTATTAAAAGATTTATCTAGCATTTTTGTTAGTTTTTGTTAAAAATATGAACACCTACATGTCATATATAAAAAAGATTTTGTTAACAAAATTAGCAAAATATTAATAGAATTAACGTTTTAATCTAAGTTGTTAAAGTTATACAAATTTTGTCATTTATTTAAAAAAATTGAAAAATTTGAGCACTAAATTGAAAAATCTCATAAAATTGGATACTTTAGAATATATTATCTCAAAATTTAAAGAAAACTTTTTCTCTCTAACCTCTCTTAGTCTCTCTTTCTATTTTTCCTCTCTTCTACCACCATAATTTCCTTGGATTGATTAGATGATTGATTACTTGCAATTAGAGATGCTATTTGCTGCATATTTCAAATGTATACTTTTAGATAAACTATGAAACATAAATTGACATGAATTTTACCAGATGAGTAGAAAAGTAAAGAAAATACCTTTAAGAGACATTGTAGATGTGTCTTCATTCACGCCCTTTCTAGGTGAATTACACACACTCTCCGACTAAGCCCCCCATCAAAAGCAATAATTAGGCCATGTTTAGTGAACTTCCTCCACTTATGAAGATTTTCATGTAGGTAACTTCCACAATAATAACTCAATTTCTGTTTTTGGCAAAGGGACTTTACTCCACCATCTAAATCACTAGTATTTATTTATTTTTTATTCCCCTTATAAGTTCTTATTTAAAACTGGACTATTACTTTTAACATTCTTTTAATCATGACATTTTACCTTGGTATACTCATGGCGTGACACACCAAGTCATGCTCGTGAATTTGCCACCTATCCAGTGTAAATCTAGTTTTTTACTATAAAAGGATTAAGTTGTGACAACAGAGGGCAGACTTGAACAGACGCGATTTTCTTCATATCTTCTTCGAGATTCCTATATATTATGCAAAGCATATGAGTAATGCCAAAAACAAGGTAATTTATCCCATAGAGATTAAATGCTTTTGTCTCCAATCTTTGCATGTGAAATTTTTTTATTTATGGGGCATCGGTTTTATGAGACCATTTCCTTCATCTTTTGGTTTTGTTTACATTTTATTGACTGTGGATTATGTTTCTAAATGGGTGGAAGCTAAAGCCACCAAGACTAACGATTTTAAAGTTATTATAGAATTTCTCAAGTCTAACATTTTTGCTAGGTTTGGAACACCGTGATCATTGATTAGCGACAGGGGTAATCATTTTTGCAATCGATTGGTGAGAAATCTTTTGAAGAAGTACCATGTCACTTATAAGGTGTCCACAGCCTACCATTGATAGACAAACAGGCAAGCAGAAGTGTCAAATAGAGTAATCAAGTCAATCCTTGAGAAGATGGTGAGCCCAAATCGTAAAGATTGGAGTCAATAACTTGATGATGCTCTTTGAGCATATGTTAAACAAGTTTTACAATTTATAAAACCCTCAATATACCACAAGTGCATAGGTTGTGAATGTAAGTATTTGAGGTGTCAATCCCTCGAGGAATTGCTAAACTAATATAATTCTAAGTTATCTAAGACTTAAAGGATTATTAAAAAGAAAATAAAAACTACACAGAAAAGTAAATTCGTGAATATGAATTGATTGAAAATTAAACTGTAAAATTAATAAAAAAAGAAATCAAATATTGAGCACCACCAAATTCACAATGGAAAATCACATAAGAAAAATTACCAAATTATGAGAAAGGGATTGATCATATCATCAATGTTAACCTAATCACTTTTGTGTTAATGTGGTGTTGGTTTTAGACTACCAAAGGGTAGATTACTCTCTCCCGAGTTATAATCACTAAGCCATAATTAATAAACCCTAATTAGGTCGAGTTACCGAAAATGTCATCTCTCGATTAACAATCAGCCCACAAACTAATCAGTTCTTAAGTCTTCTAATAAACAACCAGGTCTCACACGAGATCTCTCTCTGTATAATTACCGATTTGATAATTGCGTGATCTATTAGGTCGTTTAACTCTCATTAACCAACCTAGTCATTTTGCATTCAGTTCACTCTCTCGATTTATTACCGAAGTATAAAGTTACAACAAATAATCACAACACCTAAATGAATTAACACAAAACAACTAGATTAACATTGGATCAAGTTTAAATCCCTAAAGAAAAGTTAGAACATCATCATCAATCCCAAATCCATCAACATCATCATATCCATCTTACACATACAAAGAAAAGAAATACCAAAGATGAAAAGAAAATTCCACATGGACAGGATTGGGATGGCTCAGGAAAGCAGCAGTAGTAGAAGCTCGCTCCTCTCTCCTTATCTTATTCTTCTCTCTTTTCTTCTCGGGGTTTTCCCAAAGTGGCAAAAATTAGAGCCCCTTCTAGGGTTCTTTTTCTTTGTTTATATAGTCTTTTCTATTTTAGGAAAACCTTAGGGTTTTTTCGGGTCCAAAAAGTCTCAAATGTCCCTCAATAAGTCACGTTGGGAGGCTATCCACCCTATCTGTCGCGCAAGCCATGATTGTGGCACTTCATTTAGCTCTCGGTCACAATCGTGGCTCCCCCATCTGGTTCTGTCGAGCCACGATTGTGGGCCTGGGTCTAGCTCCGGGCTTCCTTCGATTCTCCTTTGTTCTTCCATATCTATTCTCAAACACTAACAAATATATCAAGGCACCTCAAATACACAAAATTGAAGCTCAAAAGCATGCTCTGACCCATATAATACTCAAAACACAAACATTTAACTAAATAACACAATCCTAACCTAAACATGCACTAATCATTCAATTTAACAACTAAACACATATTAAACTACCTACTAAAACTTTATGCGACCTACCACTATCAACATCCCCATACTTAAACTTTTGATTGCCCTCAAGCAAAGACAAAACAAGCAAAACAACAACACGCCAAACATAACTATCAACAAAACACACACATATGCAACAATGGGACAATGACATTAAACTTCACGAAACAAATTTAACTACAAACATGATCCCTCAAGTTGTTCTAACTTATTTAACTTATGAAATCTGTGTCTAAGTACTTCGGACCAAATATATATACTAATCAAGACCTTAATGTCAAACTCATTCACTCCTATCACTTACACACACATTGATAATTATTCAATCAATCAAAATTGTAACTATCCTTAAGTAGCTTTTCATGAAAATTCGAGCTATTCACTAAGATCGGTAGGATTTATTAAACAATGCATTATTTTTGCTGCTTTTAAGTGACATGAACCTAGCCTTTTGATGCGAAGGCAAACATTTGTGATGAATGTCCCCAGTTACTCAACTAGGCTATGTTTTTATTAAGTAGCTTAGTTGGAATGTCATTATAGCCTTTTGACGTGAAAGCAAACATTTGTGATAAATGTCCCCCCATTACTCAGTTACATCAAATTCTCAACTGGCTACTAGCTCTATTCATAACCTGATTTGCTTCAAAAAAGGGCTAGCAGAATAGTTATTTATTTAAGATTTACACAACACTTTATATATATATATATACATATTTTCTTGCCTACCTCATTTCTTAAGCTAATCATTCTCATGAAAAGATACTAACGATACTGCTTATTTGATTGGCCTAAAATTATAAATGAATATGGTCAATTCCTAGAGTGAATAAACTAACATCATATCCTAATTAACATACATATTTAACCAAGGTAGCCTAGGTCACTAATTTCACAAGCAAATAAATCTTAGCAACCTAAAAGACTATGTTCAAAGATAAATCGATTTCGTTAAGTCTTAGCCATTGACACATTCACACGAATCACATCATGCAAACCTAAACAAACTAGCATATGACATGCAAAATTCACATTAAAAAAAAACATACATGCACACAACCCTCCCCACACTTAGACGACACATTGTCCTTAATGTGAGAAGAACAAACAAGCAATAAATAAGGTGGAAATAAAAATAACGAAACAAGAGAAACATGAGAACAAATGGAAAAAAAAGACAAGGGTTAGAGTATAAAACCTGTCATGGTGATTGAGGTGATGACGGTGATAGTATTGAAACTAAATCTGCTTTACATCGAGATTGCTTTCCTTTCTTATAATTGATTTAAGAGAGTAAAAGAGTCAGTAATCCAACCCATTCCATATCATTTAGGCTTATTTATAGAATTTAAAATAAATCTAACTACATAACAATTTAAATTTAACTACTAAACATGCCAAGTTATGGTCATTAGCTTGACCGTGCATCCTTGGAAGTGTGTTCAATTGTTCAAAAGAAAGGAAATTACTTCCTTTTCCTTGGAGATCACTCCTCTGAAATATGGTTTGCAGTGATGCCCATTGACCTTAAAGGTCTCCTTAGTTGTGTTCTCTAATTCAAGAGCTCCATGAGAAAACACTTGGGTGACTGTAAAAGGTCCACTCCATCATGATTTAAGTTTTCCTAGAAATAGTCTCAGTCTTGAACTATATAGCAAAACCTTATCCCCGAACTTAAATTGCTTTTGCTTCATGTCACGACCCGAATTCATGTCGAGCCTATGACAACCGCTACATACTTGGGATAAGAGTATACATGGTACCATTAACTTGACTATGCAAGGCTTACCAGTATCATTTGCATCATATTCATTTAACATTTTGTTTTTAAAAAAACGGAGAGCAGAACGGTTGTATTTTTGACTAGCCAAAATTTCAAATACCTGCAAAATTAAAAAAAAACACTTATATATTTCCAATTCAATTCAACAAAGCCGCAGGACTCTCCTATCCATAGTATACTCAATCATAAACAAAACGCGTCACATAGTATTCGTTCATTAAGTATGTGAGCTCTCAAAATCAACAACTAACCTGCATGGTTGAAAAGATGGGGGGTGAGTACACTAGGTATTCCGTGAGCAAGAAAAATCATAAATCACAAATAATACCCGGTATAGACCAGGATAGTCTTAGTAACCTAG
>JAOQMM010000173.1:14379566-14392668 GCA_027563515.1 Erythroxylum platyclados | reverse complement strand
GAAGGCTTCAATAAAAACAAGAACACCATAAAGGAACTTATGATGTTTTATGGTTCTCTTTCTTTTATTTTAAAAACGACAATAAGAAATGTGCAAGAAAAAGAGAAACAAATAGGCCTTTAGTTAGTGCATTTTAGAATTATGTCTTTTAGTTTGACAGTTCTTAATTGTCTTTACAGTTGATTTGTTGGAAATTTTAATGATCTATTAATAGTTAAATACGTGGTGTAGATTTAAATTGCACATGTTGCAAGGTAAAAAGTTTAGTTCTTTTAGAAATGTTGAATTAAATTAAGCCATAAAAGGCAAACATAACTAGTATCAGTTAATCACATTGTAAATACAAGAGAGAGAATCACTACATGATTACATATGGAGCATATTTAAAGCATTACAACTCAAGGCAAATGTTTATACTCCCTTGACATTATTGAGATAATGTAGGTCCAAATCCTTGTGTCGATGGATGCTAATGTGAGCTCTAATTAGTTGTAATAGAGATGTGTTGATATTTAGTTGGTTCTCTTGAAATTTTTCATTTCCTCCTTGCTCTTATAGGCATCCCAATATAGCACTTGGCAGAAAAAGAATTCCTGATTTAGAAGTCTGAATAGGTTTAGCATATTTTCTTTTCCTCAAATAAAAATTGTTAATGACTGTCCATTGGTTAGTTTCTTTGGAAGTTGTGTTTCCAAAATAAATGACAGTCCAGTCCTTATATGAAAATATGATGGGATTGAATTGCTTTGATGGCCAAAAACTGGTACAGGATCACGCGGACGACTGCAGAAGAAGCTGAAAGGTTGTAGTTGGTTTGTGAGGGCTATGACACTAAAACTGTTGAATATTGCATCTGCTTCATCTGATTTAAATTCATTAGTTGTATCAGAAAGTCGTAAACCGTGAATCTACACATATAATTGGGGAAGTTTATAAGACCCATAATGCCATTAAATCAGCTTATTATTAATTATTCCAGACTTAGCTTGTGTTATACTCGATTTCGATCAAATATCCTGAATACTAAGGTTCTTGTTGTATTTTAAATTCATATCAAATTTGGAGATGGTATTAGCTGCTGCAAGGCCTACACATCAATCTGTACTTACTAGTTATCCCTTATCAGAAGACTTGGCCAAAAACTGGGTCCTCCGCGAAAAGAAGATGGTTATCGGTATTTATGCTGCTTTTAGCAGCCGAAAAAGAAGAGATTCAGATCATGATACACGGTTCATGAATGGACCCTTTTCTACTTGATGCTAGTTTTTCCTTGCCATGTTTATTTTCGGTTTGATGCTTATCTCTTCTCACTACGGTTTCATTTAGAACATGGAAATTAGGTGAAAAGAGAAAGAAACTGGAGGATGAGAAAGGTATAATCATTTGTTTAGTCATTTCTCTTTTTGATTCAGAAGTGAACATCAATTGTATCTTATGCTTGTTTGTGACCTTATTTTCAGCTTGATCCATGAAATAAAATGAATATTCTAGTTGTTAATTTATGCCCCCACAGTGCATAGGTTGTTTGCCTTTTGGTGACAAAATAACTTAAAAGACATTTTTTATCTTGTACTATTTAGATATATATGATATAGTTTATGGGATAATTATACATTACAAATGAAATTATTATGAGATTTATGTTGTATTTATGTGTTATTCCTAAATCATTCTTAGTCATAATACTATTAAGACTAAACATTAATAAAATGTAAAAAAAAAACTAGCACAAGTTATGTTTTCTTCTTACGAAAGAAGTAATCAATCTCATAGGCTAAAGTATGAAAATTCTTAAACAAACATATGAGTATTTATTAGAGAACAAATTCGCTGAACTAACTCCATGAGAATTTCATTTGAAACATTACTTGTATGTTTATAGAAATTCTCATTGTGGTAATTATGAAAGTGAACCCTTGATTTGAGATTGTGGTAATTATGAGGTCGTACTTATTTTTATAATTTTTACTTCTTATTTATTATATACCGGTTTTATAACGGTTTAAACCAGTTTTATAACAGTTTAATATCAATTAAATCTTTAAACCTTAAACTTTTTTTTGACTCTTAGATGTCCCTCAGGTTTTTAAAATATCGAACAAAACCACTACTTTATCTCAGAGTTTTGTTGACTTAAACCAATTAGTTCTCGTTGAGTCCTGTTATACATGAAATTATTCAAACTTACTTCAGTAATCATAATCTGGGGTGGAATTACAACTGATTAATATATGCTATTGTAATGATTTTTAATTCTGACAACTGATTAATATATTATTTTGCATCTAATGCAACTCATTAGCTTATTTTTACTCTACAGTGCCACGTCAGGAGGCATTTTAGATGGAGCTGTTGAAGCAGAGACAAAAAACATATCTTGAGGCTGGTAATGCTTTTATATCCTGTGCGCTTCTATTGCAGGAATGATATACTAATTCCAAGGAAGTTCTGTTCTTAGATGAGTATAGAGTTGTATTTACATCATGCTTTCGCTACTATGAGCAGGATCATGTAAAAGGATACCTTGAATTGTCTGCCAAGACGAAGATATACTTTGCTATAGCTGTTCTTTATTTTTTTGGGATGTCGATTTCTATGTCAAAGTTGACGATGATGCTCATGTAAGCATAGGTAGACTCACTTGTTTTTTGTACCGTTTCTTTTTACAACTTGAAGGTGATTATTTTGCATTTTTTCACAAGTTAAATGATGGAGCATAAGATGGTGATCTGAGGATGTCACACTCCTTGGCTCGTGAAATTACTTCAGCAGAAAATAAAATTCTTCCTTCTTGCAGCAACACTTGTGGAAACTCTAGTGAGCCATCCAAAAGAAATCAAGGGCATGAAAGCTGGTCCTGTCCCCAATCAGAAGTAAGTGAAAAATTCTTGAGTTTGCTGCAATAGAGATTTGGATAAATGATCATGTTGTTGAACAGGGGAGCGATCATATTGGAAATTTGATGAGGCAGGAAATAAATACCTTGTCATGCCACTGGACAGTTATATGTCATTTCAAAAGATCTGGCTTCATTTGTATATCAATAAACCAGTTAGTTGCAGTTATTATGCCCTTTTTGGTTTTATATAGTAGCTATTGTGATGGTTATTATGCTCTCATATCAGGCATGTTATCTTGGTTCATTAGATTTGAATCAGACTCCCCCTGGTTAGGTGTAATTCAATATCTTTTGATGATTCCTTAGATAGGGTCCATTATTGCCTTAATCCTAAAGGTTCAGTAGACTCATTAGGATCCAAACTATTTCCAGCTACAAAAATTAACCATTTGAAGGGAAAATTAACTGGTGTTTTATGCTTATTCAGGTTGTATGATGATATAGACATCTAACTAGTGAGACCATTAGCCTTACTGTCTCATCTTTGAGCGCAAGTTGGATTTAATAATTGTTGGCTATTGATCCTTAATTTTACTTGCTGACGCGGAATGTGAATAGAAGGCTCAGGCTGGCAAAGTCTGATAGGATAAAGAAGGTCCATTGGCGGTGTGGGGAAGGTGAGAATGCTTTGTGGATCGCAGCATCCTAACTCAGCTCAAAGAAATCAGAAATTGTAATCACGCCAATAGGGTAGGGAAAGGGGTCTTTTGACCAGGGAGAAAAAAAAAAAAAAGGACCTTTCCAATCTTTGAAGTTTCACCCACAAATCCATCAGCATCTTCAATCCTTTCCCAACTTCATTTCATATATTCATGGCTGTGAACCGAGTAATAAGAGATACAAAATTGACTTGCTTACGAGATATAGAGTCTATTTTCGGATGGATCATTATTTAACAAAGCTACTCAGACTTAGATCTCTTTGTTCTTACATGTATCAGATATTTTAGTTGTAAAAAGAACGTCAGATCGACAACCAGGCTAGGAAGGAAGGAAATGACAAAAGGGCCATGAAGATGAAAAACGTTAGACATAAAGATGTAATTCATCGGGACCAGAAAAATTAATAGAATCTAAGACCCGCCGTTTTAAAAACAGTGCTTCTGATATTGTTGCAAGGGTAGTTCTTTTATATCACTTCCTTTGAGGCCCGACATTATTGCTTCGTTTTCCCCTACAAGTTACCGTGTTTCTGACTTACAGGCGGCTTAAAGTTTAAGTTTTGCAATCTATATGAAGAGTAAAAATCAGTGCCTGCAAGAGCAAAGAAAGAAAACTGACGTCGGGATCTAGATGAATAGCTACATTCATTAAGTAAGAGAGTCGCATCTTCAGCTTGAAAAACCACATCTTATACTTGTATGGAAATTAGAAAGTTCTGTCTGCCCTCCCGACATTGTCAGAGATGCTTATCACTTGAGAAGAATTCATCAGTCAGCAGCAAGCCTCAAGTTCGAAAACCAACAAGCTGAAAATTTCTGTATCCTGCTCTCTTGTAACGTGCCTCGAAGAATGCAAAACTCTTTGGTGAAAGTGATACCAAAAAACAAAATAAAAAGAAAGAAAAAGCTATGGCAAATAAATATAGTCAACACTGAGAGGCTTAATTCAGGAAAGGTGCGAATTTCACGGAAGCCGACTATTGAGGGATAAATGTTGGATTTCTGAAAGTTGTAAGATAGATGACGGGTATATCATCTAGGGCTCACCTTCTTACGTACCAAATACTGAAAGATTACCTGAGATTGAACGCTACAAAATGGTGTGTTCAAGCAGTTACGTGATATTGGCACGGCTCAATCAAAAAACAGAGCCCAAAAGATATCTGAATACTGTTTTCTTATTGAACCGGACCAATATCCCGTTACAGGACTGATAATCCACTCTTAAACCCCTGCAATGCTTGGTTTCAGCTCTTGTCTACGACTTTCTCCTACGAAACAAACCAAAAAGTTATCAGAAAGCAAGTGGACGAAAAAAGAAGGCATATCTAGTAGAGAGACTTGAAAAAGTACCTCTAATTATTTAGTTGAGTTCGTGAACGTACGCTCACTACACACAGAACATGCAGATCAAAAGAGTATGACAGGTATATTTCACAGTGAAGAAGATGAGAACAAAAAGAGAAGAAAAAGTTTGGGTCTGGGATATCATGTAATGCAACAGCCGAAGGCACCAACTTGCTTCTTTAAGAAGGTAAAACTAAGTAAAAAGAAACAAAAAGAGATGGCAGATGGTGGAAGCATTGAAGAAGTCACATTAACATCTCCAACTACCCAACAAGAAGGGAAGTTGGAATATTAATTTAAGAAGGTACAAGAATCGTGAAAAAGCCTAAGGAGACAAAACTGGAGCCTTTAATGTAGTGAATTTATAACTGATACGGGTAGTAGGAAACGGAAGGATGTTTGGTTTTGTTCAATTAGACATTAATGTGCCCACGGAGAAACGATACCAAACAGAAATACTCTGCTATAGTTTGCTTTTCTGGTACAAACATGACTTTCCATGAGGCAAGTCGTAGGTACAGTAGCATTATCGTTTTAGCAACTAATTAATGCCCCATGTCTTTGCTTTCCTTAAACTCTTGTCTGCCTGCAATTATTTCGGAAAGATTTGTCTCATAACTTAATGTGATCCTTAGACTTTCATTATTTAAGGGTTAGTAAATGGGATATAGAGTTCTTTAAGATCATCCCTAAGGCCAATCCAAAATTAGTTAGCTGATACTGTTTCCTGTTCATCAGATAGCTTCAGTTGTTAAATATTCTTGGAACAAGGACGGAAATTCTTATTAAGAAGAGACTTTATTGAAGTGAAAAGAAAAGAAAAAGAAAAGACGAGAACAACAAATATATTGTTTTGAATATATTTTTTCCTTGCTAGGTGTTCCAGGAAAATAATTTTCGAGATATACAATAGTTTTAGTAATTCTTTTATCTTTATATTGATCAATAATATTAGAATTAAGAGCTAAGAAAAAAATGGTTTTATGGAGAATATTTTAGATTAATTATTACAAATCATCTTGATATAAGAGAATATCACTTCTTATTTGTTCTCTCAATTTTGTACTTTAATTTGTTTTCACCAATTTCATTTTTATTTTTTTGGAAATGGAAAGAACGTTATTAATATAAACAAAGCTTATACAAGATTACAAGATATGGACAAAGATACAATTGGCAACATCAGCATACACAATACTACGAAGTTTAGACAAAGTTACAATTAGAAACATCAGCCATATTAGATTCCTATATTAGCCAACATCATATACTAAGGGCATAAGTCACAACAAGTTCTAGTTGATCTTCATGTGTATGCTTGTACCTTTATATGCTTTGTGAACCATCAATATTTCTCTAATCTAGTGAATGGTTTTATCAGCTAGAGCATGTTTCTCCACAGAGGTTTTTTTTATGAAGCCTATTATTTATTTCCCTTCAAAATCCATAAATAGAATAGTTAAAAGCTATCTTAAATATACAACAATCCTGCATTAATCTTATAGCTGTGATACTTGCCCATATACGTATGTTTATCCATTTAATTTCACCATAATAAACATGCAACAGTTGCTAGATTCTTGACCATAAAACTTGGGAGTAGGATGCATTAGAAAAGTAAGTGATCTATAATTTGAAAAGAGGACTTATAGAAGAGGTAGAGATGGTCCTGATTACCAGAGCATCTATCTTTGGTCTTCAGCCTACGTCTAACAGCTAACCAGTTGATGAAGAAAGCTTTAGGGATTAGAGTCCTAGCCCAAATTAAATCAAACCATAAGACCTTTTAGTGAGTGAGCTCTGAAAATATGGAAATAGGATTCATTTGTGAAACTTAGTGAAGCATTCTCATCCAAATAACCCTATCTTCTTTAGAGGATTAGGGTTATAAAAAGGAAGATACCCTGCAATGCTATATAAGCCCTTGAAATTGCAAGCTTAATTCCCTTCAGAAATAATAGCACTTACCTTGGTATTATGAAGGATAGGTCTTCCATCCTATACAAAGGTCCTATCCTAGTCCAATTATCATACCAGAACCAAGTGTTGGTGCCTTTTCCAAATTGAGATTTAAAGAATGGAAGAATCTAATCCCTCATTCTTAGCATCTGTATGTAACTCGAGGCCCTCTTCTTTATAGGAAGATATAGCTAGTTCCATTTGATATTAGCTCCTTTGGATATCTCAACTTTTTCCTGACCATAAGAAGTTTTTAGTACATCTGTCAACCTCTTTGATTATTTTCCTAAGTAGGAACAGGTATGCACTCCACTTGACATGTATGTTTCTCAAGATTGAAGAAATAAGTTATAGCCTTCTTCCATTTGATAAGAACCTATTATGCCAAGCATTAATCTTTTCTTAACAGCTTTTAATAAGGAAATGCATTCCATAAATTTTAGATTTTTCACAAATGTAGGCATTACTTAATATTTGAAAAGACTATGGTGAATTGATAAACCTGAAATGGAGTTTAACTCATCAAAGTTCCGGACATCAGTAGATATATACATTATGCTCTTTTGAGCATTGACTCTTAAGCCAGACAAATCAGAGAATAAGTTTAGAGTTCTCATCATAATTCTTTAAGAATAAGGGTCAACTCCATAGAGTAAAATATGATCATCTGCAAAAGTCAAATTATTAATCTATTTTTCATTACATTTATGATGAAAACAAACTTGTTATTATCTTAAGCATAGTAAATGATACGTGTAGATTATCATATGTTTTTCTAGGTGTCTAAGTGTGTTTTTAAGTGTTTCTTAGAGGATTATCATATGTATAGACTTAGAATTGTTTTTTTGTTAGTGTTTGTATGTATTTTAAGTGTTTGTTTGGTTTATAGCAAGAATTGGATTTTAATTTTATGTTTATGTTTCAAGAATTGTTTAATGTGTTTGTGAGTGTTTGGAAACAGGAAATTGAAGAATGGAGAAGATGTTAGATGCATGCAAGAAGGCACTATCGTGCATGGAGGCATGATCGTGTATGGAAATGCTTAATCACGATGCACGGCTCTCTGGCAAGAAGCACGATCATGCTAGAGAGGAATCAGTCACATTGGGCACGATTTTGCCAGGAGTGTTTCCAAGAGTGAGTTTTTTCAAACTTTTGAGGTTTGGGGCTATTTTTGGAACCTAAAAAAGTGGGAAAACACTAGACACAACCCTAGAACCCTCAGGCACTATAAAAGAACATGAAAACCACAAAGAGGCAACAACCACTACTTCAAAGAAAATCAAAGAGGAGACATCAAAAAGAGCTTCAGAGAAATTTCAAATTTCCAGATCAAGACTCTAACTAGTTTTTATTTCTTTTCCCTTTATTTCTTTCATTGTCTTGAATGTAGATTTGGATTTCTAAGATGTTTAACATGATTATGGGTTTCGAGATCCCTATTATGGATTATTCTTGAATTATTTTATAAACCTTATTTCTTGTTGAGTTCAATACATCTATTAATGTTTGTGATAATTATTGTGCATATACTTGATAATAAATCGAGAGAGTGAATCAAGTTATTAATTTTAAGGTGCACAATGAGAATTGGTAACTTAATAGCCCTACAATTATCATATTAACAAATAATTGAAGAAAGATCTTAATTGTGAAATTAATTATCTATAGATTGCTTCATATCTAATTAAATACGTTATAAATAGTTTTGTGAATTGAGAGATTACAATTCTATAAATATCAAATTGAATTATGGTTACTTGATTAGATCTTGAGAAAAAGCAATTAAAACTTTAAGAAATCTAGGATCAAACATAAAGTGAATTAACAAGATTAAAGGAAACAAAATAAGGATAAAATAGTTCATAAGTTTTTAATTTTGATTAATCTTAATTTTATTGGCAAATCACTTGTCTCATTTTATTATTTGTTTTAATTTCAATTATTTATTTTAATTCACATCAATTCTTAGTACCCTACACAATGTTCTTTTCAAGTTGTTTAGGTGTCTAATAGTCCGCACGAGAATGATACCTTTTAATACTACAAGATACGATCCGTATACTTGTGCTATTAAGAGTTTTATTATTATATATAAAACTTGCTTAACATTAATGAACCATTCTTATAAGGGCATCAATGACTAGGATGAATAGATAAAGAGATAGGGAGTGTTTGTGTAGCTTTTGCAAAGAAAGAAATTAGTGTTTAGGTTATGGGGGGAGAGGGTTTGGTTTGGTTTCGAATAAGAAAATAAATTGAAATTAAACTAACAAAAGCAAATTAAAATAAATAGTTAAAAAGTGATAAAATTGATGAATGGATTTAGAATCTGATTCTCGGTTGAATCTTGACTTACACACTAATAAGCATAATTTATTGTCATATTATTCTCATACCTCTCCTGGAAACTATTAATTATAGATTAACAATAAGCTCTATTAACCATGATTTTCCCTTAGGTCATGTTTAGTTAAAACAAACTCTTTAACTAAACCTAGCTATCGAACAACCTAGAACAAGCTGTCTAGATTTAATAGGACAACTATATTATGGGTTAGGAAAACAGATTAATCAAGCAACAACTACATAAGCTTGGGTTATTTAACCAAGGTTATGTTATACCTAATGATTTGAAACCATTAATTGCCACAAATGAATCAAAAACACAACGATTATGTATTGTATTCAAGATTCTAGCAATGGGTTTTCATAGAAACAATTCATGATCGCATTCAGATCATCTTTATACAAATACCTAAATCAATAGACATAGGATAACATAAATAATCCTTAAAGAGAGAATGATTCAATATTACATAATGAAGAAGTGCTCGAATGTGATGCTCGACCTTAATTTCACCTTGGAACCGAAAAAAGGAAGCCTAGCCCTCTATAGGTCTCCAAAGAGTGTGTGCTCTGCCCCTCCACTTCGTCCAAAAACTAATTCATGCCCCTCTTAGCCCTTCATACAATGATTCCCCTTCACTTTACTGGAACTTTCTTATTTAATTAATGATCTTTGTGTTCTTTTTTATTGGAAGTACTTAGCAAAAAATGCTTGTACCAACTACTTCCATATCATAATGTTTTATGTTCTCAAAGAAATCAACCACGTCTTGGCTCAATCTTTAAGTGCGAAAGGGAATAGCTTCATCTTGGCTGCATCATCTGATTACCCATTATATCTAAATGTGTCATATATCTCCAAGAAATTGGTCAAATGAGCATTAGGATCCTCATTAGCCAACCTATAAAATTGGACTTTGTTTGCGACGTGTTTAACAATGCTGATTTAATTTCAAAGCTATTTGTCTGCACTGGTGGTTTTTTAATCCCTTGTTGATTAGCATTAAACCCCATCCAAATAGAGTTCATAAGGTTCTTTGCCGACTTCTTTGGTTCCCTTCTTCTGCCATTGATCTTTCTATAGCTTTTTGGCATCTTACTTTTCAAATTTCTTTCTCTTGCTTGGTGATGTCAGAAACTTGTGTGTATTTGAGCTTGTTAGAACTCCTTGTTATTCTTGCGTTCATACACTTGTAATCACATAAAAAAAGTGTTAAATTCATTAAAGCAAAGTAAATCAAATTGTACTAGATGCTAAATTTGTAATCCCCAGTAACGGAGCTAAAAACCTTAGATTTTTTAAATCTATCTATACTACAAGTATGGTCATATCTATATAGTATAAATAGTATCGTTCCCACAAGGATTATTATAAGACACCTAACAATTATTTTAACTCTTTTTTTAAGGTAAACAACATAATAGTTGTAGCTAGAAAAAAAAACTAAACTAGAGAAAATTAATAATTAAACAATTAACAAAGCAATAGTAAACTTGTGATTAATCAATGATAACAACTTACGAATTACTTCTATCCTTATTTTGTTTTCACTTCACCTTCTTGATTTAATAATGCTTGACATTAGATATCCAATAGTTATGATTACCCTCTCTTAATATCTAACTAATTAATCCCAATTGAAATAGATAAGAATTGAATTGCGACATCTCAAAACTCTTCCTAACTATCCAATTGGATTTGAAGCAATCCTAAGGGTAACTAACAAACAATTAAGATCTCACTTCAATTTCCTATCAATCTAATGTTTATATGTCTATTATGGTACCAACTCTCACTGTGCAACATAACATAGATGTTTCTATCTAACCTCTAGATTCAGATCAATGAGTAAAATAATAAACACCACAAAGTATGTTTCTATTAAATTAAGAACATAAAAGTTTAACAAAAAAATTCAAGAGTAATTCATAAAACAAATTTAGCAATCCATAGCCAAAATATATCCCAAATTGTTCATCATCAACTTTTGATAACAAGGAAAGAAAAAGGAAAGTATCAAAGTTTGCATTTTGGATTTATTCTTCTTTTTATCCTTGAGCTGGAAAATTATATAACTTTGTTCTTCTAGAATTTTGACTCCTTGATCTCTTTCTTAGATGTTCTAACTACCTCTTTTGTGTTTTTTGTTTCCTTTTATACTCCTTGATCCTCCTAAGGCTCTTTCTAAGGTTTCCTAACTTATTTATATTATAAAAATAGCCCCAAATTATCAAAAGTATAAAAATATTGCAACCTAAAATTTCTAACTTTGCACGATCATGCACTAGGTCTTATCTGCATGTTTTGTCACGATCGTGCACATTTTTCACAATTGTGATAGAGAGTCTCCAGTTGCTCCAGTTTCAATCCTACATAATCATGACAAGTCATTTCCTCCAACTTTTTCTTCAACTTTTCTTGAAGTTCCCTATCTCAATTCATCACCCAAACACATTAAATATCCCCTAAAACATATATTAAGATCAAATTCTTGCCCTAATTAATAATCATTAAACAAAAAACAAAAAAACACTAACAAAAATATAAATCTAAGTCCTAAACATATGATTATCACCCAAGAAAACACCTAATAACACATTTTACAACCTAGATAACATACTTTAAAACATATCTATCATTAGGAATATGGTACAAGCAGGTCCATAGCATATGTCAGCTTCCTTATCTTTCGTTAAGTATGGAGTCCTAGAATTAGTCTGGAAAGAATCAAGCATAAGAGTGTAATAATATGGGTAAAAATTCATAACTTACCTATATAATATTGTTTAAAAATGGGTTGAGTTTATTAGCAAGCTATATAAGGAAGCCCATTTACATACATGAGACAACAATTAGGAGGAAAAAAATTGGTTAAGCAAGGTTATGTATAAGTGTAAAGTTGGAGAGGGAACTACCTAATTATATTCCTTTAATAAAGCTAGGAAAGGATGACAAAATATTTAAGCACTCCACCATGGTGTTCTGTAACAGCCCAGCAACTGCCTGCTACAAGTATTGTCCGCTTTGGCTATGGGTTGGGCCTAGCCCGGTACTCCCCGTCCCTCATGGTTTTGCCCCGCCTAGCAGGCGCGCTTGTAGAGGAGAGGGAGTGTGCACCCTTATAAGGCATGCCTCGCTCCCACTCCTAGCCGATGTGGGATTTGACATAGTATATATAAAAATAAATAAAAATCACTAAAATGTACAAAATTCTAATTTCCAATTTATAAAATTGGAATCCAAGACAATTACATTTATTACAATTATCCCAAAATAGTACTTACTAATTTAAGCTAAAACTCTCCAAGGTAAATTTTCCTGGTTATTCTTCCAAATGAAGTTCACCATTGATTTGTTTTTAAATTTTGATATAAAACCCTTGAGGAAAGATAAGCAACCATTCACCTTCTCCAGGCTTGTGACAATTAACGAAATAATCAACCTGCCAAGGACAAAAGGACTATCGACTTGTGCTTCATAATAACAAAATTCATACCAAAAAATGCAACAGATAACAACAAGAAAGCATCAGACTCCAAAAACTTGCAAAATTAAGATGAAAATGTCATGGTTGTACTCTTTCTCCAATTTATGTATAGAACTTGAATAATATTGACAATAAAATCTTTAACTCGAGATGTAGAGAAACATGTTTGTCTAGTTGTAATTGAAATGATTATGTTTTCCATATTTTAAAGGTGGTATAATCCTAAATGAAGAACAAAGTTCCCAACTAGAATTTGGGTGAAACTTATAGGTGAATTGTGAAGTTAAAATTTTCAAAACTGTTAATATTGTCTAGCGATATAAGGGTATTTCAGCAATAGCTCACATATATTTGATTGGAACCATATTAGTATGTGTAGAGGCCAAGTACTACGTCATG
>JAOQMM010000173.1:14331493-14345481 GCA_027563515.1 Erythroxylum platyclados | reverse complement strand
GTTTCATTCTTTGTTCAAAAATTTTACATTTCTCGAACTGCATCCCGCACATCTTTTGCTGTTGGTAGAAACATATGAGGTTTTCCGATTGCAAGTTTCATTGAATTAATCAACCAAGCTGTGATCAAAGAATTTTCGGACCTCCACATTGCCATATTTGGATCATCCGAAGTCAGACTTCTTATCTCTTCAGTCAAATCGTTGAGTTTTCCTTTACTATTAATGGACAACTTTTTATTTTGTGTCCATTCCAAGTAATTTTGGACGTTCAATTTGTAGTTCTTCAATTGAAAGGGCAAGTTTGAGCTAAGAAGATCATAGCTATGTTGTGCATTTCCCATTGTTGCACCGGGATTAGTCACACTTGAACTGATGAAATTATTACTGGAGGATGAGGAGTTTCTCCCCTAATCAATCATCTTTAAACAATGGTCCATTTATGACTGGTTTGAATAAAGAAAGACAAAAATATTGTGAAAGAGTTGTGTCTTTGATATCATAAAGGAGAAAAAAGTAATTCTTCCTTGATCTTTTTGTAAATAGTATATGGAATATATAGGAAAATACAATCCTACTTACCTCTTTAAATCAAGTATAATCTATTTATTCGCTAAGCAGTGAAGTCCCACTAATTTATAAAAGATCAACTAATTATTGCTAGAGTATTAATAATATCAACAAAGCCTAGCATAGGCTAAATTTGAGCCTTTATTGACTTTGTTGTCACCTCAGCTCTCACTTTTCATCTACCAAATTAAAGTTTGTGGTTGGCTAATTTGCCCTTTTATATTTTTTTCTATGAACTTAAGTTCTTTTGCATCAATTTTTGCTACTTTGTCTGAAGTTGTCCTTAATGTAGAATGTGACAAATATTGATCATATAAATTTGGATTCAATTTTTGAAATTCAAAATTTAAAATCCAAGTGTTGTCAGAAATTGATCTTCCTTTCCACTTGGCAAGAAATGACTGATATCCACCAACTCTTATGACTTGTTTATCAAGAACATCTTTTATCTTCTCTTTAAGATGGAAAATGAATGGAATTCTCATAGCTGTAGTAGAAGATTATGTATCATCATGTCCATGATAAATAGTTAAGCTTGTGACATTGAAGATATGATTAATTCTCATGGCACTAGGTAATTTTGAAACATAAGCATTATCACATATCTTCTTGAAGATCTTGTAAGGTTTAGTTCTTTGTGAATGATTTTTTTAATATTTTTCTTTTAGAAAACACTCTAGACGAATGTTTACCATCACCAAACTCTTAGGGTCTAAGAATCCTCTAATAAGCATTATCTTTCGCCATACCTCATAAAGAATAGTCCTCATATGTTGTGCAAAACCTTCAGCTTTACCACTAACTCGTATTGTTTGTGGTAAAGGAATCAAATCAATAGGCTTTCTTACTTGAACTCTTGAAATTATCTCAAAAGGTCTCTTACCAGTTGATCTATTTATAGGACTGTTATAAGCAAATCTACCATTGGAAGAGTTAGGTCTAAATTATTCACATTTTCTCCAATTAAACATCTTAACGACTCCTCTAAGCTTCTATTCACCACCTCTTTTTGTCCATCAGTTTGGGAGTGGAGAGAACTTGAAAATTAAAGGTTATTGTCCCATGTTTTTCATAGAATTCTTAAAAAATAACTGATATTTCACATTAACATCAAAGACAATGGTTAAAAGTAATTTGTGGGGACATACAACCTCTTTGAAGAAGAGTCTAGCAATGTGGACAACATCATAAGTATTGACCATTGTATTTTCAGATGGTTTCATAACAAAACTACATGACTTTTCTACAACATAAGCATCAAGAATATACGTATTGTAGCTTCTTGTAGGCAAATGCATTAACTTGCCATCATTGTTAAGTTTAGATTTTGCAAGTGCACTCATAACTTCTCCTTTACTCATGTTGATTTCGAATTTTGATTCAAATCTACTTCTCCTTCATCACCCACTACAAAATAATTTTCATCAATCCAATTTGTTGTTTTTTCAACACCTAGATTATATCATCATTTTGAACCAATAAGCTTCGAAACACTTAGAATTTGCAAGTTAATCTTTTCAACTCCCTGTTTTGTTATTTTAGCTTCTTGTCCTATTAGCTTGCTACCCTGTTGCTTCAGCTTGGTGCTCTTGTATGGTGATTTGTTGTTTAGGTGTTTTATTGACTTGCTTAATTGTTTCAACTTCTTGTTCATTCGTTTTAGCTTAGGATTTTCAAAAGGATCCACTTCCTTTTGCTTTACTTCCTTTTTAACACTCTGATCATCTCTCATTGTCAAAACTCTCCATGTAATCAAGTACTTGAGCACCTTCTACATGTAGGTATCATTGTCAAACTCTCCATATAATCAATTACCTGAGCACCTTCTACATGTAGGCCCAAAGATTTTAATTGATCAGTTGACGGAGAGGTGTCAATAGTCTTACTCCTTGCACCTCTCTCACCACCTAGAACAAGCACTTTCTCTGAGGTAGTGCCTGTTAAAGTTGAGGAATCAAAATTAGTACGTGATTTTTTAGCAAAAATTTTACCTTGCACTGCATGTTGTTGATCAATATCATTCCCTTCCTCTTGCTTATTGCCACCTTCTCCATGTTTAGCATTAAGTATAGGTTGTTGGTTTGCATAATTTTTTCTTGTGGGAGTATTGAATT
This sequence comes from Erythroxylum platyclados, assembly GCA_027563515.1. NCBI lineage: Eukaryota > Viridiplantae > Streptophyta > Magnoliopsida > Malpighiales > Erythroxylaceae > Erythroxylum > Erythroxylum platyclados. Next base: position 14,342,800 of record JAOQMM010000173.1, on the reverse strand, counting down.
TTAGGGAATATAAGTCAAGGCTGTCTGGCCTCTTCAAAAATTGTCGAACATACTTTCTTGTGGTAGTTGTTAAATGTAAGTTAGTTTATAGCGTTTGTAATCAGGGATCATTGATGTCCAATTTTCCCATAATTCTCAAATCATTTCATCTCACTCTTGTTCGCCAAGTATTCTTTTATATGCCCTTCTGCTGTGGTTTGCCATTGTGAACCAATGTTCTGATGCCAAATTGATGTGGAATAAATAGAAGAAATATCAACTAATAGCTAAAACTCACAGAATATAGCTGTTTAGTGTTGTTAGGGTACTGGAATATCATATTTCAAGTCTGGTTTTCAGCTTAGGTTGTTGGAATTTCAAGCTTGAATTAGCTGGAAGTTTAGGGTTTGATTGATGGAAATTTAGGATGAAATTTCAGGATTCGATATAATTGGAATTAGGGTTTTGGTTGTTGGAAATTCAGATTAAAATTTCTGAAATTTAGTGAGTTGAATAAGTAATGGAGGGTAGGAAACTAGGAATCTCTTCTAGGATCTAAGAATCACTCTTAGAATAAAGTATCACGCCTTCTAATTGAAAACTCAAGTTTATCAATAAAAATTCAGGATCATATTATTGAAGGGCTGGGTATACACGTATTTATAAAAAAAATTTTAGAATCCTTATTCTAGTTGGAAAGCTGTTCCTAACTAAAACATCTAAAATAAAATTGAATCTTATTCTAATAAGAACTCTATATTCTTAAATAGGTTTAAGTTCTAAACAAGTAGGATAACATATCTAACTTACTACTACTAATCATACAAGGAAACCTAGCATAAACTCTTCTTGTTACCAAATTGAAGTTTTTGGTTAACCACTTTGTCTTCTTTTATTTTGTCTACAGACTCTAAGCTGTTTTCCATAAAGTACCTAATTCATTTTCTGATAATGTTTATGGGCAGATTCTTAAAGATTTTCCTTCTTTAAGAGAAAACAATGTGATTATTTTGTATGCTGCCAAAGCTATTGTTGTGACTATTAGTTATCCCTCCAAAGAACCTCGAATCTCTGTGTCTGGAGCAAGAAAAAAATCAAAATCAAGAACAGGTGGGCCTACAAGGCTGTCTTTTACTAACAGTTTAAGCAATTTGCAAAAAGAGGCTCGTAGGGCTTTTTCTTGGGCCCCACGGAACACTGAAGAAACCAGTTCTCCAAAAGATGTTTATCGGAAAAGAAAGAGTTCTGTATTGCCACCATCTGAAAGAGTTGCTTGGGAGGCAATGGCTGGAATTCAAGAGGACCGTGCTCTGCCACATTCTCAAGATGGGCAAGAGAGACTCCCTTCTGTGTCAATTGCTGAGGAGTGGATGTTAACTGGTGACGCTAAAAAGGATGAAGCTGTGCGTGCATCACATCGATATGAAAGTGCCCCTGACATCACACTGTTCAAGGTAAGCTAGTCATTGTATTAATGGTGGGTGATAACAGTTTGGCAAACTTCATTGTATTGTTGTGAGAATCACTTCATGTGGCAAATATTTTGGCAAACTGAGATAGAGGTTGTCCATATGTGAAAGCAAACTATCAACATTTACCGTCAATATCTGCATCTGTGAATTGATATTATCCATGATCCATATTTATATACAGAGATTTCTTTATTTTTCATAGGAATTGATTGTTTAGGATAACTTTAAGACTCTTGGATATGTAAGATTATGTTGTATGGGATGTGGAGCATGGGTCAAGTGTCTAATATTGCCTGGTTTCTACCCCGAAGTTTTATTTCTATGAAATCACTTCCTTAGGCTTGGGCTTATTATGAGAAACAAACCAACATATTCCAAATTGATACATAATTGTGATAACCATTTTAGTTTAAAAACTGTTACTTTTGTGATTTTTCATCTTAATAAGAGCTCTTTTTGTTAGCAGTATACAAGTTGAGAAAAAAAGAGAGGAATTTGTAGATCCTTTATACTTGAATTTCTGAAGTTTTGCATCATTGCATCCTTTATTTGGAGTAAATTGATTGCTTGAATTATTTTCTTTTTCAAAAAGCATGTGAACGCTTCAAGACACAATATTTTGGTTTTGTGATCCCTAGACATGGAGCTAAACTCACTGCCTCTAGAAGAATGTGATTTGCCAAGAAAATCTATGGGGTTCTACATGTTCTTGACAATTTTAGGTTCTAGTATGCACTGTAGTTATACCAGATTCCCTATTCCATGTCATGATTCATACTTTTGGAAATATAGATCTCATTCTCATCTAGTTCATTCCAGATTTGAGTGTTCTGTAGCGTATCCACTGAAGTTTCTATTTCCTTTTAGGCGTTGCTTTCATTGTGCTCAGATGACTTAGTTTCCGCCAAAAGTGCTTTGGACTTGTGCATGAATCAGATGAAGAATGTTTTGAGCTCAAAACAGTTACCTGAGAATGCATCAATGGAAACAATTGGTCGGGCATATCATGCAACAGAGACTTTTACACAGGTACTAATTATTTAAGGTGTCCTTAATTTTGTAAACTGCCATGACATATCACTTTAGTTAAGATGCATATGTTTAGTTGCTTATATGTCCTTCCGAATGCCAGAAATGATTATGCTATCCATGTACTTATATAGGGTATTAGTTTGCATTGCTCATTGTAAAAACTACTTTTGCATTTGCAGGGATTACTTTTTGCAAAGTCCTTGCTGAGGAAGCTTATTGGAGGTAGTGATTTGTCAGGTTTTCCTGAAAGAAATAGAGATGCTGATGATACCTTTTCAGATGCTGGTAGTTCTAGTATAGGAAGTCAGTCCGCAGATGAGCTTTCGGAAATCTTGTCACTGACAGATATTTGGTTGGGACGTGCTGAGGTGCTTCAGAGCCTTCTGGGTTCAGGAATTGCTGTGTCTCTTGATGATATTGCAGACAAAGAGTCCTCTGCTCGCCTAAGGGACAGGTTAATTGTTGATGAACGGTACAGTATGGCGGTCTATACTTGCAAAAAGTGCAAGGTAAGACATCATAACTATGCTGTTAAGCTGCTTCTCTTCTGTCTTGCCTATAGGGATCTCATTAGATCACTGTGATTATGTCAGATTGATGTCCTTCCTGTTTGGATTGCATGGGGGCATGCGTTGATTCGGATGGAGCACTATGCACAAGCCCGTGTGAAGTTCAAGTATTCTAGACCAACAGAAATATGTTTTAGTCATGTTTATTACTCATAAAGAAAACACTTCTTTGTGGTATATCTTCTTTCTTAGTTTAATTTCTTGTATTATGTATCAGGCAAGTTCTTCCCTTTCATAAGGGTGACTGTGCACCGATCATCCTTGAGATCATTAATACAATTGAGGGAGGTCCACCTGTTGATGTGCCAACTGTTCGTTCAATGTAAGTTGGCATGCGGCTTTCTACTTATTCTTTTGTATGCACAGGTTATGTTTACAATATGTTTATCTTTTATCAGTTTGATTCTGGCTTGGTTTATAAATTTTGTTGGCTATTTTGTTTCATGCAATCATGTAGTCTCATACTCCATTTAATGTTACGGGACTTTTAGTTCTTTTCTTCTCTTTTGTGTGAAATAGGTAGCAACCTAGGTAGATATTAATTATGCATGCAGTGTATCTTTTTATGTACGAACATGGAAACTGGGACTTCCAAAAACACCTTATGGTTCCTACATTTCGTACATTACATGGTGACTTTCATAGTCAAATGGCGTCTTTGGTAGCCTTACATCTCTGTGATTATGACCTCCATTTTGAAAGGAATCCACACTTGATCGATAATCATCAGTTGAAAAAGTTATTTTCCACCTGAATATCTATTGAAGATTTAAGGACACTTTTATGTGTCTTGCGGCTTAAATATTATAATCATAATTTCTGCTGTTTGTGTATTATCTAATAGTTTGCAACTTTATCTAGTATGTCTGCTTGTTGTATCAGTTTGTCACACTTGTGCTGGCTCAAGAATTGGCATCACAAATTAATGCCCTTTTTTGCTTGCATTTATTTCTGACAACTGCTGTTCTAATAACATCGTAACATATTAGGTTGCAACTGCTGGACTGTAGTTTTTTCTGTCCTATATTAGTTGAGCTAGTTGATAATGTTTTAAACGTTTTCTGTTTTAAATCTTGTGGCTTTTTATGCTGTATAAGCCAACATTTAACCTCCTTAAACCTAGGAATCAAGAAAAGATGATAGATACACTCTAAATGATTTTCATCTGGAACCTATCTAACAAGACTTACTGCAGGTATGAACACTTAGCTAGAAGTGCACCAACAATCCTGGATGATTCTCTCTCTGCTGATTCATATCTCAATGTGCTGTACATGCCATCAACATTTCCACGCTCAGAGAAAAGCAGATATGATGAAGAATCTGCTAATAATAACTCGTCAACATACAACTCTGATTTGGAAGATGGGCCTCGCAGCAATTTGGACAGCATTCGCTATATGGAATGTGTTAGTTATTTGCAAGATGTAAGCTGCATTCCATTTTTCATGCTCAAGCCTATTCCCGTGGCTTGTGCCATTTGCCATTAGTTTTTGAAAAATGCATACTACAACTGTGCCCAAATCTCAGTTGTGAAGATATAAATAGGAAATCTCATATCAACCTGTTATTTCAAGACCAGAACATACTATTTCTTTGAAATGTTTCCTTTTTGTTCATCACCTGGAAACTAGAATCTTGTACATCTTTCTTTGTTTAGATGAATGATGGAAGAGAGATTAGTCAGGGAACTTATTAAATTCAATGAATAAAATAGAAGTTGCATAATTTATTATGAAACAACATGTTAGAATCTGTTCAGTCAGGGGCCAAAGCTACATGTTATGATGAAACTACATGTTACAAAACTACATATTGGCCAAGAGCTTAGTCGGGGGACCTGATTTAATTCTAGGATTAAAGAGGAGTTGTTTATTTTCTTATAAAACTATCTTGAATCTGTTAAGGAGCCATGAGCTTAAGCTTTTGGGTTGAATGGTTCCTTGGTTCAAGTAGGATTTTCACTTGTTTCCAATGGATTTATGATTTGATATGAGTTGTTCATACTTGGTTTAAAGGCATGTATTAAATATGTGATCATTTCAAAGCCTCAAAAACTTTTGGGTTGAAGGTTTTTTGATACACAAATTGGGGCCACTAAGCAATGTATCATATAGACTCTTATATGCTCATTGTGATATGTTGAGTTTTTGTCGTGTCTTTCATTGTTTCCTTGTTTTTATTAGTTACCACTAGTGATATAGGACAAATAGAATAACTATTAACTAGTAGCTAAAAATCACAAAATTAGAAAATATGGTCGATATTAGGCTATAGGAATATCAAGTTTTAAGGCTGGATTTTGGCTAGGAATGCTAAAATCTCAGATTTTGTATAGCTGTGGCTTTAGGGTTTGATTGTTGGAAGTTTAGGGTTACAATTTCATGATTTAATATGGCTGGAATTTAGGTTTAAGATGGCTGGAATTTAGGTTAGTTTTGTTGGAATTTAGAAAGGAACACAAATAATGGAGTAGAAAACTACGAATCACTCTTAAGTGCTAAGAATCACGCTTAGGGTCTAAGAAGAAAGTATCACACTTTCTAACTGAAAACTCAAGTTTTTAGAAAAATTTCAGATTGCTTATTCATTGAAGGGCTGAATATACACATATTTATAGAGAAGTTTTTAGAACTCTTATTCTAGTAAGAGAAGGGTTCCTAATAAATTTAATTTCTGTTCTAATAAAAATTCTATAAGTCTTAAACAATTAGGATAACATATCTAAAATAGAATAATGTATTTAACTTACTACTATTTTCTACCTAATAAGGAATCTTAACACAATCTAAATTTCGGCCCTCATCTTTGATCTCAGCGCAATTCTCAATCCTCGTCCCACCAAATTAAGACTTTTGGTTGACTAATTTTTTTCTCTTTTATTTCTTTTATATATTTTAAGCTCTTTTGCATCAATTCTCCCCGGTTTGTCTGAAGTTGTCCTCAACGTTGAATGTGACATATAAGTCTAGATTCAACTTTTAAAATTCTGATTCTAGAATTGTAGTATTGTCAGAAACTGATCTTCCTTTTCACTTGACAAGAAATTGCCAATATCCTCCATCTCTTGTGGCTACAATTTGTTCATCAAGAACATCCTCTATTTTCTCTTTAAGATGGGGAGTGGCTAGAATTCTTATAGCCGCAGTAGGGGATTGCTCGTTTTGTCCTTTATAAATAGTTAAGTCCGTGTTATGGCTGCCTTGTTAAGTCTTCTTTGTTTTTCTACCTTGTCTACTTTCATAGGCTTCAAAATTATCTTCTTTCCATGAAATATAAACTGATAGGTGTTAGCTTTTTCGAAGTGATGCACATCTTATTCCTAAAGCCACGGTCGCCTAAGTAAAATGTGAGATGCTTTCATAGAAATGACATCACACCAAATAGAGTCCTCATATATTCCTAATTTGAAAGATATCAAGCACCTTCGAATAATTGGTATAGTATTATCATCTACCCACACAACTTTGTAAGGATTCGGATGTTTCTCTATGAGTAAATTCAATCGCTTCACCATGTTCTCTGATACTACATACATACTACTTCCTCCATCAATGCTAAGCTTGCATACTTTATCTCTGCATCTAACTTGAGTAAAGAAAATAGCAGTACGAAGCCATTCTTGTTGTTCTTCCGCGTTAGGGGTTGTAAGTATGCGTCTCAGTACATTAAGATTTGTAAGACTAGTATGCGTCTCAGTACATTAAGATTTGTAAGACTAGTATGCGTCTCAGTACATTAAGATTTGTAAGACTAGTTAATTCATCACTAGAGTCTCCTTCCAACTCCTCTCCAATTTTGTGCTCACACACATACTCATCAGATTCTCTCTCTTTTTCTTCTCCCATCATACGCAAACTTTTATTAGGACATTCATAAGCAAAGTGGCCCCTCCCATTGCACATAAGGTATTTCTTGTCATTGTTGCCTCCTTTCGTCCCAATCTCAGGTATGACTTTGCCTTTAAATTTAGCTCCTTGAGAAGTTTTGTAGTTGTTTTGTGTTGCAAATTTTGATGCATTAGGTTCTGATTTAAAGGTTTGCACTGTTGTAGTTCTCTTCATGTCGAATTCGCCTTCTTGACTTCGAAACTTTTTAGTTACTTATTGTCCCAAGTATTATTCTGCTTTTAAAGCCAAGTGATATGCATCTTCAAGGCTGTAAATCCTTTGCATTATTAGCTCCTTGTAAATTTCTGCCCTTAAACCATTTTTGTAGTGAGATATAAGTTGTCGTTTTGACTCCATCCCTTCAAATTGGATAGAAAGTTCATCAAATATGGACATAATTCCTTATCTAAGGGTTGTGAGTTGATCTTGAAGATCTTCCTAATAATAAAATGGTACGTATTTTTCTGATAACTTCGGCTTTATCTCTTCCCAATCAACAATCGGTGGCTGGCTTGGTTTCAAAGTCTGTCCTCTACTGATCACCAGATTTTAGCGTGTCCAACTAGTTTCATCTTTGTGAATCGAACTTTTCGATCTTTTGACATATGATACCAGTCAAAAAAATCTTCCATTGCTATTGTCTAGTCTAAGAATAGGTGTGGATCCATCTTTCTTGCAAAATTAGGGGCTTCAACACGAACTTTCTTAGTAATGTCATCGAATCCATTGTGTGTTAACTCTATTATGGCCTCTAAAGGTTTGCATGCGCTCTCCATGTGTTGCTGATTGGTTTCTTTGTCTTAGATCTCTTGGTAGGCGTTGATTTCCTAACCCTTTCGTTGTTGATTAGTGTTAGCATCTTCGTCTTGGATTTCACTTTCTCCACCCTCACCATCAATTGTAGTTTGTTGTTTGATATTGTTTTCTGGACTAGTTCTCCACTCTCACCATCACTCCTGCTTGCTGAATATTCCTCTATATGCCTTTCCTCTGCCATAGTGAACCAAAGTTTTGATATCAAATTGATGTAGGACAAATAGAAGAATTATTAACTAGTAGCTAAAACTACAAAATTAGGAAATATGACTGATATTATGCTACTGTAATATCAAGTTTTAGGCTGGATTTTGGCTAGAAATGCTGAAATTTTAGATTTTATATAGCTGGGGTTTAACGGTTTGATTTAGAATTTTAAGGTTTAATATGGCTAGAATTTAAATTTAAGATGGTTGGAATTTAGGTTAGGTTTGTTGGAATTTAGTAAGAAACACAAATAATGAAGAGTAGAAAGCTAGGAATCACTCCTAGGGTCTAAGAATCGAGCATCGCACTTTCTAGTTGAAAATTAAAGTTTGTAGGAAAAAGATTTTAGATTGCTTAGTCATTGAAGGTTTGAATATACACATATTTATAGAGAAGTTTCTAGAACCCTTATTTTAGTAGGAAAGGGTTCTTAACAAATTTAAATCATGTTCTAATAAAAATTTTATAACTCCTAAACAACTAGGATAACATATCTAAAATAGAATGATATATTTAACTTACTACTACTTCCAATCTAATAAAAAATCCTAACACAATCTAAATTTCGGCTCTTATCTTTGATGTCAACTCAATTCCCAATCCTCATTCCACCAAATTAAGGCTTGTGGTTGACTAATTTTTTTCTTTTATTTCTTTGATATACTTTAAGCTCTTTTGCATCAACTAGTTTATTCCTCTTACATTGACTATAAGTTCTTGAATTTGCAGTATGCCCGTCAGCATTTGCTTGGATTTATGTTTAGGCATGGTCGCTATACTGATGCTTGCTACTTGTTCTTTCCCCCAAATTCTGTTCCCCCTCCTCCTCAACCTTCAACAATGGGAGTAGTTATTTCATCTTCATCTCCTCAGAGACCAGATCCTTTGGCAACAGATTATGGGACTGTTGATGATCTATGTGACCTGTGCATTGGTTATGGTGCAATGTCCATTCTGGAGGAAGTGATATCTACTAGAATGGCTTCTGAAAAGCAACAGGATGTTGTGGTAAACCAGCAGACTGCAGCAGCCCTCACTCGGATTTGTAGCTACTGTGAAGCTCATCGCCACTTCAATTATTTATACCAGTTTCTGGTAATGCAGCTCCTTTTATCTTTCCACTTTGCAGCTAGTTTAATTGTTTTTCTAAACGTCATCTCAAGATTTAGAGAGATTTATTGCTAGAGATGTCTTCAAACTTTTTAGCAGTGTTAATGTATTTCTTTATGGGAAAAAGGTGTGTGAAGTCCAATAGTCTGGAGGATTCCTTGAGATACCTTCGATCCATATCAGCACCAGATTTCTTTTCACTTTATGGACAAAAGTAGCAGAATCCCACCTCAGGGAACTATAATCATAAAATAAAAATGTTAGAGCAACATTTGGTCCATTTCTTGGAGCTAGTACACTGGTTTGAAATTTGGGGTTGGAGGGGTTGGGAGGATGTCATTTTGCTTTCTTTACTGAATATTTCACATGTGATACCCTCTAGCTTCTAAATTATCATGTCTGCCTTGATGAATTGCTATTTTCAGGTTACATTTGAACAAATTAGCATAGTAGGAATCTGCATTTTTCTACAGATATTGCATGTCGTGGGTGAACATAAAATAGAAAAGCAATCATGCTTATTATTATAACCTTACTCTTTTATTCTCAAGAATGATTGATCCATGGTATCTTTTGAACTTTTACTTGATTGTTTATTCAGGTGATTAAGAAAGACCATGTTGCCGCTGGCCTTTGCTGTATACAGCTATTTATGAATTCTTCTTCACAAGAGGAAGCTGTGAAACATTTGGAACATGCTAGGGTAACTACTTATTCACTCTCACGCTGTCTTTTTGTTTACTTTTCTTTTTTTTTGGTTATATTTGCATGTTGAAGTTGTTATCAATCTTGTCATGATTCTTTCACTCTTGGATTTCACATCTCTTCCTTTTGGGACTAGACGCATTTTGATGATGCACTGTCAGCTCGATCCAAAGGCAGTGACTTGACTAAGCTTGTCACTAAGGGTGTCAGAGGAAAAAGTGCCTCTGAGAAGCTAACTGAAGAAGGTCTTGTCAAGTTTTCTTCTCGGGTAACAATTCAGGTAATTATGTATTGTCAACATAGCGCTAGATTCCATTTTTGCAGGTTCGAACAAATCCAGGCACTATAAGGTCAATTTATTCTGGTTATTATTTTTAAGATTTTGGCATTTTTTCTTGATAATTGATAACATTTGAACTTTATGGACGCCAATGATAGCCATTGAGGTAAAGTACCAGTCTAGCTCTTGACCTTGGATGAATCCCCTTCAACTTTTGGGTGTTGGAAATGCATATGTATTGCTGCACCCTGGAATAGAAATTTGCTTTTGTGAATGTATTTGTTCTTCTTAACTTGTTTCAGTGTGCAAGTCAATAGATTTAAGCCTTTTGACTAGCAGAAGTGGGAATTTGAGTTACGAAGCTTAAACAAAATGTGTTAATTTAGACTTCACCTTAGAGCTTTTTTTGGTTGTGTTAAGGACATGCAAGCTGAGACATCAAGTTTGCTTTGCACAAAATTTGGTCAGCTGATTTTAGAAATGTTGGAATACAAGCCGCTTTTGTAACTGTGCCATTCTTTTCACACACATATATTATATCTTACAATGAGGCTAGTTATTACCGAAGACAAAAAATATATGGATCTTAAGGATACATCTCTTACTTGAAAGTGTATGTCTATGAAGGTTTTTAAGTTCTGTGTGATTGTCTTTTGAAACTCTCTGCTACTGACACTCTTTAGAACTTTCAATATAATTTTGTTTGTAGATGGATGTTGTGAAAGCCTACAATGATTCTGATGGCCCACAGTGGAAACATTCACTTTTTGGAAATCCTAATGATCCTGAAACCTTCAGGTTGGTGCCTTTTGTGACAACTAAAAATTGAGAGTATATTGATGGGGACCAGAATGATATTGCATATTCATGATGCTTATGCAGAGTTTTATCATATACTTTTGGATAGCCAAAAATTCTCGATCACAATTATTGGGTTTTTGATCCAGAGAATCCTAACAGTTTACCCAATGCAACACTCGGATTGTTGTGTCATGACATGTAGTGATGGCTTGATCCATCTAATATAATGGTGGAAAGATTTATCTGCAAGTATCTTTGATTCACAGGAGAAGATGCGAGATTGCTGAAGTACTTGTGGAGAAGAATTTTGATTTGGCTTTCCAAGTAATCTATGAATTTAATCTTCCAGGTAGTTATTGCATTTCGGCTAGAGATACTGCTCCCATCCCCTATTTTGTAGAATATTGATTGCTTGATTCTTTCTCTCAATTTCATTATGCTTTGCA
>JAOQMM010000173.1:14301183-14317785 GCA_027563515.1 Erythroxylum platyclados | reverse complement strand
CTACCCCCTCTCTCTAGTTTTTTAGTTTTGAATCTTTTTTTTAATTCATACATTCTAATTAATAAATTATATTTTTAAAATTTATATTCTTTATTTTTCTTTTTACATTTTAATTTAAATTTTGTTTTAAATTATTATTGTTAAAAAATAAATTTGTATTCTTATCCTTAAAAATATTAAATTTATTTAATCTCTATAATAAATTATATTTTTTAAAATTTAGGTTCTTTATTTATCTCTTTATATTTTAATTAAAAATTTTTAATTTAACCGGTTTAATGTTCGGTCCGATTTTTTAAACATTAGTATAAAGGGTTAAGCAACATGCTTTGTAGTTTTTTAAGTATGAGATAAATAATGTAACATAAATACTGCGAAATATTGAGATTAGGATGGAAAGCCCTTTTCAGTTTTAAATTTGGTAAAACATTCCCTAATTCCTTCGCAAGATAGGTGACATGTGTAGGATTATGAAGAGCCTCTGTTTAACAGCAAATCACCTGAATCGCCAATAATTGAGGATCGGCGGATAAAGATGAAAGTAGATACGGTCGAAATCAAAGATTTCCGTTATGTATGTGCGGGACTTTCATAATTTCTATTTCGGATTTTCCATTCATAGATTCCGATTTTGTCTCATTTATGTCATCGTTACCCTCGTCCCTTAAACTTCAGCTTCAAGGTGCACCATTTTACTCTTGAAAATGAAACATCATTCTAATCTTTAAAGGTCTTATGACCCATTTGATTAATAGCTAAAAAGCTATTTTTCAACGTTTTAGAGAAGTAACAGCTGTTTGACAAGCGTTTAGTTATTAGTTGGTAGGTTGGCTTATTTAATCCAACTAGTTAAAAATTAAAAAACTAAAAAAATGAGTGGTTTTAAGTATCCGATAATTATGCTCAATGATCAAAATCAGAATCTCATTATATGTATAGAATTGTGTTCATTTTGTTTAAAATTTAGACAAATTTTAGTATCATCATTGATTCCACATTTTTAACCATCATCCATGAATTTATTTCAACAACAATTAATGTTATACCTTTTTTTCATAAAAGACGTTTATATTGAATCTAATGTTTTAAAAATTAGACCAAAAATTAAACTAATAAAATAAAAAGTGGTATTAGATTTTCATAAAATTGCTCAAAAATTGAATAAAATTAAAAATTTTGAAATATTACTGAAAGAAATTGTCCTTATCCATCAAATAATTTAAAGTTTAATTAAAAAAGAGATTATTAAATAAAATTAATTCATTAAAATTGAACGATTAATTAATAAATTAATATGTTTTTAATAATAAAAATCATTAAAATAAATCGAACTAAAAAGTTAAGAACTAAACTGAAAAATTAAAAGGTTTAAAATTTATACAGTTGAATTGGCTGAACCACTAATTTTCAAACAATTCATGCAGAATTACTGCAGATTTACACATGATACTAGTATTCTTATGTACGTATCCTGAATTTACATTGAGGCTTTGGATACTAAGCTAGATGACATCTCTTTAACATACTTTTGGTGATCATTCTTTTTATTTACAATGATGATACTGTTTCAGCTAGATCATTATTGCCAGTCCAATACATAGCGTCAGGAATAGGAAACAGATAAAGTAAATCTGTAAATGACCTATCCCGTCCTGCCCTGTCAGGAAAAACCACTGAAGTAGGTTTCAGAGAATATAAGGATCGAATTTACAGAAACAGAGAGCGGCAAAGCCGACATTGACAAAGCTCCCTTTTATATAACTTGGTGGCAGAGACTTCTTTCCAGGATAACGATTATGAGAAAAAAAGAGGACTCTGTGTTTTTGCTCGCAAACATAAGATGATCGTCCTATCTAGAAAGAGATCAAGCGTTTTTCTTTCCCTGCAATGTCACCATCTTCTTTTCCTCTTCCAATTGTTCTTCAGCTTATCAGCATCAAATGGTGACCAAGAAGGACCTGTTGGGTACGGATACAAAGCTACATCATCTAGAGTTGATCCTTCTGGAAAGTTTCTGAGTGCAGATCTTAAGCTCATCAAGAAGACAGCAACATATGGTCCTGACATTCAAAGTCTCAACTTTGTTGCCAGGTTAACTTGATTTATAATTGCATTGCTGAATCTCCTAGGCCTTGGTTTTAACTATTAAACAACCACTGTAACAGTCCTCAAGCAAAGAAAAGAATAACCAATGATCTTTCTTTCCATAACTCAAGGAGTAGGAAGTTGCACGCTTGGATCTAATCTATACCCATTACTTTTTGTTTTTAAGACTTAAAAAACTCATAAAATGAAAATTGCTTGAACCTGAAACTAGTTGTATCGCCAACCTTTCATTAGTCTTCTCCGAAAGCTGTGAATTTACTTTCATTTATATATAAACAATGAAGTAGTGACGCTGAATTGCTACCAACAGCTTGGAATCAAAGGATCGGCTGAGGATTCGCATAACAGATCCGAGTAAGAAAAGATGGGAAATCCCAGAGGAAATAATTCCCCGCCTCAACAAACAACCTCTAGATTTGACAAAGCACCTTGTCAAGTCTCTGCCAAGCCACACTCTTTCAGACACCAACTCTGACCTCGTACTCACGCTCCACAACAGCACTCCATTTGGCTTCACAGTGACTCGCCGTTCCTCTGGGGACGTCATTTTCGATACTTCACCTGATCCATCAGACCCCAATACCTTTCTTGTTTTCAAGGACCAATATATTCAAATCTCTTCCTCACTTCCGCAAAATCGATCAACACTTTATGGCCTTGGAGAGCATACAAAGAAGTCTCTCCGGTTGATTCCTAATGAGACACTCACTTTGTGGAATGCTGACATTGGTAGTTCTGTTCCTGATCTTAACCTATATGGATCACACCCTTTCTACCTGGATGTCAGATCACCATTACCAGACGGTAAAGTTGTAGCAGGGACAAGTCATGGAGTCTTGTTGTTTAATAGTAATGGCATGGATGTGATTTATGGAGGAGATAGAATAACTTACAAGGTTATTGGAGGAGTCATAGACTTGTACTTATTTGCTGGACCAACACCCGAATTGGTAGTACAGCAATACACAAAGCTCATTGGCCTACCTGCCCCTATGCCATATTGGTCCTTGGGTAAGCATATGGTCACTGTTCTATCATTTACCAATTTTGGGTTTAGATTCTGGTTTGATTTGCAGGATTTCTTTTTCGTTTTGTTTGCAGGGTTTCATCAATGTCGATGGGGCTACCAAAATATTTCTGAGGTTGAAAGAGTTGTTTCTGGCTATGCTAAAGCTGGTATCCCTCTTGAAGTTATATGGACAGACATTGATTACATGGACGGATATAAGGTTTTCACTCTTGACCCAACAAACTATCCACTAGAGCAGATGAAGAAATTCGTCAACACCCTTCATCAAAATGGTCAGAAATATGTGCTCATTTTGGATCCTGGTATGTTTAATACAATGTTCTGCTGCTAATTCGCAGCATCAGCTTGTGAAGAGGAATGGATTAACTTAAAATATTTTCTACTGCTTTATCAATATTTTACAAGGAAACTAAATTGCTTCCAATTCTCCGTAGGTGTCAGTGTGAATGCTACGTATGCAAGTTATTTGAGAGGGATGGAGGATGATATTTTCATTAAACATAAGGGAACCCCTTACTTGGGCGAGGTCTGGCCTGGATCAGTCCATTTCCCTGATTTCCTGAACCCAAAAGGCAGAGAATACTGGACTAATGAGATCAAAATATTTCGAGATGGAGTCGCCTTTGATGGCCTCTGGCTTGACATGAATGAAGTATCAAATTTCATAACCTCCCCGTCCACTCAATATTCAACCCTCGATGATCCTCCCTACAAAATCAACAATTCAGGAAACCAACGGCCTATCAACAACAAAACTCTTCCTGCAACATCTGTACACTTCGGCAACAATTTAGAGTATAATGTTCATAACCTTTATAGCTTGTTGGAGTCCAAAACTACCAATGCAGCCCTTGTCAAAGTGATTGGTAAAAGGCCATTCATTCTTTCAAGATCAACTTTTGTTGGCTCCGGGAAGTACACAGCACACTGGACTGGAGACAATTCAGCTACGTGGAACGATTTGGCGTACTCAATCCCATCTATTCTGAACTTCGGACTACTTGGCATCCCTATGGTGGGCGCCGACATATGTGGTTTTGCAGGAAACACAACTGAAGAGTTGTGTCGGCGTTGGATTCAGGTACATGGCCCCTCCTAATTATACTTCTTATAGCTCTCTTATAAACATCATTTTCAAGTTTAAATGTTTAGGCCCTTTACTTTGATCAGAGTTTGATATCATAGATGACAAAATGCAATAAAATGCTCCTCTTGACTTACTTAGTGCAATCTACTACAGCTAGGTGCCTTCTATCCTTTTGCAAGAGACCACTCGGCAAAGGACAAAATCCGGCAAGAGCTATATCTCTGGGATTCTGTTGCTGCAACAGCTAAGAAGGTGCTTGGCCTCAGGTACCGGCTACTTCCATACTTCTACACATTAATGTACGAGGCACACACCAAAGGAACCCCCATTGCAAGGCCTCTCTTCTTTTCATTCCCTCGAGACACCGCAACTTACACAATCGATTCCCAGTTTCTTATCGGTAAAGGTATAATGGTATCGCCTGCACTGAAACCAGGAGCGGTATCAGTTAATGCATACTTCCCAGCAGGAAATTGGTTCGACCTTTTCAACTATTCACGTTCAATTAGCGTAGATTCAGGGAAGCATATAGAACTTTACACGCCTGTAGACCATATAAACGTGCATGTTCGTGAAGGAAACATATTGGCTATGCAAAATGAAGCCTTGACAACAAGAGACGCTCGAAGAACTGACTTCCATCTGTTAGTAGTTCTCAGTAGCAAAGAGAATAGCAGGGGTGAACTTTTTGTTGATGATGGGGAGAGCTTGGAAATGGGTGGGAATGGAGGAGATTGGAGTTTAGTGAAGTTTTACAGTGACAAAGTAGGAGACTTGGTGAGGTTAAGATCTTATGTAGTTAATGGTAAGTTTGCCAAGAGTCAAAATTGGATTATAAGTAAGGTGACGTTCTTAGGATTAGAAACATGCAAAGGTTTCTTTGGTTACGATTTAGAAACTAAAAGGGGAAGAAAGAGTAGGCATGCAAGCAAAGATACAAATTTTGATAGCAACGAAAAGTTCTCTATCTTGGAGATGTCAGGCCTTTCTATCGATATTGGAGAGGAGTTCAAGTTAGAGGTGAAAGTGGGCTTGAAATGTATTCTGGTGGTTACTGGGTAGGAAACGACCCTATTTGTGGCCAACTATGATTAAATAGGAAAAGGAATAAAATTTTAAAAACTATTTGTACTAACGCCTTTGTTGTTTCGACTACTGTTTAAAAGAAATAATAATTTTGTGTTTTTCTGTAGTTAAGACAATTAGATTCCAAAATTACAACCACATTTTTTTAATCAAATTTAATCTGTTTACATTTTCATTTCTACTGATCTTAAATATAGACACCATTGCTTAAGTCGATGGTAATCGCCTAAGTTGATATTGATGAAAGACAAAGATGAAGCACACTTTGAGATTGAGCTTGGATATTGGGCCTGTGATGAATGAGTTTATATAAATCTTAGAAATCTTCCTTAATAATCTATAAAGGTTAACCATCACCGGGTAAGAAGACTATCTTAGCTCAACGAAAACTATATCTTACATTCATACATCAAATACCTTGATTATATATATATATATATAATACCACTACTCATAATAAGAAAATTGCACGTTCACCATGAAATGAGAATATAATTATCGAGTAGGAAGAAAAATACTATGCCTGAATGAAAACTATATCAGAAATTCATACATCTAACACCACACTTTTGTACAAGAAAAATATTATCACTGATAACAAATAAGTTACACGTTCATCTTAAAATGAATATCAACATCGATTGCAAAGAATACTATGTCTAATTTAAAATTAGACCAAAAATTTATATATACAATGCCACAATTACATATAAAAAAATGCCAGTAACCATAACAAATAAATCACATGTTTATCTTAAAATGAGAGTATCATGACTTAACAAATAAATCACATGTTATCTTAAATCACTCAGTGCCAAGAAAGACATACCTTAATTACTGTTATACATGAATTTTATACATTAGATTTAAAAGAAAGTTTAAATCCTAAAAGGGGATCTAATCAATGCAAATTTGTCCCCAAGCTGCAAGCCCTAAACTCCCTTTTCGTACAATTTTTTATTCTTATTTTGTTTATATTTTAGTAACTCCTATTACATTGGAAGTTTTGTTACTATTTAATTTCTACTTTAGAAAATGCCTTTTTTCTTTTGTAGAGATTTGGATTATCTTTTTAAATGTTTACTTCTGTATGGAGATCTCTAACAACTTTTAAAGACCATGATACTTTTATCCATAGTCATAAAGCTGAATTTGTAAAAAAAATCCAAATATAATTCAAAAACAATGCTCTATGGAGTGTTGTTCCTGCGATTGTTTCTTTTTACAAAAAGTATGTTCCATGGTTAAAATTACTGGTGGAGAAGGTACTGAAACCACAGTTTAATTATGACTTTTTGTACTTTAATGCGATGAAATACATATGTCTTGATAAGATCAATTGGAACTCTCTTCTTATAGTCTGTACACAGTGCACATGGATATGTAATTTACCAATTTTTAATTCACGTTCAAGCTGTACATAGGTACTTAAAAAACACTTCCAAAGCCTGAACACTACATAGGTTTGAGGGAACGAGGACTTAGGACCTGTCTGCAAAATCCAAAGTTCCCCATCTTCTTCTTTGCTTTTCCCACTCCCCAAACTTCACTTACGAAGAAGGAAAATAAACTATACAAACCCAATATCCATCCATAGACATACTGTTCTCCACTCAGCCACAGGAAAACGGATACGAGCGAGAGAGAGAGAGAGAGACTCAGGCTCAGGCGTTGTGAATCCCACTTTTGTTTTTAACCATTTTCACCTTCGCCCTCTCTCTCTCTATATCCTTATCGAAAAGATTTCCCTTTTCTCGTGCAGAGAGCCGCCTCCTCAACACCCACAACCTTACTTTTTCTCTTTGTCTCTCTATTGTAACTACATTGGTGTCTCTGTTTCTTCTCTCCCCTTTTGCTCGTATTGATGATATTAAGTTTCTAACTTTAACTTTATTAACATCTGCCAAGCAAGATACGGTTTTTACATACGCGCTCTTATAAGAAGGACTCTTTTAGTTTTATTCCTCTTTCTCTGGGTTATATATACCGACCCAGAAGTTCACAGATTATATTGTTTTACTTGAGGCACGGAGTTTACATAGCTAGATACAATGTCGGCTTACAGGGATGAAGATCCTCGTATCCATGACATCAAAACTAAGATCCGTGTCGTCCCCAATTTTCCTAAACCAGGTTTCTCTTTTGTTCTCTGTTTGATGACTTCGTGTGTTCCTCTGTCCGAAAGCTCCATCCTTTATTTTTTCTTTTTCCTTTTAACGGAGATAGGAAACCAACGACATTCTTCTTCCCTGCTCTAAAAATTGGTTCTCCTTTCGATCTGTACATTAAGAATTATCACCAATAATCGCTTATTATGTCTTGCTAACAAAGAGGAAGTGGACTTTCTTATACGAAACATTACATTTATGAGTTATTACAAATTTAATAGTTTTAGTTTCTCTCTCTAACTATCTAAGGATACTTGTTCTACAGTAACCAAGCGTTGAGCTTCTATGAACTGCCTCTTTTTTTTTTGTTTTTGGTCTAGAGTCTCACAATTAATCAAAGATTTTTAAAAAAATTTTAAGTTTCCCCGTTTACTTATTTCGTGCATTATCATTCTGAGTCTCATAGAAAAAATTTAAGCTGTGCTTCTCTTTAGATGTTGATTTCAGAAATTCAATGACGGGTGTGTGGCAGGAATCATGTTTCAGGATATTACTACTCTGTTACTGGATCCGAAAGCCTTCAGGGATACAATTGATTTGTTCGTTGAACGTTACAAAGGCAAAAACATTTCAGTTGTTGCAGGTGAACGGTGGAAAACAGCCCACTTTTTCCTTTTCTCTCTTGGATTTTGCCTGAATTTTTGAGGGGTTAAAGATTTAGCTAGTGTTATTTCGTCACCTAGATTTGGGTTCAAGGTGGTGGGGTCTATTTGCTTACGGAGCAAAAATGCTTTATCATTTTCGCCTGTGTTGTCTTTTGTGGATGCTTTTTGAGAATTTCAGTTTTTTTTTTCTTACGCTAAAGAGGCTGTATCAATCTCATTTTGATAATTGATATTTTTCCCTGTTAGAATGATTTCTTGTTTGACTAATGTTCTGTGTTAGTGGGTGAGCCATTGATTGCTTTCTCTGTTAAAATTTCCCTTTGAGCGGCTCTCCTCTCTTTCTGTGTTTTGTTGCCATTCTCCTTGTGATTGTTGAGGGCATGTGCTAAGACCTGATTTGGGTGGTTGGTGGTTGGTGATGATGCCCCAACTTGTTAAAGAAAGGGGTGGACCCGGTTCATGCAAGTTACGACTGGGCCGTTGCTTTCGGCTTTATCATTATGTGGATTTCTAATTTCTCTATGATGCATTGATTTTATGTTATTGACTAAATCCTGTACTGTTTCTTTGTCATGCCTCCTCTATTTTACATTGATATAATGTCTAAATCCTGTACTGTTTCTTTGTCATGCCTCCTCTATTTTTCCCTTCTTCTTATATTGAGTTTCCAGTGGCATAAAGGATTGCAGATGATGTACTGTTGTCTTGTGCTAAGATGATTGGCCTTATCTTCTTTGTCCGACATTCTGTTTTATTATATTATCCTTACTATTTCCTCTAAGTGAAAAACTAGTTAATACTTCAATGCCAAGCTTTTTACTCCATATTGATTCTGGCATTTGGTTACTAATTTACTCCATGTCTGCATTTATATTAGTCATTTGGAGACTCACAACAAATAGCTAAACTCCGAAGTGAGGACTCTAGTGTAATTATTTTTGTTTCAAGTTAAAACAAGGAATTATGATCTCAACATCTAATAGTACTAGGATTCTGACAGCAGTGAATATCCATGTGCTTTGTCGTAATGTATGAGAATAAACTCGTGTGTTTCTTGTATTGTCTCTTGTGCTGTAGAAAAATTCGCACTTGATGGCATGTATCTTTTCTAATAATAATAAAGCTCACACATTGACATTATGAGTGCAGTTTGTTGATTGTTGTACTGTTATGCAATAATTTAGATCCACTGATAGTGCTCAAATGATAGTTGTAAGACCTACGTTATTGAAGTACAGATGTATCATCAACGAAGACAACTGCCATTAAATAAACCTGATGGAAAGCAGCTTAAGGACATTTATACATCATCATAGTTGTGATTCATAGGTGTACTTTACATTTTTCTCGTCAGCAGCTGTAGATTTTTTTGACTCTAATTGTTTCTGTTATGGTACTTGGCACACTGACATTTTACTCTGATGGACCTTTGATGGTTTTGGATAGTTGAAAGAATTTCTTTTAGGGTCCTAATCATCATAGACGTTTCATCATAAGCTGAAACACTTTGATTTGTGATGTAAATCCGTTGAACTTAATTGATCTATATTGCTGTGTTCTGTTTGTGTAGTTAAGAGTTTGCAAAGGATGGCAATTTTGTTGTCTAGTTGGTGAATGCTTTATTGACTATGCTTAAATATCAATGGCTACAATTTCTCAAATGACATGCTCTTCACTTTTTCCTATATGAAAAGTAACTAAACATCATCGATACAATGCTAACTCAAAACTTATAGGTGTGAAATATGTGGGATTTGGTGATTATGAACTTCTGTTTAGTGCTTTGCTGCAAGAATTTTGTCATATGATCTGGGTCATAGTTATGCTCATTGATTCATCATCTAGATGTTAGTTCATTTCTTATTATATGATTTAAATTTCTTTTTCAGGAATAGAAGCTCGAGGATTTATATTTGGGCCTCCCATCGCATTGGCAATTGGAGCAAAGTTTGTTCCATTAAGAAAACCAAGGAAATTGCCTGGTATTACTTCTTCAATTTTGTATTAGTTTCATCTAATATGTCCTGGTATATATGTGTGCTAGGTCCAATGGCATAGTCAATGGGGTCAATGTGCCACTTCGATTGAGTTACTATTTATTCTCTATATGCTGAATAAATATTAATCCTTGATTTAGGAGGTATGCCTTCAGGAACATTGTAGGAGGAACCTTGTTCCAGCACTATAATCTTTTTCCTTGCAGTCTTTGCAAGTGGTCTCCTTTTGAACTCCTTTTTGAATTGGTATTCTATATCTCTTGATGTGCATATATATATTTGCGTGTGTGTGTTTGTGTGTATATATATATATATATTTGTAATCGAAGCATAAATAACATAAATTTTGTCTAAGAGCATGTTAATGGAGAAACATAAGTTAGATGTGTATTTGTTATCCTATCCACTTACATAGGACTTCGAATTTGAGAGAAAACCAAGATTGAAAAATGTTGCAATGGAGAAGGTAAAGCAATTTCGTTTGGTATGTTTTTGATCCTTCACAAGTGGGAAGTACATATATTATATATATACTCGATATAACATTGTTTTGCTATTTTTACTTATACATGCAACCTACCGAAATACCAGGCAAGTGCTTTTTTGGGTAATTTCTTCTATATGAAATAATGTATGCTTCTGATTATTTGTCTTTAGGCCAAAAGTGTATTTTAAACCTTAATGTTTATATTATAATTTAAGTTGAACTTAACGTTTTGAGGCATTGAAGTTGAACCTTAACGTTTACAAAACATTTAAAACAAACTCTATGAAGATGAACAATCTGACGGATAAATGTCAAATTATATACGATATGATTTTTCATTTTATTAATTTCACTGCTATTAATTTCTTGTTTTCACACAATCTTTCACAATCACAAGTCACGGTCAAATTATGCAAATTGGTGCCACTTTTTTCAAGGGAGGAAATTTCCTGCATATGAGGGGAAGGAAACCTTGTAAAGACTTTGGGAAGCTACTTGGAAGTCAACTTAAGAATGTATTATACATCAATCGTACAACGACATACATCTTCCAAAAAAAACAGACAACAATACCACCTATCTAAATATAATTATCGAACTCATCAACTTGCCTTCTTTGTTGTTGGTTTAGATCAACGATTCCATTTCAAGCGGCAAAGAATTATGGCCGCAGCGCTCATAGGAAGAGCATTTCTCTTTGCTTCACTTCAAGGGTTATTTAAAAGTTATACTTTGTCATAAAATCAAGATACAAATATATACTAGTTTGGAATGTATGTATCGTTGAAGTGGTAGAAACTAATACTGTAAAAATATTTTAGAGGACTTAAAGAAGGATTCACAAATTTATTCATCAACAGTAAGCCTTTAAAAAGGCTTACAACAAACCAGAAACACAGTAACAACTAACAAAAACAAACTTGAGAAAAATCTGAACCACTTCCTAAAGACTTGATAAGACATAACAGCTAGTACCCACTAACCCTCCTAACTAGGACAATCTGAAATGACTGTTGACTAAGTCAAAATAAAATAATTTTATCCAACAATTCCTCCCTTAAACTAATATTCCTAATATTAGTTTAAATCAGAAAATTCCTATCTTGCAAACTCCAAGCATCTCCCCCAGTTTTTGAAACGCAGTTACCTTGAAAGCTTTTGTGAATATATTTGCAATTTGATCATCACTTCTGCAGTAAACTAGATAAATTTCTTCATCTCTTGTAAGATCTCTTAGAAAATGATACCTCACATGAATGTTTTTGCTTCTCCCATGTAGAACAGGATTCTTGGATAGCTTTATAGTTAAGTTGTTGTTACAGTAGATAAGAGTTGGTCCTTGTTACTGGAAATGAACTTATTCAAGAATTCCTTAACCAAATTGCTTGACAAGCACATACTGAAGCTGCCACAAACTCTGCTTCTATTGTAGATAAAGTAACAATGGGCTACTTTCGTGATGACCAAGAGATAGCTCTTGACCCCATTATAAAAACATAACCAGACGTACTTTTTCCGTCATCTGGATCTCCTGCATAGTCACTATCAGTAAATCCCACCAAGTCTGAATTTTCTCCTCTCCTATAAAATATGCCATAGTCAGTTGTGCCTTGCAAATATCTAAAAATTCTTTTTGTTACCAGTAGATGCATTTCTTTTGGAGACTCCATGAACATGCTAACAAGACTAACAACTTGCATTATATCTGGCCTCATTACGGTAAGATACATCGGACTTCCAACAATTTGCTTGTAAAGAATGCTACCAACACTTCTTCCATCACAGTCTTTCATAAGCTTTAAACCTACCTCTGCTGGAGTTGTAACTGGATTACGATCCTTCATCTTAAACTTGTTTAGAATTTCCTGCACGTACTTTCTTTGACAGATAAAAATTCCAGCATCTGATTGAATAACCTTAATGTCAAGGAAATAACGTGTCCTTCCAAGATTAGACATATCAAACTCTGCCTTTATAGACTCCTTAAACTTATCAAATACAGTCTTATCATTCCTAGTGTATAGTACATCATCAACATATAAATAGACCAACAACATGTTTCCATAATCTTCAATTTATATAAAAAGTGTATGTTCATAAAGACATTTGTAAAATCCTTCTTTCAGAAAATAGGCTTCAATGCGACTGTACCAAGCTCTTGGAGCTTGTTTAAGTCCATACAAAGCTTTTTTTAATTTATAAACTTTATGTTCTTCTCCAACCTTCACATAATTGCGGGTTGTTTAACAAATACCTGCTCCTTTAATTCTCCATGTAAGAAGGTTGACTTGACATCCAGTTGAAGAATGGGCCATGAATTTTGTGCTGCCAATGCAATCACCATTCTAATTGTATCATATTTAGCAACCAAAGGGAACACTTCCTTGTAATTAATGCCAAATTCTTGCTTGCAGTCTTTTACAACCAACCGAGCTTTGCATTTATCGACTTCTCCATTCTCCTTCAGTTTTGTCTTGTAAACCCCCTTCACATTAATTGTTTTCTGCCCTCTTAGAAGTTTAGTTAACTCCCAAGTATTATTTCTTTCTATGGTAGCAATTTCATTATCCATTGCTTGCCTCCATTTTGATTCTTTGGCTGTTCTTCAAAGATCACCAGATCACAATTTGCAAAAAGAGAAAGGCGTACAAATGAATCATTGGATTGGTCAATCCCTGTCACTTCATAATCACTAATCCATATAGGCCTCCTTCTGCTTTGTGGTGGTCTCAACTCTCTTCTAGGTACAGGTGGTTCTTGAGCTGCAACTTGCTCATCTTGTGTGATAGTTGGGGGTTGTTTTTCTGCTTCATTTTCTCTATCAAAATCTACAAGAATATGTTGTTGTGATGCATCTATATTCAAATGTTGTTGTGATGCATCTACATTCCACTGCCAATGTCTTTCTTCATTAAACACTACATCTTGACTTATCACAATTTTTTTACTATTAGGGTTATACAATTTATAAGCTTTTGAATAATGACTAACACCAAGAAAAATACCATTATCTCTTTTGTTGTCCAGCTTTCTTCTTTTCTCATCTGGAACATGGGCATATGCAATGCACCCAAAAATTTTGAAGTGACTAACATTTGACCTCCTACCATTCCATGCTTCTTCTGCTGTCATGTTCTGAACTGCTAAGGTTCGACTTCTGTTTAGGACGTGGATGCTCCAATTGATAGTTTCTGGCCAGAAGTTCTTTGGAGCTTTGCTTTGCTGCAGTAGACTTCTCACCATGTTCATAATTGTGCGATTCTTTCTTTCTCACACCCTATTTTGTTGTGATGTGTGGGTTGTGGTCAACTGTCTTTTCACCCCATGATTTTCATAAAAATTCACAAATTCATGTGAATTATATTCCCCCTTGATCTATCTGCAACACTTGAATCTAATTTCTTGCTTCTTTTTCAACCATTGTTTTATAGCTTTTCAAAGCTATAAAAGCCTCTTATTTTTCCTGCAAAAAATAGACCAAAGTTTTTCTACTTAAGTCATCAATAAAGGTAATAAAATATCGTTTATCTCCATTTGAAGTAGGGTTAATTGGCCTACAAATATAATAATGTATAATCTCTAACAACCTCCTTGCTATTCGGATTTTTGTTTTGAGAATGGCTCTATATGTTGTTTACTAACAACACATTCTTCACAAACCTTTGAAGTGTTGGGAAGAAATGGAAGACCAACAACCATGCTCTTTTGTTGAAGTGTCCATAAACCTCCAAAATTAAGATGACCATAACGATAGCGTCATAGCCAAGCTTGATCAGTTAATTTTGCTACAAAGTATGAATGATCAATGTTGTTGACATAAAGAGAAAACATTCTGTTTACTATCATTAAAACTTAAGCAATCAATCCCAATTTGTTATCTTAAATTCGGCACACTCCATGTTTGATGATAATCTCATAGCACTTCTCTTGTAGCTAACCAATACTTAGTGGGTTGGTCATCAAATATGGTACAAAAAGAACATTGGTAATGATTTGAGTAACATTACCTTTAGTCTAAATGAGTACTTGGCCTTTTTCCATCACTAAGACTTTGGAATTGTCTCCAAATTTCACTGTGTCTTTGAATGACTCATCTAGAGCCGAAAAAACTTATTTATTCCTACTCATATCGTTACTGCAACTAGTGTCCAAATACTACAAATTTTTACTAAAGTCTTCATTTTCATGACAAACCATCAACAAAGATACTTCTTCTTCCTTTTCTGCAAAATTCAAAATTTCTCCATTATTTTTAGACAAGCTAATTCGACATTCA
Organism: Erythroxylum platyclados; assembly: GCA_027563515.1. Taxonomy (NCBI): domain Eukaryota; kingdom Viridiplantae; phylum Streptophyta; class Magnoliopsida; order Malpighiales; family Erythroxylaceae; genus Erythroxylum; species Erythroxylum platyclados. Next base: position 14,302,943 of record JAOQMM010000173.1, on the reverse strand, counting down.
GACTTATCATGTCCATACGTATGGCACCGTTAGCATTCTACATTAGATTTTTCTCCTGCTCTTAGTCTATTGGAGGTTGCATGTGATCCACCACATCTTCTACCTCTTTCTTGAGATTGATACTCTTGATTTTGGTTGTTTTCACGTTGATTACCACAATTATTATTTCATCTTCCTCTTCCTCTGCCTCTACCTTTGCTTGCTTCTTTAGTTGTTGAGTGATTTCTAGTTGAGGTTTCAATGCTCGCTCCTTAGTGTCTTATTGTTTGAACTTTTGTTCATACACCATTAATGAGCTTTGCAGTTCATCAAGTGAAAGCTCATCTACATTTTTAGATTCTTCTATGGCATAAACAACAAAATTAAATTATGATGTTAAGGATCGAAGAACCTTTTCAATGAAAATTATATCTTTTTTCTTATCCCCATGGATCCACATTTTGTTGACAATTGTCATCACATAAGAGAAGTAGTCTGAAACAGATTCTTCTAACTTCATTTGAATTGTTTCAAACTCTAAACGTAGAGTTTGAAGCTGCTGCCTCCTTGCTCTAGCAAACCCTTGATAGTTCTTCCTCATTGAATCCCGAACATATTTGGACGTGTCTTTATTGATAATTGTTTCAATGATGGATCTATAAATGGCTTGAAACAAGTAGTTTTTGGCTTTCAAATCTCTCAACTTCATCCCTTCCAACTCCTTTTGCCATGCCTCAGTGAGTACCACTCCATTTTTTGGTGTTGCTACACCATATTCTATGACCTGCCAGTATTCTTTTGACTTTAAAAAATTCTCCATTAACATGCTCCAATATTCATGTTGACCATCAAATCAAGGAATAAATGGCTGCATAATATTGTTTTCGGAAGCCATTGATGTTCCCTTCCTAGTTTATTGTTGCAACACTTAGAGAATGAAGCTATAGCTTTTAAATCTTTACCTCACTCTCCTTTTTCGTATAATTATCTACTAACCTAGCTCTGATACCACTGTTAAAGTGGCAGAAACTAATACGGTAAAAATATTTTAGAGTACTTAAGAGGGATTCACACATTTATTCATCAACAATAAACCTTTAAATAGGCATACAACAAACCAGAAACATAGTAACAACTGACTAAAATAAACTTGAGAAAAATCTGAACCACTTCCTAAAGACTTGATAAGACATAACAGCTAGTACCAACTAACCCTACTAACTGGGACAATCTGAAATGACTGTTGACTAAGTCAAAATAAAATAATTTTATCCAACATATATATTTATTAAACTATAACTAAATAAGTTATTTTTAAGTATATAATGGCCATAAGATTTTGTGTACATAAATTTACTGTTAAATTTTGTGATTATAATTAGTTTGATTCACTTATAATACTCATCTATCTTCTTATTTTATGTATTAATAAATAAATTCAAGCATTAAAAGTAGAATTCAGGAAGATTCCAATCTTATATATTTTAAGTTACAAATTAATACTTATAACATATAGTTAGAGAATGTTTGTATTGTAACTTTTCTTTTTACTCATAAAAATATTTAGTGTATCTTATTTCTTCCAATCTTAATTAAGTTGCGATCTTACTCTATTCACCTAGTCAATCCTATAAGCGGTATCATAACCTAATTAGTGTATATATATATATATATATTATGTGGTTGTTACTATAAGTGGATCCTACAACAACAATAACAACCTAGTGAAATTAGTACTGATCACGGGGTCTAGGAGGTCCAGTACTACATAGCCTTACCTC
>JAOQMM010000173.1:14265111-14289526 GCA_027563515.1 Erythroxylum platyclados | reverse complement strand
TTACACTCTATTCACCTGTGCAATAGTGCTCGAGGTGAATTTGTTATTATTGGTGGAATTAACCCGAGTTCCCACAACAATAATCATCACCAAACTCCAAGCTGAGATTGAACTCGGAATGTCGGGATGCAGAGGAAGTTGTTTTCGAATTGTTTGACACCCTCCAAATTGTAGACTGCCCGAGAGGTTCTAGAATAACGTCTGAGACAGAACCCGCAAACGTTGAGTCTAGGGACTTTTCAGATATATCCGACATCAAACTCTCATCAACTCTATCACCAACATCTGACACAAACTCTGAGTTACATGGGCTGCCTGCACTTGCTTCATGGTCAAAGCCAAGATTTAGATCCTTTGAGGAGTCATTAACTCTTGAGAGACCGTTGAAGTAAGGATTCTCTCTGTTACGGACATATGTTTCCTGCAACTCAAAAGAATGAGACTAAAATGATTGAGAAGAGACAAGGGATACATCATTTGTTGCTAATAAAATATTGCACCCAGAAGTATTGTCAATCTCTCCTTAAATTATTATTTCATAATCTGTGACACAACAGCTGACAATAAGAGATGTGCTTTAGAAACTTAGTTTTAATAAAGCTTACTCATTTCTATTTGCTGATTTGGGTCACAAACGTCTATCAAGGAATGAAAGCATAAGTTGCTCCTTAGCAGTCACTTAAGATAGTATCCCTAAAAATTCCTTTTTACACATAAACTAGCAGAACTGGGATTTATCGAATGATCCTGTATGAAAACGAACCATGAAATGTACAGTATGCTTAAAAACTGAGCCTCTCTCACTGCCATTATATGGACATTAAAGAATAGGAGAAAACATTAAGACCTTTTATCAATTCACTAACGACGGGGTGAATTCTGGAGTTAATTTTTAATAGCTAAAGGAATTTCTTAAATTTAAGTAAGCAGAATCGCAACTGAAGATCAGTACCCGGAATCATGCCAATGGCATTCATGTTATATTATTATTCTCACCCCACACAAGGTAAGTTTTTGTTAGTTTAGAATATAAATCAAAACATCCCATCAGCTATCGCATAAGTGTAATGGACAAACGATGGTATATATACGTAAAACTAGATAAACCCATCATTGTATTCAGATGAAATGTGGCTTTTGTATTATGACAGAAAAGTTGACGTAACAGAACAGTGACTAACTAACAGAACAGAAGAGTTAGACCAACCTGGTGGATTGCCCGCGGAGGCCTCATGTTGCGGAATAGTAAGAGAGAAAGAGAGGATTGGAGACGACAGGGAGGAAAAGAGAGATTGAAGGGAAGATAGCAACTTAGTGAGTAGTTTCTGAGGATGGTAAGGGACGGCAGATACCAGTCTTAGTAATTGAAGAGACGACAGAGAGTGTACTCTGGACATTGTCGTAGACTCCGCTATTACAGCAATTCGTACGTTGTCTTAACTCACCACGGCGACTATATCTATCAAGTTCAAGAATACGCCAAATTTGTTCTTTTTTTATTATTAATATTATTTTAATAGTCACTATTAATTACTATTAAAATAAATTTTAGTTTTTTTAGTGTACACAAAATTTATAAACAATATTTGAAAATCCTTAAATTAATCAAATTTTAATTTACTTTTAAATTAATTAAATCTAAACATTATGTTTGGCGCAATTATGATTTTTTAATTAATATATTTATTATATTAAAATTTGATATAAAATTTTCTTAAAAAGGTGTTCAATAACTACTCATGTTCAATTAAACAAAATTGAGCTAATAAAAAATTATTCAATTTGCTCTTAATATCCTTAGCCTCCTTTTCCTTTTCAGTTGATTTATTCAATTTCATAATTTTTTAATTTTATAGACGGGACTACTTTTGCGCATATCCTTTGTCAAATTTCTTTTTATTTTAAAATTGAAGCCTCTCTTTCAGTCATGGATAGCTGATCATTCCATCCTTGAATTAGCGATATCAAATTTCTTCTACCTCTTGCAATTACTCTTCCTTGTTGCCTCTTCCATCTCCTTTCCCAACTACCTTATCAGCTCTTCTGCCTCTCTTTTCAACTCCCTTCAATTAGTTTTCTACTTCTTCTTATCTTCCCTCTATGGTTTCTCATAAAGCTCCTTTACTTCTCCACCTTTCGTGCTTTGGATTGATCTCTCGTTCGTTTTCAATCCTTTCAAATCATATTCATTTTCAAGGTACTTAAAATGCACTAACTACATCCCATCCAAAATGCACTAGTTGAATTTCCAAGAATTTCATTACTTTAAATACCAATTTAAAGTTGTCTTGATGTTAAGTGGTAGGGGATGCTTCATTTTTTCTATAAAAAAAAGGATCCAATTCTTTCCTTCACCAAAAAGTGAAGAACAATATGTTGTCTCCCCTCTAGTCAAAGTGCTCAAAGTAGAAGCACTGAAATGATCAACTACTTTGGTTGGCTAATTTATCAATAAAAGGACAACATTCTTTTAAGTGTAGTTATAGACGCAATCAAATTGGAGAATGATGGGATTAAAGCTAACATCGCTTCTAATCAATTTGGTTAAAGCTTCCATATATAAAATGAAGAGGTATCATGACAAAGAATCACCTTGCGTCAAGCCTTTTTGCTCCTTAGAATAGTAGGGATGGTTCTCCATTTATTAAAAGAAGTAGTTGATATGCAGAGTTTTATATATGTTCTAAACTTCTCAGGGAATTCAAATGCTTCTAGTAGATGTATGGTAAAACCCCAACTGATTGTATCAAAGGCCTTAAAGAAAGCAACCTCGATTGTAAAATTTTTAGGGCTATTTTTCCTATAATATTCCTTAAGCAACTCATGAGCCTATAGAGGCTCTGTAACAATCACCAATGATTGATTTTAAAACCTTCTTCTTCTATAATCAATGATTTTAGAAATAATTTTTTACATAAATTTATAATAAAATATAGTTGTAAACTAATTTAAGGAACCAAGATTGTTTACTTTAGGGATCAAACAAATAAAAGTCTTATTAATCTTTTTAAGGTTCTTACTCTCTCAAAGACTTTTAGGATGGCATATGTGACAATTGTTTTGATGAGGGGCTAAGTCTTTTGATAGAAGAAGCCATTTAGGGTATTAAGACTAGAGGATTTTATAAGGTTTAGTTCAAATATCACACTTTCATCCTTTTAAAGATTGATTGGGCTGCTTAAGGCATCTTTTTTTCACTTATAAAGTGATTGGATATAAAGGATTTTAAAAGATGAACTATTGGGGAGCTTATAACTGAAGTCCCAATAGTGTTTTTCCAATAAGAAGTAGCTTCCAACTTAATATGTTCTTGTGAGGAAATATCTTAACACTCACTAAGAAGAGATGTAATTTTGTTTGAATTCCTTCCATTTTGAACTAAATTAAAAAAAATTAGAATTTTTTACTACCCTCTTTTATCCTATGAATTATAGACCTCTAATGGATTAAAGAGTCATGATTAGCTAGAGACTTATCATAATCATTTAGATTTGTCTTTTCCATATTAAAGGGATTCCCCGTATCAGGATGCTTCTTCAATTCTATTGAAACCTTTATTAGATCTTCTTTTGTGCTCTTAGACTCCTCTAAAGTGTTGTTTCAACAACTTTGACTCCTTCTTAATCTTTCGCAGTTTCTTTACACAGATTTAGGCCTTCAAACCTCTAATATTGTGAGAAAATCCCCTTAGTATTGGCTTGGAGTATCCATTAGCATCAATAAGTAATTATTGAATCAAAATGTGAAATGGTTCCTACTCTTCTCAAACATGTTTTGAACCACTAATAGAGTATGATTGAATAATAAAGGATTCATAACCCTTACTTTGCTTGTAGGGAAATGTGTGAACCATTCCAATATGCGAGTCATTCCCTATTCACTATAGTTTTATCTAACCACTTCTTGATATCCTAAGAGTTTCTTTGGTTAAAGCTCCACAAAAATTCTAGTTCTTCAATTTTTTAAATCAGTGACTCCTATATTCTTCACACGTTTTTAGAAATCAGTTGTGAATTTTCTCAAGATGTCATTCCCCTCAACTTCAGGATAATAAAGGGTGTTATTAAAGTCTCCTAGGATCATCTCTGGTTCCTAAATTAGGTTGTGTAGCTCCTGTAGTTTTCCCAAAGAGCTTTCTTTTGAAAATTAAAGCTTAAACTGTATGCAAAAGTAACAAGTACTTTAGTTTTTTTTCTTTTTTAAAGAAAGAAAATCTCCATATGAACTAATTAGTTAGTAGTATATAGCATCTTTACTTTAACTAAGCTATTGTTAAAAGCAACCACCATCCTACTAATATTGGTGATTAGAAAACACAAATCATTTACCTCCCAGAAACTTCTAGTTAGAGAGTTTTTCTAAGCTTAGTTTAGTCTCCAGGATGTCTATCATCACTAGTTTAATGTTCGAAAAAAAATCCTTCAACATTTTTATTTAGAAGGGTTATTGATCCCTTTAACATTCTAAGATATTATTGACACGATTGGGAGTTTTTAAGTTTGGTGCCTTGGACTTATTCTTTCTCCCTAATTTTCTCCTATTATTGACCATAAATTCCTCATTCTATGTAGGAAGCAAACTTTGTTGAAATGAAGGTGGTGAGATTTGTTGGGAGTAATGGTTCACCTCCTTACACCATTACTACTTTGTTAGGAGTCTCAAAGGCAGATTATTTACTTACTTGATCTCCTAGATTCACTTGACTTAGGGGTCAATTCCCACTACTATCATTTCATATCATTCTTAATTGCATTCACAATGACATTCCCTTGACTTGGGCTAACTAAATTACCTTGGTCTATTTCTTTTACCATTTTTTCCAGGCTCATCAACTTTGAGTAGCATCCTCTTATAAATATCATACCTGTGGCTCTCTATTATTTTTCCTTTCTCCTTCAAAGAAGGTCTCCACTAGTAGACTACCTTAATAGCATCCCCTTCACCAAGCCTTATAATGGGAATGGTATTTAAGAGCATTTTTCCTAGATCAACATTTATGCATAATCTTATATATCTTGCTCTACTTCTCTAAACAATGGTTGCATCTATGCTTATTGGCTTTCCTATGAAGCTAGCCAACAAACTAAGCCCCTTGGTGGACCAATACTCCAAAAGGACACCCATGTGAGTTGATCTATATAGGGATGTTTATGTGCTTGAGGTTCTCAATACATATCCCTGGCATCCAAAACTGAAGGACCAGAGGATTGTTTTGAACGTGCCACAAACTAGCATTTAGTATTTCATTAGTATTGGTGGTGGTATCAAATTTAAACAAGATCAAAATATTTCATTGAGAACTTATTCCAACCTACCGCTTTTCTAATATTTTAAGACCCATGTTTTAATGATAGAAAATAGAGGGCATTTGCATAAAAAGAAGCCTTTAAGGATTGTTTCCTAACATCTCACACCTTTCTTGAAAACCTAGATGTCTAGGGCCACCATAGTTTTCCCTTCAATTATCATACGGGGAAATACTAAAGAAAGTAGTTATTCCTTTCCCCTACCATCTTATGCTAGATCAGAAGGGGTTGATGTTTCTTCAAGATGATGTCCACTAGTTCTACGTCATAATTAGAATCATAGCGATAAATAGAGTTAGCTTCCTTTTCTTAAAGTGCAAGAGGGTGGGAAGGAATTCCATAAGAGGATTTAGAGGGCTTGAAAGAGGGTAAGGGTGGAAATTCCTCCATTACCTTAGATCTCATAAAGCAAAGTTGATCGTTTGAAGTTGAGAATGGTAAAAACTATGGTGATAAGTACTTTTTTAACATAGTTCCAAAAATGGTAATTATGTGATAGGGAGGGAAAAAGTTTCCAAGTAAAGTATAAAAACACCCGTTTTGCCTAATAAAAGGTTACACTTGTAAAAGAAACCAAAGAGGACAAAAAAAAACTATTAAAGAAGAACCAGGGAGGGATAGAGCATAAGCAAGTGAAGTGAAGTTATAGGCTAAGAAGGATTAGGAGAAAATGGACATTAGCAAACAAAGTGTATGGTGGTAAGGGAAGAGGGAGAGGATGGAGGATGGAGGATGGAGAAGCTCTTCCTCTCTCTTACTTTCTCTCTAGAAAATATACTATGATTATTATCTAGTTATTATATGTTATTAGTACCAAATCTAATATGAACTCCAATATGGTATTCATAAAATTTGTTGATTGTTTAACTTTTACTACTAATCAATAAATTTTTACAAATTAAAATTAATTAATTAAAGGCCCTCAAAAGGAAAATTTAAAGTCTAGACCTTGTATAAGGTAATAAAACAAGGAGCAACAGTTAAGCCTATAAAGGAAAATAAACAAACTCTTATAAAATAAGGACAAATTTAGTATAATGTAAAATGTAGTCTGGCTTACATCTTCCAGTGGTATGCTTTATGACTATGATTCAGTATAGGGCCTTCCAGTTATCCAATCTAGAAGAAATATATAGAGCGGACTGGAATCAAATTGGGGTTAAAGGATACAGTACTAGCCCTTATAATAAAAAGAAGATAGGTGTATGGGCCTATAAACCCAAACCCTAAAGAGGATTCCCACACTCTACTTACCGACTAAATGAAATCTGAAAAAGGAAATTGTCCCTAATATCAATAAAGGTTAAGGGAATGGGACTACTGTGACTAGCTTCAAGTGTCTTAAATCAAGTTCCTTTTGATAAAATGCCTCTAGAGCTTGTAGGAAAGATTTATAGGTCTATCTATGGGAGGTGTCGGAAAGGAGCACCTTAGGAGAGGTTTTATAAGGATAAAGTAGAGAAATCAATTTAGCCTAGAAAAGCTCTTGTTCCCCTTATTCAAGAGAGGCTGAAGGCAAGTTCCAACTTAATCTAAGATAATCTCTACATTCCAAATATACACCTTTAGCGATTGTGAACTCCTTAAACAAATGAGCATGATTATAAGCAAAGAGTGAGAATTTATTTTAACTACTTGGAATAATTTAGTGTTCCTTTCTCTCTAAATGCCATACACATAACAACTCAAGCTAAGTTTAAAAATGGTTAAATTATGTTTATCTTGGAATTTGATCCTTGAGGACCATTTATCACTTGGGACCAATTCTTAGTTTGATAATGAAACTTGCACAAACTAAGAAAATGATTCCAAACGATACTTATATAACTACATTGGAAGAAGATGTGATATAAGTTTACTAACCAAAGAATAAATGAATTTTTTGGTAAGTTCTTATTAAACTACACCAATTTCCTTCAAGGGATAGTTCACTAAGGTACTTTAAAGTTGGATAAATAGGAGCTATCGGTAAAGTTTTCAAAGTGATGTTTTAAATTAATGGTTAAATTCTCTTTGTTTAGATCAAGATCATAGTTGGGGTTAAAGTAAAGATTGTTGAGAAGCCTGCATAATCACACTGCCACATTCCTTCCATAATAATTTCTTTAACTTATACCTGAATATAAACGAAAATCTAAAATGTTTTGAATTTAGGGAGTAATAGAAAAGGACCTAAGTTGTCCCAATTGTCAAACCAAAAGCTATCTCTTTCCATATTTCCAATCTCTATTTTAATTTCCTTAGAAATGATAGTTCTTATCTTCAACAATTGGTTAATGTTCAAAGAATTATTTGGTTTAATTTTCATATTCTAAAAGTTATCCCCTTTAATATGTTCCTTTTACTTCCAATTCGCTCATAAAGATTCATGGTCATAAAAAAACCTCCATATTCTTTCAGCAAGTAGAAATTTATTGGTATCTCTTATATATCTTAGATCAAGTCTTTCTTATTACTTAGGTAGACATACTTCTTTCTAGCTAACCTTGGCTATATAAGTATTGTATATTGCACCAAACAATAAAAAGTTCTTAATAACCCTTTTAATTGTTTTGATCAGGTTTTGAGGCAAAAGAGAAGAGAGCTACAACAAGTATGGAGATTTTTAAGCATGAAAGCTATAAGTTAAAGCCTTCCAACATAAGAGCTCTATTTTCTTAGCCTTTGAAGCCTTCTAGTGTAATATAGAGCTTTGTTTTTCCAGCTTATAATTATTCTGTATATGAAGCCAAATAAATTTAAGCAGTCTCTATAAATAATCTTGGTAGTTATGATAGGTGTTCACAAATATTTGACAAGAGGGGCTTGAAGTTTAAGGGTTAAAATGTTGGACAATTCCTAAGCTAAAGCAGTAAAAACAATAAATACAAATATTTAGCTTTTACAACTACTAATATTGAGATTAGAAAGATTAGAGAATTTATTGAGAGATTCCATGAAAGTACTAAAAGAATGTATATCAACCCCACATATCAATATTAGATCATTAGTAAAAATAAAAGCTAATAAGCTTTTTAGTCTTACATTTATGATGAATTTTAAAAGGCATACCTTGAAAAATGTTATGAGTGATAAGTTAATAACTCAATGCAAAGAGTAAATATGTAAGGTGAAAGAGGGTCTCCTTTTTTTCATCCCTTTTGTTCCTTTTAAACACATATATAGGTTAACCATTTATTATTATACTATATGAAGGAGTGGAGATACATTTATCTATCCATTAAATAAACACTTTTAGAAAGCCAAAAGCCTTCAAAGTGTCCAGTACGAATTTCTGGTTGATGGAATCAAACACCTTCTGAAAATCAATTTTCATATAGCAACGTCTAATTAATTTCTTCTTATGATATGAATTGAAGAGCTCTTGAGCAACTAAAATTTTATCACTAATGTGTCTCCCTGTAATGAATAATCCTTAAGAGGAACTGACTAAGATTTTTAACATAACCTTCAGTTTGGTCATTAAGATCTTGGAAATGACCTTGTAGATAGTATTGTAGTAGGTAATAGGTTTATAGTCTTAGAGTAGTGTAAGCTTGAGAATCTATAGTCTTAAAGAGAATAATTCGTATATGACCTTGGTTACATGATTGCTCACCAAATTACAAGATTTTTGAAAGTATAAAGCATTAAAACCATTATATGTAGATGCCTTATTAGGGTGCATACTAAAAAGAGCCTTTTTAATCTTTATAAAAGATACATGTGAGATGAGCAAGTCAATTTATTCCTATAAAATGTTCGAAGAAATGAAAGAATTTAAAACCTAAATAAATGAGAAGAGTTAGCTTCAATTCCTAAGAAATCATTGAAATAGTTGAAAGCTAAAGCTTTTATCTTCTTTTATTCCCACTATAGATGTCTATTGGGGTCTATCAAACATCCTATTTTTGTATTTTCTTCTTGTATAGATTGCATCATAGAATTAAGAAAAAATCTTAACACTCTCTTAGAGCCACTGAACTCTAGGTTTTTGTTTAAACAAAGAGTTATGAGGTTTTAACACTTGCAAGTGTATATAGAGAACAACTTTTCCCTTCAATATGGAATCAATTCTACCATGATTTGCATAAAATTTATAAAGTAGATAGTAACTCACTTCTAGCATCATAAATAGATAATAACATATCCTTATTAAAATACTTTTTGTTGAAGCATATTAAGCTCTTCTCTAACTTGCTATAACTTTCTTATAAGTTTAAAAGCTTTATATCCTTCAGGATAAAGTTCTAGCCCCTTCATAACTGCTTCTTCATATCCCTCTAGATAAATCATATGGTTGAAAAATCTAAAAAGACCTTTCACTCTTCTCTTAGGTTTTAAAATTTGAATTTATAAGGATATAACTGAATATTAGTGGGGAATTAAAGAAGCCAAATCTATTAAGGAATATAGACATCCAAAAGAAATTAACAAGTCCTTTATTAAGTTTCCTTCTAATAAGTCATTGCCTTCTTTCTCATTGCTCCAAGTAAAGAAATTCTCAAAGAATTTTAAGTATTTTATGCTAAAGCTTCCTCTGTAGTTCTTGAGCTCATCATAAAAAATGTTTGGGTATATAGGAAAATCCTTTAGCTTCTTGACCATAAAGGATAAAATTAAACTCCCTTACCAAAAACCAAGGGATGTAAGAATAAGTTGAAATTGATTTCAGTTCCTCCTATAATTAGTGTCTTTATTAAGCTAGATTGGCATCATACACAAATGAGATATTTATATCTCCAAGAAAGATTAATATTTTTTCCTCAAGTTAATGAATTGGTCAAAATTTTAAACTTGGAGAACCTTGATAAAATTAGGATTATAGGCCACTGAAATTCTCCCATCATAATGAGCTAAGTTATTGGATATTGTAATCCAATGTTTCCCAAAAGCTTTTATCCTTTTTTATTTTAATTTCTAACAGGCCAACCACAGATGATTTTTTATTTAGTAGATAATCATAGATGGCTTGTTGCTTCTTGGGGTAATTTAAACCCTTTATATTTCAAGTAATAATTATTAAGGAACGAGGGGTTAAGAACCCTTTCCCTTGGGTTTTCTACTAAGCCTTTTCCTTGTTATAAACTCGAATTATTTTCCTTGCTCTAATATTTTTATATCTTAAGCTTTAGAGAGCTCTACATTTTATTCCATACAAGTCTTAGAGAGATTTATGTTTTGTTCCATGCTATCCTCAATTATAAAGATCATGACTTGGTTTTGACTAACTTCAAAATTTCCAAGAAAGGTAGCCGAAGTATTCACTTCAGGGAGCTTGGTAGAGATAATCACTTTAAGAACTTCAAATGAGTCCATATTAAAACTTAAAGATATATCCTTCTTTAGGTTCTCAATGATATTCTCAAGATTAGGGATACCTGAGCTTTTCGAGGGGATAGAGGTGGAACCTCTATTTAAGGTGTTAGTAATAATCGAATCATCAAAATTATGGACTAGTTCTTTCTCAACTTTAGCTTGCCTTTCAAAGGTAAGCTTTTTCCATGTTAGTTTCCAAATCTTGACCCGATTGACCTGATTAAGTTTCCAAGGGTATGTTAATGATATTTCAGATGTCATTAAGCCCCCACGTTCATCAACTCTCTGGGTCTTGAAAGTATCAATTAACTGCCTTTCTTTTTCTACTTCCACACAAATTTTTGCATTGCCTATTCTTTTCAAGCTAATTGTATGTACACCAAAGCAAATGGGCTTGCCTTTAAAGCTAGCTAGAACTAAAACCAGTTATAGACCAGTACTTAAAAGGGATATTATGAAAATATACCCATACAGGTATATATTTAAGACATTTTTTTATATAATAACATATCATGTCTCTGTTTAACGAGGAAAGTATTTTTGCATTTAATGCCAAAGACTCGACTGTAAAATATTCAATATACCTAAGGCATTACTGAATTTGAATATGAAATAATTTTTCCCTGTAATGAGTGTTTGTTACTTTTCCTATTTAGACTCATCCTAGGTCTTAATATGAGGAAAAAATTTCCTCTATTTCAACAAGTAACCTACCAAAGTCATTTTTCATTTAGTAGCTCCTACCTTGAGGACTTTTAAAGGTGAAGCAATGACTAAAGTGTTTAAGTCCTTAGCTTGATGGCTAAATCTGATTTTTTTTTCTTTGGGCTCATGATCACTTAAAATTCTAAGCTTTGGCAGTTGAGATGGGCTATAGGTAGAAGAAGAAGCCGAGGAGGAAAAAAAAAAGATGCCTTAGAAGCATACACAAGGAAAGAAGGTGCTTACAAGAAATTTGCTTTAGCAAGTCCTATAGCAATAGAGGTGGAGATGGGAGAGGAGACAGCAACATTGGCAAAAGATATGTGAGCTGAGGATAGAATAGTGTGTAGAGGAGAGTCAGCAGAGTGAAGTTTGGCAAAAGAGGGAAAGAATCAGCTGGAGTAGCGAGCCTAGGGACTAAGCAAGATGCTTGAAGAGGAGGGAATGAGAAGAATCTATTTCCTAGGACCGAAGCTAGCTTGAATAGAAAAGAGTTGTTACAGGTGATGGAGTGACGCTTGAAACTTGAGATACTTCTATTCCCAAATAGGAATGAAACAACTTTATGGTTAGGAAAGAAAAGCAAAATCAATGTGTCGTGTCATTAATTGAGAAGAAAGAGTGGAAGAAACTTTAGAAGAAAGAGTGGAAGAAACTTTGAACCCAACTTATTGTATCAAGTGATATACTCAATGTGAATGCTGATTAATTTCTTATTATATTGACCTATTGGATTCATTATCAGTATTGATCAATCTTTTATCTTATTAGCCTATTAGACTTAGTACAAGTATTGATTAATTTTTCTTGTCATAGAATTAGTATAAGTACGTAAGTAACCATAATCTATTGAAATCAATACAAAAAATTTAAAACAATAGAATCTATTGAAATCAATGAGTTAAGAAGCGTCTTTAAGTTGCTCAGGAATATAATAATGAATACCTGGATCAACGGTACGGACTAGTAGTAATTGTTGATGGACAGCCGTCGGCTTCTGGGAAAAATATCTCCCAGTCAATTGGATAGACCCTACATACTAAATGCAGCACTACAATACATTTAGTGAAAATCTGCCACGTGGCATCTTGAGTGCGACTCTTCTTGGAGCTTTAAATGCTTTGGAAGTTGACGTTGCTGGCTAAATGAATCAATCACGGGTATTGTTTCACATTTGCTTTCGTGTGTTTGCACCCCCTTCCTTCTCCCCTGAATTTTGCTTAAATTCATTATTTACTTGCATATGGAAGGGTGAAATCTTATGTTTCTTTTTTTTTTAATTAAAAAAAGAGATGAAATACCCAATTAGTGAACAGTTATATTTCATGGTTAGGCCACTCAAAAAATATCCTGATTTAGCACACTAGATAGACTATTGGGTATCTCTGTAAGAAAGTGATATCCTAGCGAAAATTTCAACGCAAAGGTAGCCAAGAAATCAGTCGATCTATTATCCTCCCGATAGGTAAATATGTTTTCTTTTTCAACAAATATTGTGTCTCATATGACAGATCACTTTGCTCCACTTATTCTATTTCTACTATGTTATATCCTATTTAAATATGTAAGACTTAAAAAATTATATAAATAAGGTGAAATGAGACACAATAAAAATAAAGTGTAGCAAGTAATTTCATCCCTGTCTTATTCATCACATTTAGTGTCAGACTTTCGTTTAAGTTTGATAGCATCATGTTATACTTTACTGTATTACCAAATTAACACTCAATTTTTAGAAATATCAGTTGCATTGCTTACAAAAACTGATGATATGCCCACAATACTTAAGCTTGTTACTTGCCAGGGACAACAACGCAAAACCCTAACCACGTACTTGAAGGAATTAAAACTGCTGGCTGACTAAGGAATAGATTTACACCAAAAGAATATTGTTGCCTTCTTATCTTCTAATTTTCAATTAAAATTGGCCTAAAAAGCCAATTTCAGGAGATACAAGTCTGCTAGACTTTTATCTAACCCACAAATGTCTATGTCCTAAATTTACATAGTCTACGTGACACGACTTATCGAACCTTTATAAGAAAATTATTGCTAAAACTAATCGACAAGCAACGACAAATCCAAAAAACTTCATATCAAAATTCAAAGAGACGCGTTAAGGTCAAATCGAGGCTTCTTGGCAAGCAACAGTGGTGAAGGTATGATGGTGCTGCAACGAGGGCATTTGGGATTGTTCTTCAAAGCCATGACATACATCAAACAAACAGGACACCCAGCGGCGAACATAGATTTTTTCCCATCTCCTTCAGTTCCTACCTCTCCTTCATCTCCCTCTTCTGGTGTTGGTGGAGACGAGGACGATCGTTTCTTTAAATAGGACTGTTTATCTGCCCTCTGCAGAGCTGACTTGACCTTGTCAAGTGTACACACGCTCTGCAAATGGTTTGAAGTATTAGTTGAAGGTACCTGGAGTTTCAGTTCCAGGGAGGTTTCTTCCAGGGACTTGGCTGAAGGAAAGTGGTTGAAATAGGACACCTTTCTGTTCTGCAGTTGGGATGTTCTCAGCATGACATGGTGATTGTGTCTCTTAGTATTGTTAATAGATGTTACTGAAGAGGACCAGCATTCCTGTCGGCAGTGCAAGTTGAGTTATGCAAAAGAAGTATCACACTCTTATACTCGAAAAACAAAAGCAAATAAGGTATATATCAGAACAGAAGCAGTAGGTTTAGGAATACAGATTTATGGGAAAAATGGGAACATCCATCCGTACATACAGCTAACACTTGCAATACAACTTGGGAAAATGAAAAGAAAAAGAAGATTGGAAAAGGAAAACAAAAAAGAGATAGCCACCTTCAACTTCAAGTCAGGCGAAGGCTCGTGTAAGTCCTTGTGAACTGCAACTTTTGACAACTCTCCTAGCAAGTCTCGAGTCACCAGTATCTCTGAATTGCCACTGTTAACCATTGATTTCACATCTGCTGCCATTTCTTCATAGACCCTTCCGCCTTTCCCACTTAAATCTGTTACAAGTTAGGTGATACGTAGGAAAGAAGAAGACAGGTTATGTAACGTAAGGCAAAATGGAGCCAACAACAAATTAGCTAAAAACCAAAGTAGGTGCGTTTCAAAATGGTTAATAAAATATCAAAGACCAAGTTTCAATCCCGCATTAACAACTCCTTTTGGACTTTTCTTCTCTCTCTCTCTCTGGTACAAGCGTACAACACATCCTTATTTTAGCTTGGAGCAACCAAAACCAAATGACAATTCTACCATGGAATGGTCTCTTTCATTTGCGGTCCTCATTTGGGACGTACTATAAGGATTTAATTGACTTTTACGTACCATATTCATTGACAATTACTAGGTGAAGCTGGTCTTTATAAATGGATGATCGGAAGAAAAATTGCAGAGATATCATTAATGACTGACATTTACTGCCACTTGTACCCTAGTTCTTCCACTTAAGCATCAAGGAACTTCGGACTTTCTGTATTCTCACCAAATGCGCGTATCTAGAGCACAAAGACAAAGAGCAGCCCATTAATGAGACAACTCCGTCAATTTCGTGGACCTTTACTTCTTATTATATATTTATATTCCCAGTTTATTTTAAACTGAAATTAAATTAAGAAACAGAAAGAAACCTAGGCTTTACAAAGTTAACAAAGAGGACTCATCCTCGGAACAGAAAAAAATACAAGAAAAGAAAAGAGTTCAAACTAGTTAAAAAAGAGCCTCCGAGAAATAATAAAGAAAATTGTTAAGGTTAACAACAGTTATAGAGAAATAGGTAGTTGCTTTGATGGGTCAGTTACATAGCTTAGTGAACTGCTTCAACTAAGGAATCAGGCATGAAATCTCTCAAGATGTCTCACCAATCATGAAATTTGTTGATAAGAACAT
Source organism: Erythroxylum platyclados (assembly GCA_027563515.1). NCBI lineage: Eukaryota > Viridiplantae > Streptophyta > Magnoliopsida > Malpighiales > Erythroxylaceae > Erythroxylum > Erythroxylum platyclados. The sequence goes on along the minus strand of JAOQMM010000173.1, from coordinate 14,274,347 downwards.
TAACAAGATAAGGGAAGTAGTCTTAAACCATGTAGGAAATAGAGAACTCACGTGCTTCTGGTAGGACTCATGAACTCCTTATGGTCCACCTGATCAAATCAGTGATCTAGAAACTCCTCAAAGAATGATCAAATCAAATGCTAGTTTAGCACAAGCAATACCTATTATCAACTTGAGCTCAATCAACTTGTCACCTCTAATTGTTTTCACCATTCTTAAAGACTTCAGATTAAATCAGAATGAAGACAAAGTTATATAGAGGCTAGAACCATAAGGAAAATGCACAATTTACTCCTGTAGAACACTCTATAGAGATTCATTTCCTTGTGTTGGATAGCACAAAATGGTTTGGTGCAAAGATCATTGTCCCAAAGTTGCTCAAACTTTGTGGACTGCCTTCAAACTTAAACTTCCTATTCTATATAAGCTTGTAAAATACATGTACATTCCAAACTGGTGTGCTTTGTATAAGAAAGAACTAGAATCACAAATTCATCTATTTTTTCAATGTATCTACTCAAACAAAGCCTGGAGATTCATAAGAAGCTTGTATAAAGTGGTAAACCCTGCTTCCAAATGGACTAACATTATGAATTGGAGCGAGAACAGTACAAACAGATTTGAAGGAGATAAATGGATAATACATATAGCTCTATCTTATCTTGTTACCGGTGTATGGAATTAAAGAAATAATAAAGTGCGCACAAACTCAATCCACAAAATTATATAGGATAAAATCAGGTTACACCTAAGCCTCTACAATCACAAGCACAAAATCAACTCTGAAATTAAAGCCACTTGGAGAATTACCTAGCTAGATGAAAGTTAGATTGGTCAACTACTTTTAGTTTCTTCTATTTGGCTATTCCTCTCTTCGAGTTCTTGATGTAATTGGTTTTAGCATTGTTATAAACTTAAGTGTACTTCTTTTGTTCAATGAATATATTACTGTTCTTTAAAAAATATATTGCTTTTTTGGTTTAGAGTGTTAAACATAAATGTGAAATTATCTAGTAACTTTTTTGGTAAGTTTTTTAAATTATTTTTCACCATATTGCATATATATTGCAACTTAAAATAATTTTGAATAAATCAAAGTCACCTCCCATTAGCTTCAATTGATTCCTTACTTAGTCCATTGCGTTTGGTGAATCTTTTTTAAAATAAATGCACCCAAACAATTGAAAGATTGAGAATAACAAAATTTGTGAGAATTGGCACTTAAAAAAACATATTATTAATGGATTCAAGAAGCTAACATGTGAGGTTTGAACATCCTTTGAAACTTTAGTTCTTAAATCTTTATTTGAATACTAATCACGAGATGAAAGAGACTTTGGGAATGATATGCTAAACTAGAACAAATGAAATTAGCTAATCTTAAGGTTTGGGCTTTTAAATATCTCTATATATGATTAGTTAGTAAATTATTAGAATTATTTCTTTGCCAAATTATGGAGTCAAAAGATAATGAATTAGGTTTGTACTTAGGTAATCTTGCTTTTTGCTAAGACAATCCCCTTCTGTTATAACTTTATTATCATCCATCAATAGTCTTTTTAATTTTGGCACTGTCTGGAATCTTAAGTTTCAGTAAGCTCTAGCCAGTTTTCATATGAATAAGGATTTAGATTACAATAGTTATCAAACCAAAACTAGGTGTTTGAACCATTGCCTATTGAAATTTTAAATTCTTAGCAGAGAAGATTCCTCAAACCAAAACTAAGTGTCCATAAATTTTTCTTGTTATAATTAATTCCCCCAAAATTCCCGTATCAATCAGGTAATAACATGTATCTATGTGACTCAAATTGTCCACTTGTTATCAAATAATCTTCATGTAAGAAAATTCATGTACAGATAAACATGTCACTTTAGGGTCACTTACGGATAAGTTTGTTATTCCATAAACCAAAGGATCCTTCTTATGTTTTTTTTCCTTTCACAGAGAACACAAGAATTTGTTTGAATGTTTAGCACTTGATCTTCACACACTGATTATAACATTATCCTTTATGAATTTAAACGATCATTTTATATTAAATTTAAAATCCCTAATAGCTTTCTAATAGTTAATATCAAATGTTGCATCCTCATCAAGTGCGTCCAGTAGTTATCTTCTCTTATTCACGTATATAAGCTTGGATGATTAGCATTTGACATTTTCTCATAGTTATCCAATAACCTATGCGACCAACATATTACAAGAGCATATTGTCATATTTTTGTTATGAGTATATGGCATCTTAATTAATGAATCGATCTTTGAGTAGATTAGTACGTTATATCCTAAGTTATATCTCACATTTTAATCTCTTTTGATCTCATTTATTTTATCATGTCATAAATGTATTCAATTCTCTCATTAAAAGTTAGTAACCACCTTTGAATACAAAATTTTCTTATGTGAGATACCAATAAAAAATGACCTTCTTTTATTTTAAATTCTCTTGAATTGAATTTAATTTGCCTTCCTAGAATTGTCTCATAAAATGGTATCAAACATAATCTTTTGGTAACTTTGTAAAGTAGCAAACCTTAAATTTAAGTCTTAAGAATTAAATAAGAGTCCAAGATCTTATGACTTACATTAATCCCTTTCTGTGGTCATTTCTACGCACATGGTAAGAGTCACATGCTATGATATTAACTATATATATTATAAATGCAATACCGTATAGATGGTTCAAACATACTTAATGTTTAACATGAGTTCACTTGTCTACTATTAAATTTATCTTTCTAAACTCTCATATGGGAATTTAAGACAAATATGGTGACCATATGATCACCTCAAACTAATTTCCTTTGGACTTATCATCAAGATGGCATTCACAATTTAAGTTTCTTACTTCACCTCTTAATTATCACCTTGATAATTAATCTTAAAGCTTGCCCCATCTTTAGTTATTACAGATCCTAACGTTGATTGCATGTTTAACAAAGCCAATCTTTTATCTGCTTGACATACTATTTGATTCACACAAAAAATATAACATATAAAGTAAGCATATTTCATAATCAAGTATTATGTAATGGTTATTACTTAATAAACAATGTCAACTTATATTTGCATTTGTACATGACAATACATTGAATGAATATGCATAGAGAAATATTAATCAATTACATTTTAATATCTAACATAATCCTGGTGATTTCACATGCCCGATGTTTATATCTTGGAAAATTAGTTTTGTCATTAGGTCTTCCACCATATTTCATTTAGATATATACTTTATATTCATTTCTCCTCTTACAACTATATCTTTCACATAATTGTACTAGGTATCTATATGCTTTGTTTTACAATGAAATTTATGGTCTTTAATATAAATAATTGTTGCTTGACTATCACAGTTGATTGTTACTAAATCAGTCTCACTTTGAGTGACTCCCAAACTAACCAAGAATCATCTAAGCTACACGACTTCTTATACGGCTACTGAAAATGCTATAAATTTAGCTTCCAATATGGATAAGGTAACCTATGACTATTTTTAACTTTTCCTTAACATAGAACCATTATTGAGTAAGAAGACAAGTCCATAAATAGATTTTCTCTCATCTGAATCTCCTCCCCAATCTGCATCTACATAGCCTTATATATGTAGGTCGTTGCCTTAATAACACAATGCATAATGAACAGTAACTTTTAAATATCTTAATATTCTCTTTATTTCTTTTTGAATATGTTTGTAGTAGATTAGAATAATATATGCTCAACATTCCAAAAGTGTAACAAATATCTAGCCTTGTATAAATCAAGGCATATATGATACTTCCAATTCCATTGGAATAGGGAACTTTCTTTAGTTGTTCCTTTTATTATGGTGTAGATAGGCAAAACTTCTTGCTAAAACCTTCACCTTTAGTAATAAGATTATCAATTGTTTGCAATCTTGCATATACAAACATTCTAAAATCTTTGGAACATATGTCACTTGAGAAAGTGAAATAATTTCTTTAAATGATCTTTTGAAATCTTAACCTTAAGAAAAATATGAAGCTTTACCAATGTCTTTATTCTTAAATTCAGATGAAAACCAATCTTTAATTTTCTTGACAAACTCACAATCATTAAAGCAATCAAAATATCATCAATATATAAAGATAAAATCACAAATTTAATATTTAGATCTCTTAATATGCACCCAGTGGTATTAATCCAACATATGAAAATCATATGAATTATTATATTATGAAAATGAATGTATTAATGCTTTGAGCACTACTTCAAACTATAAATCGATTTTAATAATTGATACACTTTATATTATTGATTTGTGTCAATAAAACCTCTAAGTTGTTCTATATAAAATTCTTTTTCTTATTCTCCATTTTAAAAAAGCAGTTTTTATGTCCATTTGATGTAATTCAAGATCCAAACTGCCTATTATAGCCAAGATTAGATGAATTAAAGCAAACCCTATAACAGATGAAAATGTCTCATCATAATTGATTCCCCCCTATTGTATATATCCGTTTCCAATAAGATGTGCTTTATATCCTTTGATAATATCATTAATGTTCCATTTTATTTTGAGAACCTATTTTTTCCTAATAGCGTTATGCCCAATAATGAAATATGCCCAATAATGAGATAAATCAAGTCTCATACTTGATTTGAGCTTAAAGAAGTCATTTCTTGTTTCATTACTTTCATCCACTCTTTTCTAGTAGGACCATTAAGAGCCTTATGTACATTCCTTGGCTCATCATATTAGGCAATCAAGCCACAGTCACTTCGACATAAATATGGTTTATGAGAAACCAATTCGAGATTATCATGACTATTCCCACTCAGATCATAGTAGGTAAAATTTTAGGGGCTATAACCTTAATTGACTTTGAGATAATTCTTCAATAACTAGATTACTTTTACTTAGATAAAATCCCTCTTCAATTTTCCCTATAACGGAATCATTATGATCAAGAGACTTATATAGAAATAGGTATTTTACTATTTCACCCTACTTTGGAAAGTTATTTTTTTAAAATGTGACATTTTGTGATTCAAATTTGGTTACATCTTTATTACCTTGTTCACTTATGAAGACATATCCTTTTGAGTGCTCAAAATATCTAACAAAGATACTTTTCTTTACTCTTAGGTGTAGTTACCAATATTTGTGAGAGAGATTATGAACATAGGCAGCACACCCCTATAGTTTTAGATGTTCCATGTCAAGTTTTATTCCTATCAATGACTCATATATAATGTTCGTAACTAATTTTATGGGCACTTAGTTAAATATATAAGTGGCTGAAAATAATGCATCACTCTAATGGGTGATTGAAAAATTTGCTTGTTCCATCATAAACCTAACCATTTTTAGTAGCATTCTATTACATCTTTCTACAGCATCATTTTATTATGGGATTTGAGGAATAGCTTACTATCTTTATATTCCTTTCTTTACAAAATATCTTGAACTTATCAGACTAGTACTTTTGTCCTTGATCATTTCCTAATGTTTTTATTTTCTTATCGAATTGATTATTTATCAAATTTATATAATTCATAAAACAAATTAATTTTTTTGATTTGTAAGAAATGGAATAGACGTGACCATATAGAGTGTAGTCATCTATAGAAGTGATGAAATATACAAACCATGTCTTGCCTTTACATTTATTAGACCACAAAAGTCAGAATGAATCGATTGCAATGGATAAGAAACTTATGTTCCTTTTCTAATTGGCTTACTTATCATTTTACCAACTAGATAATGTTCACAAATAGGTAAATCTACTTGATTTTAATCACCTAAGAGGTCTTCTTTATCAAATTAACTTATTCGATTTTGATCAATATGGCACAGTCTAGTATACCATAAAATTCAAACATTATTAGAATTACTAAATGAAGTAAACAAGGAATAACTTATGTTATTATTTTAATAGACAACAAGTAGAATGATAACACCAAACATAAATCCATGACCATAATAAATGTGTCCAAGATATAAATCCATACCACCACTATGAAAATTTATAATGAAACTAAGACTAATTAAAACCAACACAGAGATAAGATTCCGTCGAATCTTTGAAGCATACAACACTTCAAGGGATTAGGGATCAATTACCACACATGTCTAATTTATAGGTTCCAATCCCTTCTACAACAACCATTAAGTTTTCTCCTACATAAATCCAACATGTTCCATATGGGATTTTTTTTTAAATTGCATAAATGCATTTTTATCCTTTAATACTTGGTTGGCTGCTCATAAGTTTGCAATCTACAAAGGATGTGATTTAGTTAGAAAACAGAATAAGAGATATTCAACGAATAAATTTATTCACAATAATATTGTACCCTTTTAAGCTTACTATAATCGCGAGCAAAGTGATCCTTATTGTCATAATTAAAGCACTTAACTATTTTCATGTTCTACTTTTTGAAAGAACATTTTTATTTTTCATATTGGTTCCACATTACCTTCTTAGAGTCTTGAGTGTAGTGGGTATTTCTCTTACCCTTTTTTCCATTTAGGCCCACCATGATGTTTATGCTTACACTTTCAGTTCATAGTTCTATGTTAGCTAGAACCAATTGTATATACCTGAAAGGACATTTTTTAGGCTTTAAGACATTCTTCTTCTAGTGTAACATGTCTCGCAACATCTTTCATCATCTTGATGCTCTCATTATGAGTTAGATGCATCTTTATATGCTCCCAACTTTGAGGTAAGAAATGGACCACAGCTTGTGCTTGTTGCTCATCTAATAATTCATAATCAACATCACACAACTCACTTATCATATTTAACATGTGTCTTAAATGCTTTTGCATTGTATGATCTGATCATTTTTATATATGATGAACTTGATAATAAGTGACCTCACTTTGGTTATTGAGGTGCCTACACAACATTCAATTAAAGCAAACCATATGTCTTTAATAGTTATGTATTTTCAATACTCACACATGATATCATTATCCAAACTACTCAGTAATGTAATGTGAGCTAATGAGTTCTTTTTCCTTTATATTTCATAAGCATTATAGTCCATTTTGTTTTGGGCCATATTGCCTTCCTAAATAAAACCTATAGTTATGTTTTATGGAGAGCCTCTTAATCCTCTAGTATAAAATGAATTTTCATATTCTAGATTTTATAATTATTATCATTTAATTTCTCACTCTTTTTTAGTTTAATAACAATATTTTCTCAACCTTTTTGAAAAACAAAGTTTCTACAGAAAAAAAGAAATAGTATATGTGCACTTTAATGTCATGTCATATATATATAGTGAATAATTGTCTATGAAATTGAAATAGTACATATGTTCTGAATCATTCGCATGACAATTGAATATCAATCATTGTACTCAAGAAGAATTATGAAGTAAAAAAATTATATAATATATGTTGGCAACAGGGTCAAATTAAACCCAAATGTAAATCATCATAATTCAATCTAAACCTAAATCTTTTTTCACGTTCAATTAATGTTTCACAAGCGTTTAATTTGATCCTCAACTTCATATTTTTCGTTAGTTCTCTATTACATAAAATATATCTAGCATTTTTATGTGGGCCTCTTGCTAGATATATATCCTATGTAGCAAGTGTGGTCCAAAAAATAAGAAATGAAGTTTCCTATCTCTCTCTCTCTGTGTCTCCTCTCTCCCCTTTTGCTCTCTTTCTCCTTCTTCAACTTCTTGCTTGCCATTTCTTCTTTCTTTATCTTCTTTTCTGTCAAGGACAAAAGAATAATTAAAAAGAGGTAATTATGTGAAATATATAATTAGTTTTTTATCTATTATTATTTTTTAAAATATTTTAATTATTTATTAACATTTTGTTTTTATTCGGCTATGAATCTAGCTATTACCTCCTTATATTTCATGATGACAATTGGAATTGTAATATCACAAACATTCGGGCATTTATCATAAGCAAGCTCATTGGTCATTTGGCCATCTTTAGTTAAAGCCATCATGATCTGAGGTAGACAAAGGGTCGATTGTCACCCCTATCCAGCTACCAAAAGTGTCATTATTATTCTTAGTAAAAAATGTTTATATTTGATGTAGAAATTTTATATAAAACACTGATAAAACTATCTTCATTTTATGCAGTTGTCTTAAACTATAAGGAAGAGTACAATATAATGGTGCAACAGTAGCAACTAATCCAAGGTTGACTAGTCATAAACATCTACAAGTCCTGTAGCAGTCTTATGTCCCAATATCATTCACCTCTAAGAGAAGGTGGCAGAGTGTTGGAGCCCTACTCAAGCTTCATGCTCGTAAACACTAGCTAAAGAAGCCAGTGCTTTTTTTTGGGTGCTATAATGAGAACATCTGTAAATACATAAAGGTTAGTGAATAAGTTTCATTTGTTTGAAAATACAAGGGTATTCAGTACCAAGAAAAAAGAGTTTAGTTGTTATTGATGTGTTCGTTACTAGTTGTTATTGATGTGTTCATTACCTCCATTAGTATATTATAAATTGTAATGAACTTCACTCTATAAGTTAAGCCAAACCTTTAGAGCAGATCGAAGGTAAAAAGACAAGTGGTTTCAACCATTTATCTAACATAAATCATTTCCATATATCACGATAGTTAGGAACATATAAGTCTCACACGGTAGCTTCTCTTTTTCACAAAACAACTATTTTACTTCTCAGGTATTTTGACTAATTTGTCTACTAGTGAAGTTACTCTAAGTTGTGTCTCTACGTTCTTCTCATCAGAGTTAATTACCTAGAAGTCTAAGATGGAACTTCAATGTAACTTTTATGCTCATGTAACCATTGTCTTCATGTACAAGAAAGGGCATTGGTGTTATTTGGTCTTTTCCTACTTTCCTCTATCACTTTAATTACGTAGAACTATATGAACAGCAAAAGTTTGGTTTACTGACAAGTATGAAAAATAACACAAATGACATCTGAGTCTGGATCCTCTGTCTCGGCCTACTTTGTCCCATAAAAAACGATGACGTTTTTAACACAAAAATTGACGAGTGGGTGACCCGCCATAACACAACAGCCGTGACTTGTTGCAATTCTGCGACTTGCAACAAGTCACAAAATTTAATCTAATATTTAAATTTTAATATAATATAATAGAATAATATTTAATATAATAATTTTTATTAAATAATTAATAATAATATTTTTATATAATTAATAATAAATTGGCGGGTGTTCTTCCATCTTGGCGTGCACGGCTTCTACCACCACAATGGCGTCATCGACCACGATACCGATGG
>JAOQMM010000173.1:14215988-14233292 GCA_027563515.1 Erythroxylum platyclados | reverse complement strand
TCAGCTAAGGAGTATCTTGGTATTAATTTGGATACTTATGTATTCAGGCTTATTACACCACCCGGAACTCCGCTTTTCTGAAATCATTTGACTATGGCTCTTCATACTGTTTGCTGTTTGCAGTTTGTGTTTCTTTCCAATAAAAGCATCCACAACAATAACATTACTGATGACCTCTACCCCTATTCTTGTGAAAGAAATATTGTCAATTTGTAGTGTTTGGTGTCCAATATGACATGAATAAATATGCTGTCATTTCTTGAGAATAACACAATTGATACTGTACTGTAGGCTCTTTCTATGAATATTCGTACAATATTTTAGTTTGTTTCAACAGTCGGATTCCTCTTGTTTAATTTCTTTAACTAGAAGCTTTTGTTGTTACGTTTCTTAGTCTTGTCTTCTACTATATGTGAAGTTTGACATCTAGAGCTGAATTCCCTTCCGCAAAGGCTGTCCTGGATGGTTTTGGAGGTCCAGATCTGACAATCTCTAGACTGCGACAAAAGCAAGTACCATGAGAGGTATCAGTATCAGGGTGATTTTACAGTAAATTACGGCTGTCCTCTTCATTCTTTTTTCATGTTGCTAAGAGGAAGTTATAGGTTTGAGGAAAACAGTGGAGGTAATAATGGGATTGGCAAGGTAGCTGAATTACAAAACATTGCGGTGGGTATACTCTCACTTATTTCTAGCTCCAACAGGTAGGGAGTGGGTTCACATCTTAGAAGATGACTTTGATGCTTTCAAGGATTACTAGGCCATCAAAGTTTTTGATAATTTTATCATGATGTTTGGTTTGGCTTCATGTGCTTCCTTTGCATTTATTTGTCATGTTAGTAAAGGTTTACCTGGGTTTCTTGAGGAAACAGAAAAAGCAAGTCTGCCATTTCTCAAAAAGATTTTGATTCCAATTTGTTTCCTGAATGGTTCTGGCAGAATCATAAGAAGACTTTCTGCTCTTTTTTCTTTTCATTTTTGGAAAGAAGACGGCTTGATGGAGTAGGAAAACGCTGAAATTTACTAAATTCCATATCAGCTTTGAGGATTAACTAGTATGTATATCAGATAACCGATAAATAACAAAAGGAACAATTTGCATTCTCTACAAGAAAACATGCTGGGACAAAGGGCATAGTGGCCTAAAAGAAAAGGAAAAGGTATGCTGGCTGCCAACGTCATTCTTACTTTCAGCTACTGATGTAAAACCCCAACCACCATTGTGTCAATAGTGGCTTTGTTCAACTCAAAACCAATAATGATGATGCAGAAACCTGTGTCCCATGTTTAAGAAGTGCCAAGTATATCACTTCCTCCAACCTCAGTAGAGATTTTATGGGTTCACTTAATGTGAAAATCATTAACTAAATCGAGGAAATAAAATTAGCATGTACGGTTGGTTTGACAATGATTTTTGTGCAACTTCAATACTCAACAATCCCAAGGCTGTTCTACCTATGTGCTAACATATATGACATTTCACATTTTGATTGTGGAAGGCAATGACTAATTAGGCTTACTTTCATTTCTTGTAAAGCATCTGAAGCACATAACATAAAACAGTTGTCAGAAGAAAGCAAGGTTGAAAAGCTTAAAGAAAAAGTAATAAGAACACTCCATAGAAGAATTATATTACAAGAAGACATAATCCACCACAGGAACATAAATTCATCCGAACATGCTTATGTTAAGGACAACATCAGCAACAGCATATGATGTAAGATATTGAGAACAGCTCCTAAAGCATAAATAACTTCTTGTGAAATTGAGCAACATAGTCAGAACAGCTAGCCTTACATCATATAGTCAGAACAGCTAGCTCCTGTACGTATAGGATAAGTGAGCTCAAGTCAAATCAAGATTAGTACGTATCCAATGTCTAATGAGGCTTTAAAATGTATGGATTCATGAAGATTCAGTATTAACTACCGAAATATTATGCTTTCAATCTAGGATATCATACAATTGAAATTATTTATGAATATTGTATTATGAAATATTTTACTCTACACTTCATAATCCTTTCTTCTTTTTAAATCACATTTTGTCTAAACTAACAAAGGATTGAATTAATTAAAAATTAAAGTAAACTAACAAAATTTAATAACTGAACAAATAAAAGATAATAATAAATTGAAGTACTAAATGGTGGAAACTTAGGGATTATTCTATTATTGTTTTGTCTACCCTTTACCTTATAAATTCAACTATGTTTGATCCTAGATATCCAAAAGTTTTGATTATCTTCTCTTAAGATATAATCAAGTAATCCCAACTAAAATGGATAATAGTTGAGTTGCAATCTCTCGATTTCTTAAAACTACTTTTAACTACTTAATTGCATTTAAAGCAATCTTAAGGATTATTAACTCACAATTAAGATCTCTTTTCAATTGCTTATTAACCTGACATTTGTAAGTCTATTAAGGTCCCAACTCTTTTTGTGCAACTTAACAAAAATAACTTGATTTAATCTCTCGATTCAAATTAAGTATTGAACACAAAAAATATCACAAAGCAGTAATATATTAAATTCAACAAGGTAAAAGTTATATAAAACAATTCAAGAATAAACCTTAAAATAGATTTAGCAATCCATAATCATGTTCAAAACACAACTATTCAGATTTAGCATAAAAGGCAATGAAATAGACTAAAAAGAAGAGAATGAAATCAGCTTGAATTCTTGATCTGGAAAATCTGGAAAGCTAGAGCTGCTCTTCATGTTTCCACTTTTGATCTTCTTACTTTTGATGTGCATCCCCTCTTTTGTTCGATGTTTTCTTTCTTTTTTAGGTGTCTCACCAACTCGCAAGTCTTCTTCCCTTTGCATGGCCTTCATAATATCCTTCTATTGCAAAAACTATGTTTTCTAAAACATATACAACCATATGTTCCAGAAAACCTAGTTTTTGCTATGAAAGTCATGTAGGTGATTGTGTATTTCCAAAAACATATCAATTGCGACTTCAAACGATCACAAAAGCTTACACGGGCACATACACAACCATGTATATGGCATGTATCTTCACACGATAATAAATAGCGTCTTCAAAGTTTCATACGGTTACAGTGACTTATACGGTCACTATACATGACTGTGTAAGTAGCTTCATTTCTTCCATTTTATGGCCCAATTTCAACCAAATTCTTCTCCTTATGGTCTTTGAAGGTAATTATCTCCTAAAAACACGCTTAAAGCAGAATAAGTGCCACAAACACCATAAGATTCTAAAATAACAAACAAAACACATCAAATATAGGTATATAAATATAGTCAATTATTCATTTATCAAGGGCCAATCCTAATCAATGGAGATCCTCCTTGGCTTCAAGTTTTGGACACATTCCTTAGTGTGAAAACCAGTGTGGACCCCGAATTGATTATAACTAAGGCTATGGTCTACGCCCGAATTGATTATTGAAGCCCACTTTAAGGACACAGTTTTGTGGTGTTTTTAGTATACCCCTTCATAAGCTCCTATATAATAAGGATGTTATCCCTAATATGCCTCCATTTTATAAAAGCACCTTGGTTATCATTAATAATGGATTGAAGCATAGCTTTCATTGTTTTTGTCAAAATCGTAGATATAACTTTGTAGATGAAATTACTATAAGCTATAAGTTGGAACTATCCAAAATTTTAAAGGTTGGGGCATTTTAGATCTTTAGAAAGACCTCCACTAGTAAAAAAAATTCTTGAACAACTTTAGTTACCATTGAAGCCAAATGTGTCTAAGCCTTGTGAAAAAAGATTCCATTCATAACATCAGGTCCTAGAGCTTTCTAACCATTCATTTGGTTCTCTATATCTCTACATCTTTAATAGGCTTGATGAGGTTCAGTGCATCCCCTTGACTAATTTTGATTATTAATGAAGGAGTTACAGATCTGAATTGAAGAGTTACTTGAGGAGCAAGGTCCAATCAAGTTATTGATAAACTTTACTGCTTCACTCAATAATTCATCTTGCTTAGAGATCGATCTTCCTTCTTGAGTAACAATTGAGCAAATTTTATTGTAGTTTCTCTCGGTACCTATAGAATTAAAGAAGAAACTAGTGCTTCCATCACCTCCCTTTATCTAGTTATTTCTAGCCCTTTGTTTTAATAATGAAGCATGAACCTTAACCTTGTTCTCATAATCCTTTAGAGCTTACTTTTCCTCCATTAAGAGCTCTTTACTTTCAGGGTTATTAAAGAGATTGTGCAAATCTCTGAATAATTAGCAATTTTTCTTTTACATTCTAGGTTGCCTATTTTGTGCTTAAGGCCCTTTTAGCATTGAGACTCTTTAGCTCTTCTTGTATACATTTCAACATTTCACACACACAAATTGCTTGGTTCCTTGAATGCTAGCTTCCATTCCTTTAAAGATAGCTTTATGTAAGCCTTCATCCAAAACAAGGAAGTTATTAAATCTAAAAGGAAATTTCCTGAATAACTTTTGGGATAAGTCACTGATTTTGGTAGGCATATGATCATAGAAGTGAGGCTCCATAAACCTTGCTTTAATTGCAAGAAATTTGGTGATCCATACAAGGTTTATCATTTCTTTATCCAGCTTTTTTCTTAAAAACCAGCTTGAATCCAGCTCGTTACTCTAAGTGAATTTATAGCCTTTATATCACAGATAAATTATTTCCAAGTTTTCCACACATTCTTTTAGATCTTCAGTATAACTTCTCAAGCTTGAATGACCTTCATCTTTATACCTGCATAAGGTGGAGTTAAAGTCTACACAAATTAACCGAGGGCCATGACATTATCCTAGTTTTTGAATTAGACTTTCTTAATGTAATTTTTCTTTGAAAATTGAGATTATAATTGTAGATTATGGAAGAATAGACTTCGATATTTTCTTGAATAAAATGAATCAGTACATATATGGCCTAATTATTAGCTTCTAGTTCTTCCACCTTAACCAAATTGGAGTTGTAAGCTAAGACTATCCTCCCATGTGAGTGGTGTTGATGGTTTGAAATAAAGTTCCAGTAGGGTCCCAAAATTCTCAGCTTATTCATATTTTCTTGTCTTGTCTTGGTTTCTAAAAGACCTAAGAACATAAGTTTTTCTATAAAGAAAAAATCCCTTAAAGCTTGAATCTTATGAGGGATTTTAATCCACATACGTTCTAGACTACAATCTTCATTACTATAATCTTCATTTAGGATTATTTTTACACTTAGAGCCCTTGCTTTAATTTCTCCTTTCTAATTTCCTTCTTTTGACACTTTGAAATCCTCTTCCTTGATTTCATTTATAACCTTTGTATCCAAACTCAAGGAAGCATCGTCAAGTATAGGAGTGGTCGGAATATTATCAACCATAGTAGTCTCCTTATTCACTTCTTAATTATCAAAAGATTCCAGTGTTCTAAGTAGATTCTCCCTAGGGGGTGGCACTTTATATTTCTTCACTTAAAGACTTATCTGCTTCTGCCACCCTATTAGAGGGACCTTAAACCTGCTCTTATACCACATTCAAAACTTCCTTAGCCACTAGTTCTTCCAATCCCATCACCTCACCTCTCTTGAAGATTTTGCCTGTTGCATTCGGCTGCTTACCTTGGGCCTTAAACGAGGGCTTCCATTGATAGGTAACCATAGTTGAATCTTTGAAGAGTGAATTGTTATCTCCTAGTCACTTGAAAGTGATAAAGTCAAAAAGATCTTTGGATTGTAAGTCCAATTATCCTTCTCCTTCCTATATTTTCATCCATGCATTGTGGTTTCCTTATGAAACTTGTAAGCATACTTAAGCCCTTTGTAGTTTGGTACTCTAAGGGGATATTATACATGTTTACCCAAAATGGAATGCTTTCATGTTTTATCTTTTCTAGGTTGCTAAGTTTGGAGAAAAATAGGGAGCTAGGATAGGTGCCAAGGACCTTCTTCGACCACTTTCAAAGCTTCAGCTCTAGAGGAAACGAGAATAATATAAGGTTTTACTTAAATAAGAACACATCCAACAATCCTATACCCTTACATTGTATTTGAGCCAATTAGATATTATTGGAAAGGAAGGGTGACATCCTAATAAGAAACTAATAAGGGGAGATTCCCAGATACTTGCTCTACTCTAGGCACTCCTAGAGCAACTAATACACATCCTTCCTCTTCCTTAAAAGGACAATAATGAAGAGTGAGGTTCACTTGATCCCTAGGAACTGTCTCCAACTTTTGCAAGCCCTCAAGTTCTAGGATCATGACTTTTGTTTTAGTCTGCTTTAGAAGTTCTCCCTACTTGTGACTGGAGCCAAGTTTAGAGAGTTGGAGGGTAAAGGTGAGAAATCACTAGGTAAAGGGGAAGCCTGACTAGGGTTACACGAGTTCATACTTTTAAAAGGAATAAAACAAGCTTTTGTCATAAGAAAGTTTACAAATTTGTTTCTAAAAACAAAAAGAAAAAGTTTAGGCCAAAATTGGAATTGCTAAGTGACTAAACTACCCTTAGGCAACAAAGTAGCAAAAAATGGACATGAGAAAGTATAGATGAAGAGCAAAGCAAGGCTAGAGGATAATAAAGAACAAGAAAGCAAAAAGAAGAAAGAGACAATAGATAAGAAGTTCATCCCATCAGGCAGTCAATTCTAGAAGGGAAGAGCTTAGAGAGAAGGAAAAGGATGAGTGTAAAGAGAGAATCCATTTTGTTGGAAGATTCAAACACAGACTTTTCAGGGTTTAGCTTCATGCCACACTCTTTTAAGTATATGAAAACATTCTTGCAAGTCCTTTAAATGATCTTCCTTTTCTTTGCTTAAAGATCATATCCCTTATATATACTTTCATATTTCATTTGATATTTTTATGAAATATGGAATTGACAATCCTTTTACAAGTTTCCACTATGTTTTTTAGTCTAAATGGAATCATTTTATAACAATATGTTCCATTGTGCATACAAATTTCCTTTTTTTTTTCCTTTTCACATGATACAGATAGATTTAATTATAAAACTTAACCATATGTGGCTTGTTATGGCATCTATGATGAGGTCTATCTTTGGAAGTGGGTAGGATAGATTTTATTTAGGTCTGTAAAATCGACACACATGCGCTAGTTAACATTATAAATTTCCACCATAACCATGTTTACAAGCTAATCTAGATAGATAACCTCCATAATAAACCTTCATTTAAGGGTTTATCAATTTCTTCTTGCATCGCTTATTATCACTTTTTCATAAAGACGCTTTTCTTTACTTTATAGACCTAGCTTTAGGTCTCATTTAGCCTATGAGTTATTATATATGGCTCAATCCCTTTAATTTTGATAGCAACCATGCAAAAATTTCTTCGTGCTTTATCAAAAAATTATATCATTTTAGTATGATGCTTATCAGTTTTGATTCTTAGCACCTTGCTATGTTCTATATCAACAATCTAAATTTCTTGAATTTCTTTGGCCACTCTAGCTCTACTTTGATTTTTAAACAACCTAGGATCCATCTTTTTTACGCTCATCTATTGCAATGAATTCTTTTTTTATGACATTACATGGCCTTGTCTTGATGTCTAGTAATCCTCTAAGAATTCGTATATGCCTTTTTCTCATTAATAACTTTATGAGCAGCTGGTATAGTGATAGAATGTCTCTTTTTTATAAAGTAAAGGTCCTCTAAATATGGGATTATACACGAAAAGCTTGTGTATGACATAAAGCTTATAAGGAGGGCTTACCAGATCCAAATCCTTAATAAAGTTTAAATATTATTCATGAAACTATTTAATGTACGTATTTTTCACTTCCATTCTTTGCCTCAGTCTGCTCTCTTTCTTTATGTTATACCATCTTATTGTCCTCATTGGATTTGACATATTGGTTCTCTACTATGTATAACGCATATTTCTCTCTAAATGCTCACAACTTCCTATATTATATATTCTTGCTTGAGTGGTTTATAGATAACTTAGCTTATTCTAAGTTAATATGCCTTCTAGACCTTTTTAAACCTCTTAGAAATTGTGTTCCCTATCTTTATATTAGGATTTACATAAGGGTTAATATATTTTCAATCTTTTCTCAAAGGCAAAAATGACAATGGAAGTGCTAAAGCTGGGTATTTGAGTGACTTTAATATTGAACCATTTTATGTAATCTGTAAGTGTCTCACTCAATTATTGCATTTTCTTAATAAGGTTACTAATTCTTGACACTTGCATAAGTTATTAGAAAAATGGGCCTTGAACCAATTTTTTAATTGTTTAAACTATTTAATTAAACCTATGCAGAGAATTTGATACTAGTCTTTTACTAGACTTATCAACATAAATAAGAAGCACAACATTTATTGTACTTTATGCCTATTGTAAGTCCATCATTTCTCTAAAGCATATCATGTAATTGCATAGTTCTATCATACTATTATAGGGCTCCAACGATGGTAGCTTGAAGTTTTTGGGTATAAATTCTAGTTGTATAGTCTTAGTGACTATAAAAATCAACAATGATCGAATCTTGATTTATTCTTGCAACACGTTGGGTAAAGTAGATATGTAGTGATGTATTATGCCATAGCTATGACATTGTTTTGATTTTTAGATCTTTCTCTACTTGGGATTTGTTATGGTATGACTTGTTTAGTATGAGTTTTGTCTGTTAAATACTATAGGGAGGTTCAGAATTGATTTCATAGGTTTCTACTAGCGTGGGCTTGAATTTAAAGGATGTATTTATGAGCAATAATTGTAAAATAAATATTCTTATTTATTTTTGGGAGACTTATATAGTCAAAGTACGAAGGCATTTAAAGTATAAGGGTGGATATGAAAGTAGTTTTGAAGGAGGAGGAGGACGAGTTATTGCTAGTTCTATTTGTTATTAAGGAAGTGAGATGTAAGTTTATGATTGTTAATCACATGCCTTTTAAAATTAAAATCATGGCTTCAAGATGAGCATCAATTGATATATATATATATATATATATATATATTGGGACGTTGAGATTCTTTGGACTTAATTTTGGGCTTAAAGATCATGTAATAGGTTGTTGCTTGTTTTTCAAAGACTCCTTTTAAAGACCTATAAAACTGAGCATCAAAATATTTTCTGGTGTAAGATCTCCAGTAGTCAAGTTAGCTAGAAAAGGATATTTTAGAGAGATAAAGTAGTAGGTGAGAAGTGGTCTCATTCTCAAGAATAATGATTATTTTTATAGTGAATTATGAGCATGTGAGATTGCAACACTTGTCTCAATTTTGTATAATCCTTAAAAGACTCTTGATTTAGTTGAACCTTTTGTTAGAATTAGCCCTTAGGCATGTTTATATATATATAATTCCATACTAGAAAATACCAAATTCTTATTCAAGGTAAGATTCTAAACAAATAATTAGTGTTCTTTATATAAGAATGATAGAATTATAATAAGAATACATAAATTGAAAGTTCTTGTAAGCTTTTCCTTTCTTTTTAAGGAAGGGAAAGTGAGATAGAGAGGTGATCATATTGTATGAAGTTATATTTTAACTTATCTAAACTTACTGTAGAAGTTATATCAAAATGCATTCTCCACATTAAAAAAAATAACAAAAGAACTTTATGCATTTTCCACATAAAAAAAGTGATTGCTTATAACATCTATCAAAGTAGAAAGCATCATATTTAACCAGTTAATGACTAAAAGGTAAAAGCTAAAAAATCATTAGATTTTTAGCTAATATTATAAAATTAGGTCACTATTGGACATTGAACAAATCATACCAATACTTAGCACTCGTAATTCTAGCCTCTCCTTTCAATCTATATTACACTAACAACTAAGAAAATTAGCATATAAAACTAAAAAGTACATGCCCTAGCTTCAAATGTTAAAACTTTAGAAGTAACAATATATGAATCATGGATAAATGCACTAGTTACAAAAGCAAATAATTTGCCAAAATCAAAGGATTTGAAGTGTATAGTTCTAGCTTTAGAATTTGTTAAACATATTTTTAAAGAAACTTGACACCAATTTTTTTATATATTGATATAAAACTAGGCTAAAAAATTACAACAAATTACAAATTTATATTAACAAAAAGAAAACCTATATATAGATAAATAGTTCGAGGGTAGCTTTACATTTAACAATAAAATAATTAATAAAATCCATAAGTTTTAAAAATTAAAAAGAAACTTTGTCATAATAAATATGAGAGCGTATTATTTCTTTGTATTCTACATAATATTCTTTATATTAAAGATGAAACAAGAAAGTTTTTATCTATATTTCAACATCAATAACATAAATAAAAGTGTTGAGCAAATAATATGTAAACTTAATAAATAAAATGAAAGAAGTTGAAGAAATAACCAAAGTTTTAATAATTATTAATATAAGTTAAGAAATATATTAAAGGTATGCATTATGTCGATAACATTATGTAAAGAAAATATGATTATTTTAATAATTAAAAAACAATACGCCTTATAATTCTAATATGTAACTATCTAAAAAATTAGTGTAAACCTCAATCTAAATATTTTAATATTAACAATATTGTAATGTATATGATGTATTGCACTAGATTTAATATTTCTTCAGTTACATATAAACTTACTTAAAGTACTAACAATTCAAGTGTTAAATATTGAAAAGATGTAGATAGATTTTAAAGATATCTTAAAGATGCTTTGATTTTAGTACTTAATTATAAAATTTTCATATAATTATGGACAGTTTTAATGACGCTAGTTAGACAAAGAGTGTAAGCAATAATATATCAAATTTTAATTGGATATATATTCTAATGAGTCGAGATATTTCACAAATGCTTAAGGAAAATATGTATCACACGTTCTTCTATAAATCAAGATTTATATTACTCATTGAAATTGATGAAAAAGTATATCGATTAAAAAATTTATTAGTTGACATCCAATCACAACTCTATTGGACACTATTGTGATAGTGAAGTTATTATGTGTAAAGATTTAAGTAGTTTACTTAAATATATAAGCTTAAGCAATGAATATGTTAAGTACTTAATCAATGAGGATCTTATCACTATTATGCATTCAACAAATGTTTAAGAGATATGATGAATTTAGTGTTAATTAAGATTCTTTTAGAATCATTAGATTTAAAGAAAAGTAATTAGCTATTAGTGAGTGATTACTATAATTACTAAAATTTTTCATTTTCGATTCCTAACTCATGTTACTACAATTATCAAGTATAATGATTTTAATAAAGTTAATTATTTTTTTAGTGCCTTTGTAAATGTAATTCACTTGTCTTATTAAGATTAATGTCTCCTTAACAAATTTTTAGCATTTAATTTCATAAATAATTATGAAATATGATATAATACCCAATCATAATAGTACTAAATTAATAAAGTTAAAAAGATATAAAGTAGAAAGAGTTGTGTATTCAAAATTTCATTTTGAAAAAGTTCTTGGTTAAATTTAGATCAGCATCGACTTATTTAGAATTTTATGAAAGTTAAAGAGAGATTTTTTGTCAAAAGAGTTACTTTCTTATGGATGATCTATTGATATTATTGTGTTTATTATTAGTTAATTAGAAAATTTTGTGTATTTAAAATTTCATTTTGATAAAGTTATTGTTTAAGTTTAAATCATCATCAATTTAATCAGAATTTTATGGAAGTTAAAAGAGAGATTTTTTTTAAAAAAAGAGTTACTTTCTTTTGGATGATTTATTGATATTGGATTAGTATGTATGTTATTAATTAATTAGGAAGTTTTAAAGAAGTAGTTAATAATGATATGAAATAAGGAAGAGAAGTTCAAATCTTTTAATTTTAATTTACAAATTACTTTATGATAAAACTATCTTTTTTCAACTTTGTAGTAATTACCTTTTCAAACATTAATGGTTGTGCTTATGAAAAGATGTCATGTTATAAAAAGACAAATATTCAAGTAGCGCAACTTCTTTTTTAAACATTAAAATTTATTATAAGTAAATTGTTGTAGTTATTTGTTAAGAGATTATAAATTTTAATATATAATATTGTTAGGAGCTTCTTATATCCTAAATATTTTACCTTTAATTCAAAAGAAAAAATATTATATGTATTGGAGTAGTAATACCCTTAAGATATATGTTCATCACCATTCAAAAACTATAGTTTTATATTATAATTTCATTCCTCATCTATCTCTATTTTCTACTAATTTATGGCAATCAACACTTAATCTACCATTTATTTAAATAATTTATATATTGCTCTTTTAAAAATTGAAGGACTTCATTACATTGGTATAAACCAATTCAAAATAGTAAAAGTTTACAACTATATCAAGAAAAACCTAACAACTAACTACCATAAACCAGCAAGGAATAACAATTGATTAGCTATAATCTAAAGAAGGTGAATAGGCTGAAATTGAGAACAAATTTCCCAATTCACAGTTGGAGCAGACTTAGTTGAGATTCAACTTTGTGCACCATGATGAACTATTTTATCTAATGTAGAGTATAGTGAATTAAAAAATAGTGTTATTTATCTTAAAAGCATGTAAATTTTTCTCCCTTTATAAAGTATAAGAGCCATAAATTAACATAAGTTTGAAGATTGTTGAATCACCATAGTGAGTGAAATAGAGCTACTCTAAATAATGAAATGAGACCAATCCTGTACAAGAATTTTTTTGCATAGCTCCAAAACTTTATTTCAAGAAGAAGCAAAGAAATTGTAATTCAAGAGAAGATGGTTATGGTTTTTGATAACTTAGTTGCATAGTTTACAAGAGTTATTAGGAATTGGAGCTCCTCTTACTTTGACCATTATATATAGCCTTTTTTGAATAGCTAGTCATACGATAAATGAGGCTTTTAGATAGTAGTTAGGGAACCAAACAAACACCCACCATATGACTATTCACTAGAAGATATAAGGTAGTGAAAGCAAGATTTGTTAATGAAGCATTTAGAGCTATGATTAACCTAATAAGGTTTATCCTCAAAGTTGCTCCAATATCAATAAAAGGCCTTTGAACCTACAAGTCCATTCTCCTCTATTTATGATGGAGCTGATTTTGACTCTCCAAAGAATGACTAGCCATAAATGGTCTAGCCTTTAAAGTGTAAATAAAGGCCTTAACATACAATAATTATCAAACTAGAACACAGTTTTATTGCCATTACTGATCATGAACTTAATTCCATGAGATTTGTAGTTCCTCATTTTAATAATCTAGTTTAGGGTTCATAAGAAGGAAGACTTACATTTGATTCCCCAAAAGCTTTTATTCTTGATTATGTAGAAATGGATCCATCTCCCATATGGATTCATGGTATGTGAATAAATTCCATCCTTTTTGGCTAAGAGAACTTTGTTTATGAACTTAATGGAATTAATTCCAAGACCAACTTCTTTTTTGGGAATATAGATTTTAGTCCATTTAACCTTGGCTCCCAAATGGATATCATAAGAGCCAGATTAAAGGTGATTCCTTATGATCATTTCAATGACTTCTAAAGAAGAAATAAGTGGGAGCACCAATAGGTATGGGGATTATTAAGAATACAGGAGATTAGTTGGAGTCTTTCAATATAAAAGAGTAGCCTATTTAACCATTGACCAGTTCTCTTATTCTTGTTAATTTTAAGGGCATATATCTTAGAGAAGTAACTAAAGTACTACATTAATATGTTTAAAGAACAATAATCAGCCCCATAAAGTAAACATAGATTGTCTATAAATGAAATATTGAAACGGCCTAATCTCCTACATTGGTGATGATAATTAAAGCTGCTTCTTAGAGAGATCCTCTTTGAGATTAATCTAGTAAGTACTATCATACAAATGGCAAGTAAATAGGGAGAAATAGGATCACCATGTCTTATTCCGCTAGCCCCTTTAAAGTATTAAGAGCTTCACCATTAATTAGGATAAAGTATAAGGGTGTATATGTATAATTCTTAATAATCAAAAGCATTTTTTTTTCCTTTTGAATTTGTAGCCTTTGGACAATCCCTAAACTAATAAAGGTCATCACCAACGCTCCATCCTTTGATGTAGGCACCTTGACTCACATTTATGAAGTATCCCAAAACCTCCTTCATTCCTTTTGCCATAAATTTAAATATGAATTTGCAGATAACATTATAATAAGATATAGGTCTATAATCATTCAAAGAGCTAGGCTTTGAAACTTTAGGAGCAAGACAAAGATGTATGTTGTTTAGATTACCATGCATTTTACCTATAGAGAATAAATCTGAGACACACTCTTGTAATTAAATCTCCAATTAATACCAAGATTTTTTGAATAATGCAATTTTATTAAAAAGTGCTTCCTTGATCTCTAGGGTGATAAATTGTCTTAATATGGCTAAATTTTGTTATTAGGAGCGTGAATTAGGGATGAAAGTCTCTAGTTCCTGCAAGGGGATGTGAATAAGATAAGAAGTGCCAAGAATATTTCTAAAATGAAGGAAAGCAAGTTCCTTTAGTTTCAATTACTCTTGAATAATGTCTCCAGAGCTACTTTTTTTTTTTCTACTCAAGATGAAATTTTGGAAATACCTAGTTCATTGACCCTCTCTTTTAACCAATTAATGTTGGCCCTTTGTTTTTAAATTGAATAATGGTTATCTAGAGCCTATGAATAAGTTGTTAAGGATAATTTTTCAGATTCTACACCTCTTAAATCATTTGGGTGAAAATTTAACTGCTGTTAAGGTATTTTGAATTCCTCCTTAGCTTTAGAGATGGTAGAGTGAGTTCTTTTGATTATTTCAGCATGTAGTTTCTTAAGTTCACTCTTCGTAGCCTTAAGTTTCCTCATACACTTGAAGAATCAAAGCCACCAACATTGAAGTTAAGGTCTATAAAGATAGTTTATTCAAAGCCATCTACATTAACTAAGAAGTTACTATATCTAAATGGTATTTTGTGTTTAACATATTTAGTTCCTAGTCTCACCTTAATTGAAAAGTGATCACAACAAAAGGCAATATGGAAATGCATTAAACTATAAGGAAACTTAGCCAACTAAAGGGAATTTATCAGGGCTCTATCTAGATTTTCCTTGTCTATCTAAGAAACTTCATGCTTATCGCTCAAAGTGAAGAAGGATCCATCAAATCTTAGGTTAGAGAGCTTAGTATAGTTTAGGCACTCCCAAAAGCAAGAATTCCTTCTTTTCATAGAAATATATTACTTTTTCAACTTCCTTTGAGAAGAGAGTACAAGTAAAACCTCCAAAAATAACCAAGGATTCTTCTTAAAGGTGTTTAAGGATATAAGGTCTCTACATAAAGCATTCTTTTACAACTCAAAATTAGAAGCAAAAGTAAAGGTTATTTCAATATCACTTAACCATGATCCCAGTTGATCACCAAACGAATGAATTGGTTTGAAGAAATGATTTGGTTGATTTTGACTCTTTCAGGATCATAAGCAACCAAGATCCTTCCCAAAAAAGAAATTGGTGGATGGAAATTGTCACATAATCCTTACCAAAAAACTAGTTAACAAAATTGATTTTGTTCAGTTCGATTTTCATCTCCAAAACACCAACAAGATAAAAAGAATCTATACGAAGATAATCATAAATATTTTGCATGTTTTTGAGTAATTCATGCTCTACACATATCATACTACAATCATAACAAAGAATTAAGGGCATTGAGCCCTCTTTTCTTTATTTCTCTAGCTATTTTCTTCCTTGTGGACAAGCTTAGAGAGGTTTTTGTAGTCGTTTTACTTGGTTTCTAATTTCAGACCAACCATGTAGTGGTTCATATGAATTTACCTTTAAAGCTTCCACAATATGCACAATATGAATGGGGGAGAGTGTACCCATAAAGTAATTGTTAGTGCATAATATGCATATGCAAGGTTTTCTAAGTTAATATGAGCTTTATTGGAGGATTCATTGTGAAAATTACTATATTTTAAACTTATTTGGCCAAGACAATCCTGAGAAGTAAGAGGTTTAACTACTTGCTCAATAGAAACACTCTTGTTTGGAACCATATTAGGGAAACTTTATTCAGTAAAGGGTTCCTTTTACTAAAGCTCATTAGAGAAACCAGTCTGAAACATCCTTCTTATCATTTTCTATTGTTTTCTACTAGTTGGTATAAGAGACTCTACTTATAATTTATCAAAATGGCATCTTCTATCAATTGATTAGATTCATCAACCATCATAATTTAATGAAAAATAAGGAGTGGAAAGTTGATGTCAACCTCAATATATACTCTAGCAAACCTAAATCTCTTTAGTCTAGTAGTGTGTTCATTTAGAAAAAGAGGTCTTCTTATTGAGGTAGCCACATAGCTTAATCTAGTTGTGTACTTTAGATGTAGGTTATGAAATCTAATCCATAAAGGAAGATGTTTGAACGTCATTCCTTTAAGATATACCCCAATTTTTCATTTAATTAAGAATAAATGTTTCCCTTAGATATGCCAAAGGCTAGATTCTCATATCTTTAACAGATTTTGCTCTTCCACAATCTTAAAGAGGAAAAGATCCTCTTCATTAATTAGTACATCCTTTAGGCCAACTTTGACTAGTTCTAAAAGCCTCATCTCTACATCATAGGTTAAGCAAGTTTCTTGTTAGAAAAAATTCCAACAATGCGTTAGACCATTAATGAGCACCAAGCTTTAGTATCTATAAGGGAGGAGAAATGATGCAGGAGTTACAAAAAGATCTTTGAATAGGTGGAATGAATTTCAGTTTTTTCAAAATTGAAGGTGTCCCGAACTACTTGACTCCAAATTTTTCTAAACAAAAGAGAAGAGGCAATAACATTTATAGCAAATTCAATAGCTAGAGAGAAGGCAGAAGGGTGAGTAAGTACCAATAAATACCAAGGGGATTGGTACTTCTCATATATGTTAAAATTGAGAAACCTCTTATTCCCTTGGATTAAGAACAAGTTAGGGAATGGTGAAAAATTTTGCTTCTGGCGTGACGGCTGGAATGATCATAGTCCATTATTCACTAGAAATGATCTCCTACACTTGAGGAATTGAATTCCTTTAGATGCTAAAGTTTCTTCACTCATACAACATAAAGTTTGGCATTGCAACTTTAGAGGCTCGTCTTCATTATCTAATTATCTAATTATCTAATTCAGCTTCATCATTTGCATAGAGAAGACAGAATCATTTGGTTAGCCAATACCAACAGGTATTTCACTAATGACTCTTGCTACAAAATTTATAGAACTAACCTAGAGAATGTACCATGGTATGAGATACTATAGAAACAAACTTTGATCCTTTGGCTAGTTATAAAAAACAGGATCAGAACTAAGGATAGGGGTGCTTCTAACCTAGTTTGGGGTCAAGCAACTCAAATATATCATTAGATTTGAGAAAT
>JAOQMM010000173.1:14194852-14206331 GCA_027563515.1 Erythroxylum platyclados | reverse complement strand
AAATATGTTTAATATATATTTTTAAATAAAATTTATTTTAATAATTAAAATATATATCAAAATAAATAAAAATTTAATTATTAGATTATTTATTTAATAAAATATAATAAGTTTACGAACACTTTATCAATAAATATTATATCAAAAGTTTAAAATAAATTTAATTAATTAGGAAAAAATAATTTATTTATAAGTTTTATCTAATATGTAGTTATTATTGGTAATAAAAATATAACTACGTTAAATAAAAACAAAATTAAAACAACAAGAAAAAAATAGAAGTAAGGTTAAACGGCTTTTAGGCTAAATGGAAAACTTAATGTTGATAACATGTAGAATAAAAAAGGAACCTTAATAGAAAAGGACCAGGTATAGTACACAAAAGGAAGAGAATTTATACAGCTTCTTTGTTTTAGATGTTGAGGCTTAACCTTCAGATAGAATAGCCTTCAATTTATTGATACGAAGCATGCTAAGTTTTAAAACTTCAATTAGTAGTAAAGCTACCACTACACTTTAGATTCAATTGATGGATTAGTGCAAGCTCCCTTCTTTTAGCTTTAAATCCTTGAGTAAATCATAATAGCGGTTATTTGTGTTTTAAAAGAAATGAGAATTTCTTTCCACTAAATCAGGTAAACCAACCAGCCAAAAGTTGTTTGTAATTAGATACTCCTCTTTTTTACTCTGCATCCTTCGCCTAGCTTTAAAGTTAGGTTGATAATATATTTTCTTTGATAATGCAAGTTACAAGCAGTACATACTGCCTCCAATAGCCTAGATGAATATGTGCATTAAAAGAAAAGATGGGGGATAGACTTAAGGACCTGCTTACATAAAGGGGAACAGCTGTTGATGGATCTAGGACTGTGCAGCTTGTCAAGTGTTAGCTTCCATTTTATAGTTAACCATAAGATGAAAGAAGCTTTGGGGAGGCTTGTTTGAACCATACTACTATATACCAAAGCACAAAAGGCATACTAAGCTTAAAGGAAGGAGATGCAAGATTTATTGGTGAACAATCTTAATTGACTGTTTATCTAAATATTATTATCAGACTTGGTACAATCGAGTGGGACAATAGGGGCTAGGCATCAGGCCCGGCCTTGGGCAAGGGCTGGCAAGGCACCTACCCAGGGCCCAACCTCATAAAGAATAAAATAGGCTATAAAAAAGGACCCTTTTTTCATGTTAAAGGTTTTGATTTTTATAAAAAACAATAAAAGGGCCCTTATTTTAACTCTTTTGTTTGTTATGAGGGCCACTTTTGACTTATAAAAATAAAATACGACTAAATAAAGATTTTTTTTTACTTTTCCCAAGGCCTATAAAACGTCAGGACCGGCCCTGCTAGGCATTGAAGTGTAGATAAAGTTATGGAGCTGAATGATTGGTAATAGCCTCCTAGGACCTCTTTGATAATTGCTTGCTTATGTATTGTGCCTTGCAAGTGAATAAACAGAATGTTAGCATATAAGGGACCCAGGCTACTCCAATTGTCATACAAAAAGTTGTTGCAATCCTTATTACCTAAGAGATGCTTGAATTGAAGTCTTCCCTAGTCCCTTATCTTTAGGATGTTCATCATCATCCAAAATTTTTTATACTTTAATTTTATACTCTAGAAATTTTTTCCTTTAAGGTATTGCAAGTGGACCTATTTTATGCACAAAACTTCCTTGTCTTTAAGAAGTCTCTGAATCTTCTTAATCATAAGCGTTCTATTAATAAGCTTTAGAGATTGGACTCCCAACCCTCTTTCTTCTTGAGAGTGCAAACCTCATTCCATTTTACCTTGCCTCTTGCTCATTTAGTGTCTTCACCAAACCACAAGAAGGGTCTTAACAGTCTCTCAGTCTATTTAACTAGGTTGGTAGGGGGTATATATAAGCCATCCAATAGAGTTGCATGGAGTTTAGGACAGAGTTGATGAGTTCTTCCAGTAAAGGTAAGGCTCTTATTACACCAGGAAATGATTCTTCTTTTCAACTTTTTTATAAGGGGAAGGAATTCCTTATATATATTAGCCTCCTCTAGGAAAAAGAAATTCCTAGATAAGTGAATAGAAGTTCTTTGATGATGATGATAAGACTAATCAAGCTAGCTATCCATATTGCTAAATGATTTATACCATCAAAGACAATAACATAGCTTTTGTCTTTGTTTATAGATAGTCTAGAAATTATGTTGAAGGTCCTTAAGGAGGTCATTAGTGGTAAGATGGAGTTAAGATCTACATTAAACAATAAGAGTAATTAATACATAAAGTAAAGAGATAAAGGGAAAATTGATCCCTTTGTCTTAATCCTTTGACTCATAGTACTAGTTTTGTAGGCTCTATATTAACCAATGTATAGAATGAGGTAGTAGTTATGCATTGGTTTATCCAATTGACAGATTGGCTAAGAAAACAAAAAACTTCCAATGTATGGATGATGACTTGCCAACTAACTGAATTAAAAGCTTTCTGAAAATCCACTTTTATGTCATCACTCTTAAAGGATCTTTTGTAGTTCTTGAATAGTTCTTAAGTAAGCAAGATGTTATCTCCTATTCGTTTACCAGAGATGAATGCTCCTTGAGAAGAGCGTATAATAGAGTAAGCAAGATGTTATCTGTGCTCAATGGATTGTTGCTTAACCTAATAGTTGCTACTTCTTTGGGTAATTATCACCTTAAGTTTGCATTGAGAAATGTGACGGTGACATATCGACGAGGTACATATGCAATGGCTCAATGCACCAAATGCTTGAACTATGTAATTGATTGGATTAGGGAATACTATGTTGGGATTGTATCTATACAAGTATATACACCCAGTTGTTACCTAAGGTACTCTGATGACTTTTTCTACAATCCAGCAATTGCAACTTTGCCAATGTCACCAGCTCCCCCTCCGCCCCCACCACTAAGTGCCGCTTATGTGCCCTCTCCATAAGTTAGTAGTGCTGTGAGAACAACATGTGTTACAAATTGGTACAAGGCTTTATGTTTTAGTTGTGAATAACTTGCATACATACATGTTTCTAATTGTAAGATAGTATCTCCTTGCCTTTCTCTTGTTTAAAATGTAAGTAAACACTTACTGATAGTTTAAAGCAAAAGACATTAAAATTCAAATTAATCCTACAAAACTAGCTTAGGATAAAAGTTGGCGACTTTACACAACCCTCCTCTGGACCAACGACAATAGGCATCTTTTATCCGATTCATTTTCCCTTGTCCCCTTCATTTTCTTCCTTTTGCTTTTGGTGTTTTCCATCTCCTTTAACATTCCAACTAAACAACGAAAACTGATATGATTTCTACATGCGCAAAGCCTTATGAACTGCTCTTTAGCTAGTGGCAATAGTAGCTCCTTCTTTCTTATATATGGAAAAGACTTTAAATACCTAGTTAAATAAATATTCAATAATAAATATGAGTTCCTCTCATTTTTATAATCTTTTTTATTAATGTTGAATAAAGTTAAAAGAAGTTAAGTGCACTTATTCTGATCTGATTGAAGCCTGAAGTGGAATGATATTAGAAGTGATCTTAAGATCTATTAAGTAACTTTTTTTCTTAAAAAAATTGGTAAGTGGCATTCTTCACCAACAGAACACATTCAACCAGACACAGAACCATTAACAACTAAAATAGACGCAGACAACACAATGACATCAACCAAACCCAAACAAAAGCTTCCCTAACAACAATAAGCAGAAAAATAAAAAAAAACCAAGTGCAAAGAAGCAATAACTAACCATGATGGACGATTAACCAGAGACCAAGATGATGACAATGGTGGACGGAACTAAAGACCACGATGGCGAGGGAAGAGGAAAAAAATTAAAATTTTCAGGTGTTCAATAGAGGGAGAGGAGAGGCTATCGGGGTGGTTTAAATGTGATAAGGAAACGACGCTGTTTGTGGTTGAACAAACAACATCATTCTCCTTCTAATTAAAACAACAACACCGATGTCTTTTGAATTTATTTACGGAATGATATTTTCGTAGGTAAATTCCTGACGGAAGAATAATTCTACAGGTAATTTCCCTATAGAATGATGTTTCCGTAGGGAATTTTCCTACGAAATGGTGGTTCCATAGTAATTTACCTATGGAACTCTATTTTTATTGGAAAATTACCTACGAAATTTTTTTTCCGTCGATAAATTTCGTACGCATTTTTACCGAGAACCATTCGTCCCCATTTTTATGACGACTTTCACTATTCCGTCGGTAATTTTTCCGTCGTAAATTACCTTTTTTTCCGGACAACTTTATCAACGAATAGCAATTTCTGTCAATAATTTACTATGGAATTTTGTCCGTAGGTAACATTCCATCGATAATTTGCATTTTTCTTGTAGTGACACTTGTGTTCTAAGTCGTATAATCCTCTATATTTCTTTCGTCATATATTACAACCTCTAGCCTGCCCATATATTAAACTATGTCTTTACTTCTTATTTCTCGAGAGAAACACACCCTGTCTTACAATCGTATGTCAGATTGTGTCTTATCTTCTCACCATATGCTTCTGCCCAGTGAGATACACAAATTGTAACATGCTTGTATCTAAGACCTGAAAATAGCTTAAAAAACTAAAAAGAATATTGCTTAATTTATACCACCCTTTATATAGGTCTATCTATTATGTATACGGTCTAGGACAAGATTGCATCTGAAGTCATATCTAACACTATATCAATAGTGCATCTTATATAATTTTGTTCACAGAAGAATATGGACATTGACACACCCATATTCTAGGTCCTGCACTCTTTTGTCATGTATCACTAACTCTAACTTATCCATGTATCAAACTGTATTTTCACTTCTAATTTCTAGAGAGGAACACACCTGACACATGACCATATGTCAAATAGTCTTATCTTCTCGCCATATGCTTTTGTTTAGAGAGGGACACGAATTGCAATATGCTCGTGTCAAAGACCATGTTTAGTCAAAAATATATTTCCTTCTCCATTTGACTTGTAAAACTCTTCATCCATTGGCCAACATCATTCCCAAGAAATATATCCAAAATTACTTAAAACATAACATAAAAGTGATTAAATCATGATAATTTAAACAATAAAATATAGAAAATAATAAATAATAAGTCAAATATATGTACATTACTTCTATAACACAAATCTTGTTTAGGTTCCAAATACCTGAGTTTAAGTTTAATCAAACCCAAAGATTCAAATCCGAGCTTGAGTTTGAGCAAGAACCCGAACTAATCCCTATCAAAATTGGTTTAGTTCACTAATTTCAAGTCAAGCCACTCCTACCTTGACTAATCTACTATGATTGGTTGGATTTGGAAAAAAATAATATCGAGCAATGAATTTAAGCCTAGGTCCAACTCAAAATTGAGTCTAAGCTTGATCAAACTGAAATTTCTCCATTGAGTTTCAATTAAGCCACGTTGAGTTCCCTAAACTTAATTTTAATAACAATTTATTACTCCTTAAGGATTAACCATACTTAATATTCTACGAATTTTTAGAAATCTAAAACTTTATACTAAGAGCAAAGAAAAAAGAACTCGAAACTTGCACAAAAGCAATAAAACAATAGGTTCATAGTTTAACAATAAGAAACTTATTGTTTCTAGCCTTAAATTGTTTGCTTAAGCATTAGTAAGCTAACAAAAAGAACAGGGACTGTTAAGTAATAAGTTAAAGAAAGGACTGGAATTAGTAGATAGGGCGGACGTTGTTTCAATGTTTAATAATATTATGAAAGCAAAAGCTCTTTTAAATAGATTTTCCACCAGCGCGGAGAAGATGACATTTTTTTTAAGTAACAACGAAAAAAGATAAACCATAAGGGCTTTCAAAAGCTTTTGCAGCTCAAGGGTTATGTCAGACTGTTCTCTGACTTCTTAAAGTGCTTCCACTATTTTACCCTTTACCAAACTACTCGTGACGCAACAAACTCGATCTCGTTTCCAAAACTAGTTTTCACAGTCCTCTCACTCAAGACCGAAAGGATAAATAAAATATACAACCAAGGCACCCATACAGGGACTCTTCTAAACACTCCCTCCATACTAAACCATGACCCAGAAATAGTTATAAGATAGCAATTACTCTTGATATGCAAACTACTAATTTGGCAGCAAAGCGATTACCAGCAAATGGAAGCTTTATGCCGAACTCTTGATTCATCGAGTACAATAATTAAGATCACTTCTTCTTCATTTCTTTCTTTTCCTTCATTTTCCTTTGCAATATACTAAAAATTAAAGCATCTCCATTATTTGTCTATCACAATGGAGGACATATGCCGTTTCAGGCAAATCCAGGAACAAGACTAATCATGTCAATCAAGTCTCAGGCATTAAGATAATCCCCATCGCACCAATCAGGACCAGTGTCTGGATATTATCCTTACAAATGGTTCTCTTGCCCGTATCTTCTATGCTCCCTATCTGCATAGCTGCTCCTACCATTCTTGTGCCCGTCTTCTACAGAATCATTATTGTGAATTCGTTTAGAATCATACCATTTCTTTCCTTCCGAATGCCACTCAGCTGGGCTGTCAGCTTTTCTTTTACGGCTACTCAACATGGGGGAGGCATCATCCAACATTTCCCCTTCTTCTGCATTCTCAGCTCCCAATCCTATTGATGATTGTCCTCTCATGCCAACTTGGTTTCCATCTTCAATTTCCCCATCATCTTTAACATAATCTGAATGTTCATTTTTTGACCAGCTCTGCCTTCTTTCATGTTTAATTTTCTCATCCTCTGCTGCCAATTCAACACCATCTTCCAACTCCCTCTCAATAAGATCATCGTCATCAACCACATCCCTTTTCCGAGGCATCTCCCCACGAGATTTCCTTCGCTTCTCAAGTGCTGCCTTCACCTTGTCCTTGTCAATCATCTTTATCGCTTCTTTAGGTGACTGACCAACTGCACCCTCCCGAAGATCCAAGTTTCGACTGATTATGGTGCTGGACTTGTGTGATGCAGCTTCATCCTTCCACTCTCCGGTTTCTACACTCTCACCTCTTCCACCAGGTCTTTCTTGGTCTTCTGTCACATTTCGCTCAGAACCAGACCTGGATTTATTTGGAACATCTTTCTTGTTTTCCTTATCAGGAACATGCTCGGGTGGCTGATTGTCTTTAGTTTCTACATCCAATTTGTGTTCAGTAATAACACTACCTGTTTCGCCACTCCCGTTAACATTATTTTGAATTAAGGCCATCCTTGGTAGCACCCCTTGGCTGTCTGTATGTGGATGTTCAGGCACTGGACGGGATGAAGTTTGTTTTGAATCATGTTCTTCATTCACAGCTGAAGCTTTACCTGGTCCCCGGGTACCTGGCCCACCTCCAGCACTTCCTTCTACTTCACTACCTTGGGAAGGTGGCACTCTGTTTTGCTCATACAATTCTAACATCTGATTGCTTACCTCTGCAAGAATAAACTCAATAATTAAGCTATTGACTCCATCCTATCAAAGACTCAAAGCAACAGGTGCAGCGCCCATGGCACTTGATCCGACACTATTTATTAACTGCAAATTCATGACATCAGATGATCATACCATTTCCTACAATCTACTCATCTAATTGGATAAAAAAAAGCCATAATGATAGGAAGACAATTGCAATACTCATGGCATCATAGTTGATCATAGAAAAATCTAATCGATCAGGTTGTCTATTTATGTCTTATTGCCATGGGGGCCATTTGAAGACTGCCCCACTGAGTGCTTTTATATCGAACTTATTACAATATTAAGGGGAGGACACCAACCCTCCAATTGGCGTGGGGTGACATCAAATTCTTGCCACCAGACCTTCTCGCCATCCGATGGAAGCTTCACTTTGAGGAACTTGGCAGCAAGGAAAATGGCGCCTGCTGCAATGTGATGCGGCTTAAATTGCAGGCAGAGCGAAGTCCTCAGCCTGCACGCCACTTATGAGCGTGTGAAGAAGAGAAAAACTAGGAACTGAAACCACAAAACTGGAATTTGATAACAAGCTTGACAAGAAAAAATAGTGTGCATACCCATCATTAACAAAATTCCATGCAACTTGAGCAAGGGCATTTTGTGCAACCTTGAATTTCTTTATTGCATCAACAAGGGGCTTATAAGGGTGATGAACATTAAGATCAAAACCCAAAGTTGCAAGTACAACCCTTTCTCCAAGTAAAATAAGCTCTTTCTGTTGTTCATATACTTCCTGCACAATAAATTAGACACATTAGCAAGCCCCAAAACTTTATGGTTGCTTAACAATATGTTTGTGTGAGACAAAGCAAGAAAGAAACACCGTACAAAGTCTAAAGTAAAAAGAACTCTGCTGGAATTATAGCATATAGGAAAGAAATCAATTCAGAGAGAAATTTTTATGTTCATAAACAAGAAACTATTTTCTGAGGTAGCCAATAAAGCAAATTCTTGTTGTATATTATCTCATATGAGATAAGGTGTGGCCTAAATCAAACACCTAGAAACATAACCCACATGACAAAGCAAAAGATAAAGTGTGGCCGAAGACAATACCCACATGACAAAAAGATGTCACTAGTTCTACCCAAAAAGAGGCTATCAAACAAGTTATTAGGCCGAAAATGCATCTCTTGCAAGGAAGTAGTGGGGCAAAGAGAAACATTAGTGACAAATCAACTTGTAATATCTAATTAGAAGTATAAATCATATTTGTATCGACCAAAATGTCTTCTATATTCATGTTGGTCTACACGAGAAAGAGTGGGAGAGACTAAAGCAGGATAAAAGCAATGACAATGTAATTAAATAAATATCAGAAAGAGAATATGAAGAGAAATATGTGATAACACGATTCGAGAAAAGAACACCTTCTGTTTGATCCTTTGAACCGCAGCAGGATCCTTTTTGTTTATTATCTCATATGAGACAAGAATAACATCCTTCAAGGGACGAGGAGTCTCTTCCACCTTACCAGCAAGAAACATACATACAGTTGCTATAGTCTGCAAAGTAAATAATTAGGGCAAGTGTTAAGCTGCAATTAAAGACTAGATGGCCACACAATTTCCACAAGAAAGAGTTAAGACTGTTAGCTAGTACTTTCACATGAACCAATTACCTAGAAAACATCAAGGTGAGTCCAACATACACTATGCATCAGCATCTATCACATTTATCGCCCATCCAGGAGAATTCATGCTACTTCAAAAATCTGAGCAATTATAATTCCTCTGGGGTATGCATGAAAACAAGCTTCACAGATGTTTAATGAATTATTCTATTGCTCTGTATCTCCATACAATCTTTGCATAGGTCCAGTCATGTTTGACACAGCAATGCAATTTGGTAAACTAAATGCAGAATAAGATGGCCAAAGAGAATAACTTTAATGGTGAATATATGTCGCAAATTACCCGTCTGTCATTCTTTGCGTGTGACTGGCGAATGAAGAACCGATGACAAAATATAATTGCTGTTGCTATAGTTATCTGAGGTCTGCGTAAGATGAAAAATGAAAAAAAGAAAAAGGAAAATGTTATGTTGTCATGTATTTATTGGACAATTTTGTACATGCTCATAACTTCATAGGAAGGCTCACATGGTCTGCTGCTAAATATTAATATACAAAAACTTTATTTTGACCAGTATAAGGGGTACCATACCATGGGCAGTCCTAAAATCATAAAAGCTTAAAGTCCTTGGTTCTAATCATCTCAAATCCTATTTTGCCTCACAGTATCGTCTGTGTGTGTAAAAATCTTTGGGTGTGTATAGTGTATGCACATTCAAACAACTCATGTTAGACATAACAAAAAGAAAATTAGTCAATCATCAGTTGTGGGTATGACAGTGTATCATCATGCAGAAGTCGTCATCTAGCACTATCGTATACCAAATTCAAGGCCTATTGAACCTCCAGGTAGGAAAAATAGATCTTTCTGTATACATTAGAAAAACGCAACAACCCAAAGCAGGTTGGTCAGTCAAAAACAAGAATGCACTGAATTTCTATAGAAATTGTCTTGAATTCTGTGACCAAATGAAGTTGTAAAGACGCATTAAAAAAAGCTCCAAAATTCAAAATAGCTATGATAAATAGCGTAAACTCACACTTTTAACCTCATGCCAAGATCCTGTAAGAATGTGCAATATGACTTCCGGAAATATGTCTCTTTTTTCAAGTCAATGCCATCTCTTCGTGATGGAGAATTTTCTTCTATTTCTTTTCTGGTAAAGTACCAACGACCCACTTCTTCTGGCCTGTCTTGAGAACTTCTAGAAGGAACGCTTTCAGAGCTTGCATGATGTGAAGATTCTCCAGGCAATAAACTGGCCATAAATCCTGATGACTATAAAAGCACAAGATATGTCCACAATTCACTTCATCACCAGTTTGTAGCAGATAATCCTTCCTAGGAAACATAATATTTCAAAGCAAAGTGTCATTACCATAGAGCTATTGCTTATTGTACTCCCTAATGACACTACGTTGCCATGATTAATTCAAAACTTGTCATATAAGAGAAGCAGACACATTGCACCCGATGGCCCACACAGAGAACAGTTTTAAGCATACGTGAGCTCTATAGCCGAAGAATGTTATAATAGACTTATAATCATAGAGAGCCGATTCTAACATTATAAAGCACAAGGATTTCAAGATATAGCAAAACCAACATCAAATTCACTTACGAATGACAGGCATAATTAGTGAATCTATTGTTTCGGGAAGAAAGAGAACATTCTGGACACTACTATAATAAAAATTATATCTCAAAAGGGACCAAAACTTAGAGAATCCACTTAAGGCCTTTTAAGAACAAATCCTTGTACTATACCAAAAACACTAATTCTGTCCTTCCAATAAATGCAATTACATCAAAAGATTGAAAAGGAACAAAAATTCCCAATATCTTCCCATCACATATGACTTGAGCAAGCTCACTTGCGTTAAAGTAAAAAAGAATACTTTAAAGAAGACACCAATAAACTAGAACTTACAACATAAACAAAACTGATGTCAATCGATTGTACACCAAATCAACGGGTGTAAAGAAGAAAAAAAATGTAAACCTAAAGGTTCCCAAAGCACGACAAAACTGAAATTCATCCGCTGGACGGAGACAGCAGAAAGTTAGGTACCTTCGATTCCAACTATTAGGTTAATCGAATTATAATCCCTAAACCCAATTATCTTTTAATCTAGTCTCGACAAAAGAAAAGACGGAGAAACGAACGGATCGAACATTCACTTGTTCCATGCTCCATTCGTAAATTTCTCCTTTCTAGTCGAGGATTAAAAGAAAAGAGGCAAAGAAATAGAAACCCATTTTGCTTATGATAAAATAAGTAAATAAATACAAAAAAAAGGAACTAACTGTGAGGGCTATCCTCCTCCGGCCGCTCCGC
Organism: Erythroxylum platyclados; assembly: GCA_027563515.1. Taxonomy (NCBI): domain Eukaryota; kingdom Viridiplantae; phylum Streptophyta; class Magnoliopsida; order Malpighiales; family Erythroxylaceae; genus Erythroxylum; species Erythroxylum platyclados. The sequence continues at coordinate 14,194,952 of JAOQMM010000173.1, read as the reverse complement.
CGCTTCCTCCACCGTCTCTCACTTGTTCAATGTGTCCCTCTGTATCTCTATCTCCGGCTGTGGAGATTTTTAGGGCTTTTGGTTATCGTGAGCAGTGGGC